>JAOPTO010002284.1:202517-574145 GCA_033822845.1 Tetrapedia diversipes
AGTTACAAACCACCCTTCCTCCCCACTCTACCCCACCCCTCTAGGGCCGATATTAATTTCCTCTCGACCTCGTTCTCCGGTCCCGCTCGTCGGTTTTCCTTCGATTTTAATAAAGCGCGTCGCGCTCACGCGTCGCGAGGATTTAATCGGAACTTAGTTTCTGCCCTCGACGAAAAGAATTCTCCGCTCCAGATGGCAGATCGAGGAGACAGGGCGAGAGCATTCGATGAAGTAGTCCATGGAATTCTACTTCTCCTTCGCGAGGCGTGCATCGTCCATTCGATGGCAGAGAGGGTTAGAAAAAGAATATTTCCCGGCTATTTTTATGGATATTACGATCCTTCGCGAGGCGACGAGATGAGCCAGCTACACACGCACACCTCGTCGATCTTGGAATTTACGCTAGAAACGATTTGTTAAGAGAGTAGTATCTCTATAAGTATTCTATAAATCCATGGTGGCGACCATATGCGTGTAGAGAAATGAGTGAATATGAAAAAAATAATGAAATAAGTAATATGGCGAGAGTGAGTGCGGCCACGTGGAAAGGGAGTGTTTCAATCAATCAAGAGCTTATTCACACCATACTTTGTCCAGAATATCTGTTTGCCTATGTAGAAACACGATATTTATATAAATAAAATTTAATGCTACCTGAGAGTTTAATTCCAAGATTATTATTATATTTAATTAATTAAATATATTATATAAAATTAATTATATTTAATTTGAAGATTAACTTTATTTGCCCAGAGTTTAATTTCATTTGCCGAAAGATTAACTTAATGTGACAATACTATATATAATAAATATATTAACCCTTTGCACTCGAGAGGTGACTGTTAGCCGTCTAACAGTATTAACTTCCAAGATTTTCAAGTGCAAAATATTTACTAACACTCACTTATATTAAACGTCATTTAGTTTAGTTAAATCGTATACCAAAATTTACATACATGACTATTTAACCTTCGGGTCTGACTAATAAACAAACTAATTAAAGTCTGAAAATAAAGGCTAACAGTCGGCTCTCGAGCGCAATGGGTTAAAAACCACTGGTGTATATGTTTCTTCACGATTCCATTCGAACGCACGTTTCACAATTTATGGGCGATAGCGCGAGCAGGATGAAACGTCGCGGCGAATGTTTTATTCCCGTCGAGGCTCGTTCTTCGAGCAACGGGGACGACCGTAGATTGAACCGTAAATGGATGTATTACAGCGGGTGCGTTGAATTGAAAGACAAAGGAGGGCGGGGGTGGTAATGAGAAAGAGTGCGGAAAATAGTCTGGGTTTCGTGGAGCGAGGGTTGGTCGGGTGGGAAGCAGGGAGCGGAATTTTTAGTCGAATTAACTGCAGTTCGACGAGAAATTATGCAGAAGGAATTTTAGTGAAACGAATGAAACTTTTTGTTCAAATTTCACGTTGAACACACGGGGGTTAGGAATGTAATTTGAATTTAAACTTTAACTCAGATGTATAGACCGCTCGAAATTAACCCTTTAACTGCTTATACCTTTTTGTACAGCCAAAAAAGATTCTTTTTATAGCAGTTTTTCCCTTTTCTTTCTTTTTATCCTCTTCATCTGAGTTTCACCGACATTCTTGCTCGGTGAAGAAACTACCCCTTTACCTTATATTGATAACCTTATAATAATACCAATAATAGAATAACAATAACAACAATAATAACAACCTTATCATAACAGTAATAGTAATAAGCAATGAAGAAACGTTAATCAACGTATCTTTTTCGCTTTAACCTTCAAGATTCCAAGCACATCTATTCGCGCATTAAGACGGTACAATTCTCAAAGGCTTCTCGGCTGTTCTTTTATTTTCCTTTTCCTTTTTTTTATTCTCCTCGTCTGCGTTTCACCGGCATTCGTGCACGGTGAAAAAACTCCATTACGGCATAATAACGGCCGATGAATCACCGACCCTGTCCTCGGTACGCCGTCGGCGTGCGAGCCCCGGCTAAGGTGCAAGAGGCACCGGAAGCGAGAGAATAGATAAGGAGACAAGAAAGGAAGGAGTTTCCTCTTTCGCGTTCGTTCTTTCTCCCGGGGCCGTGACAAAGCGTCCAGGCGCTGTGAAACGTATTTCCCGGCTTCTCGTTTCTCGCCTTCTGGCCGGAGGAGAAGTTGCGTGTCCATTTCAGAGAGAAAGAAACCGAAAGGTCACGATTTAAATTTTTCATCAGCTCTGTTGAGAATATTTGTGTAGGATATTAATATGCTCAAAGTTATATTGAATACCACTGTCTGCTTAACACTTTAATGGCCGCTCAAACAACGTGTGTGTGATGCTACCATCGAGGGTTATTAGCCAGTAACACACACTCTCTTGCAAATGTTTTTTTTTTTTGGTAACATTTATGTTTATATTTCCATTTCTGTGTTGAATGTAAACAAGTGTAGATATTTCTATTTGCATTGTATTTCATTGCTACGTCTTTCGCTTTAGGTAATTATTATTTTATTGCATTTTATAAATTAATTTATTATTTTGTAATCTCTCGAGATCAGGACACAATTGAAACCGTCTAGTTATACAGTACAATGTAATCTTAGTCAAAAATGACAATAGGTATCACTGTTACTGCTACTTGCTCCTACAAGCTCCGTTCGAAAATAGCCGCGTTGAATATTCGTTTTGGGAAGAAGTTTCGTAGATATTCGGCGAAGGCGAATACGAAAGGTCCTCGAAACCTGTGATTCTTCGTCGAATACGTTGGTTTCCTGTTCGAAAATGGCCATCGAAAAAGTTTGTTTCGACAACAGCTAACGTATTCGTCGGGGGAAGGAATTCTTTTTCTCAGCTAAGAATTCCCATTCGAAAGCCACACAAGCTTGCATGTTTGTTGAAAAGTCGAAAGATCTTCCTTGCGACTCGTAAATTCTCCCATCGAAAATTGTTTATTGTTTCAACAACCTTTTGCCATCTAGTGTGCAAATTTTTAATGCTGGATCTATAAAAATCAGTTAGTTTTTGAACAAAATATCTAGAGATGGAATGACCGGAACATTACTTTCCGGTCCCCCTATGTGAGGGTTTACTTAAATTCTTTTACGAAATCGTCTCTCGTCCGTGCAATATGGCTTCTATCTTCCTAAAAACTGGCTATGCCCCTTTTGCTCATGTTTTTATGGGCGCATCCCCACTTTTTGCTTTCTCGAAAAACAAACCCGCCGTTGGTGCGGGCCTGGAAAATGCAAGAGGCCGTGACCGAGCCTCGCGCGTACTCGGTCCCAACCTTTATTGGGGACCTCTGGTTTATGTTGGTGGCCCTAATGACCACTCTGGCCATCGTCACCCCAGACTATCTGGTTCCTCTTACACCTAATATTTCTTCTAACAGATTAACTTTTGTTTATACGTTAGAATGTATTTTGTTTCCAACAGTTAACATGCATTATTGTGCGATCAATACAATTATGCATTCCGTAGATACATATAACAATTTCTGCTCGAAAACGGTTACAGGTGTTCAGCGAGCGTAGCATACTTTTACGAAAGGACAACACCGCGTCTGAAGCTTGGGTAGCCTTGGTAAACGGGTCTCCCCGGGTCGGGGCCAAATGTTTGAGGAGAACTTGGCTGCACGTAACGCGTGTATCGACGGGGAACGGTCCGCGAGCCCGCGTTATAGTTACCCAGCTAATCCCAGAGCCTCGGCTTAACCTGGAAACTTGTACTTACTTAATCCCTCCGGCGCATGAATTCTTGGCTTCGATGGTACAGGGTTCGCCCGCGTTCCCGGTTTAATCGCAGCTCATCAGACACTACACAGGGGGGCGCGCCCCGTTGTTCCCTCGAAATTAACGATCTTTCGGTGGCAAACGTTGCTAATTCTAAATCTGTTTTCCGATACGACGGACAGCTAGCGTAGCACGGGAAAAACGAAAGAAGGGCGAAGGGGAGAGAGGGAAATAGAGAGAGAGAGAGAGAGACAGAGAGAGAGAGAGAGAGAGAGTAAGAGTGTGAGGGGAGAGGAAAGAAAGTGAGTAGGGCTGAGAGGGGGGAGGAGAGAGAGTAATGGTGAGGGGGGAAAGAGGGAGTAAGAGTGTGAGGGGGAGGAACGAGAGAGTAAGAGTGTGAGGGAGAGGTGAGTGAGAAAGTGCGACAGGCAGGAGGGAGGGAGGGATGAAAAGAGAGAGAGAGATTACGTAGGGGTAGGAGAAAAAAGAGGTAGTTATCCCCTAGCGCGAGGTGGGACGAGAAGCAGCGCTGGGAGAGGAGAGGAAAGGCGGGTGACGCAAAAAGAGAGAAGCGATAACGAGTTTCGATTAGCGGACGTTTTGCAGCCGGTACTCTCGGTTTTTCGCGTGTAATGTTTGCAGCTACGCGAGATTTCGGTACATTTACATTTTATCTGTCGGTGGCTGTCCTTGTAAATGAGAAGGACACAGAGGAGGAGAGAGAGAGATAGGGGATGAGAAGGATCACGTTGTTAACCTTCTCCTCTTTCCTCCTTCGCCACTTTCAAAGTCGCGTTCCCGGAAAATTTCGCGAGCACTCGAGGTTTTTCTCGAATTTCCAGCTAGGCTCCTTTTTACCGGGGGTGAGCTTTTCTTTGTCGCATCGCGTGCCTTGCAGTTCCACGGGAAAAGGAACGCAGCGTGTGCACCAGGCTTGATGAGAAGGCTTTCCAGCCTCGTTCCGGGAAACAGCTGGTAAAAAAATACACGAGTCTGCAAAGTGGAGTGAAATAAACGTTCCCTCTCTCATGTCACTCTCTCTCCCTCTCCTGATTCCCCTCTCTCCCCATCTCTCTCTCTCTTATCCTCCTCCCTTCTCAGCCCTTGCTCTGTCATCTCTCCTCTTCTCAGTCCTCTCATTCTCTCCCTCTCCCAGTCCCTCACTCGTTCGAAGCACGACTAACTGAAAACGTCGGGATAACGCGTCCCAGTTTACCCGGAAAAGCGCAACGGCCAATCCAGCCAAGTAGAACGTTCACTGGCTCGCTTTATACCACGGTATTATTTGTAATTAATCTCCTCGTTAATTCAATTGTCGAGCCGCCCCGCGACGATCGCGATAACGTTACATTACGCACCCGCTGTTTCCCCCGATTATTACCCGTTCACTCCGTGCTAATGCATTTTTCGAGCACCACTGGCGGCCGGCTATCAGCACTTTGTATTTTAATTAGCCAGGGCGGGCCAGCAGCGGGGACGCGATCGGCTGCGTTCGAACGCATCGACCTGTTATTTCGCGGTGTGCGATGATCGGTTGAACCATCGATTCAGCTTCTCGCGGATGGTTTGTTGGCTGCACTCGAACTCTTTTTTTTTTTGCTTTGCTGCTTCTGGAATGTAGTATGTAACTTGCCGTGTGTGTTTATCGACCTGTCCCCGCGTGCCTTTAACGCTTCGCGGACACGCGACCCTCGTGAGTGCGAAATTAACGCTATGCAAATAGCAGAAGAGTTGAATCGATCGAGATGCGTATACACACAACGATACGAAGAGAGCAGTCAAGGATTAACAGTTCTTTGTGCTCGAAATACTAATACAAATTCTCATTAAAAAATTGTTATCCTTAACGAAAAGGGTTATACAGTAATAAATGAGTCCCAGACGAGAAGCCTCGTGGCTCCTCCAATTTTCTTGCCTCCGTCAATATTATTCTAATCGATAACAATACTATAAATGCTCAGTATTTATCGCGTTGAAGAGAATATATGTCTATAGCAAAGAGGTTATAGTACAACCAATCAATTCCAATCGAAATTCCTACCGTTACCCAATTTTCTAGCTCCCCGTAGCGCTATCATCTCTACGAGTTCATCCAAACTACCGAATACACATACCTAGAGATTGTCTCCTCTCGGATTCTCCGTGTATTAGCCTAACAATTGTCTCGTAGCTGTTCAACGAGCCGCACGAGCACGGACCCAATTGCGAGACAACACCGAACGAAATGGACGAGCGACCGAGGAATCGAGGGAGAGAACGCCATCGACGCTCGTTTCGCGGGGAACTGCACGCCATTTTGTCGGCAACTCGACCGGAAAACACGGGACGGCGCACGGGAACGGTCCTCCGGCTACTTTGTCGCGCGTTGGAACGCGTTTCCCTTCGGTCTCTCGAGGGACTAGCACCCCGAGCAGTCCATTTGCCTGTCCGTATTTGCAGAGGGTGCGGCGGCTTGGAAGGGCAACTTGGTGTGTCTTCCCTTTGTGTTTTTCGCGTCTTCGTTTTTCTTACGTTAGACCCTTTTCACGGCGAAATTGGACGAACCAGCGTGGATATCTTGACTCGAATGGCGGGAGGGAGAAGGGGGTTGAAAAGCGGCGTTAGCTCGGCCATTGCCACTGGTGGTTAACGATGTGTTGGTCGCCAGATTCTACCCCCTTTTCTGTTGGTCGCCAGATTCTACCCCCCTTTCTGTTGGCCGCCAGATTCTACTCCCTTTCTGTTGGTCGCTTGCATCTTTCGAAACTCAGTAAATACTTTCGCCGATCATCTTCCACGTCCTCTGTCGAAGCACCGATTTACTCGGATTCTTCGACGTCGAAAATTGAATTTTTCTCCCCCGTAATAGCTGAGGGAGAAGCCGCTCTTCTGCTTCCGGTTCTTCGTGCCTCTCCTTTGTCGCATCGAGCGACGACGAGCTTGCCAAGATATTGCGGAGAAGGTGGTTAGAAAATTCAATTTGGCCAGATTTTAAGTTGCGAAATAGAAAGCATCCCATAGCGGCTTCCTGTTTTGCGTAATCAATTAACAGCTTTCTTGAAGCATTGCCCTCAAAAAATTTCAATTTTCCTGTTAAAGTTTTACCAAAGTATTTGTTAGGATGACAGTTCGTATTGGAATCAGTTGTATTCTATATTGATTCATTATATGTTTTCGTAATTTGTAAAAATGCAAATCCTTATTGTATTATTTTGAATCTTTTTATACCCGTAAAATTAATAAAAATGAAATTAATAAAATGATTGGCCGGTTTCTGATTCAAGATCATTGACAGGTTTTCTATAAGTATTCGATTCCTCAAAAACATTTCGCAATTAGGGCTTGGCAAGGATCGGACACGAATGTTCTTCGTTACGGGTCGATATTCTTGACACGGTTCTTTTTTCACTGGCTTCGTCACGTATCTTTTTATTATTCCCGCGAGGCGATCGAGCAATATCCGTCTCGATGTTTCTCAACGACGATGCGCTCTGTCTCTGTTGTACAGACCAAGTTCGCTACCAAGAAACAACGCTAGAAATCGAAACAAATAGCCTGACGTCACTATAAATTGTTTTCCGTCGACCATAAAATAGGTGGCAATAAATAATGAATATTTAACCCTTTGCACTCGAAAGACAGGTCTCCTCCATCTTCTGAAATTTTCAAAAGGTTGAATATTTAGGTTAAACACTACCCAAATCTATTTATGCTAACGTTTATTTAATTCAGATAAATCGTACTGAAAAAGGGTCAAAGAACGTAAATTAATTAATTAATAAGAAATAACTGTATATGTAAAATTTATACTTTATAAATAGTGTTCTACCATAATGACGATAAAAATGTATAGATAAACAATATTTTCGAACCATAAAATTATGACGTCTTAAACTTTTGTCCGCGAATGTATCTTTCAACACGTGCAAGAGACCTGATCGATATTATCTCGTGATTAGTATTAATCCCGTGTAATATGGGTTCCTGAAACTTCGTAATTTGCTGTTCGTATTTGATGAAGGTTAATTAGCTAGCTAAACATATTATACATTAATTTATATAACAATAATGCAATAAGCGTTCGATTTTACAACTGTTTAATAGGAATATAACACGATTCACAGGTTTCTCCAGTTTACCGTTTCTGTTACTGCAGTGTTCAACGTGTTATTTAAAGGTTCCTTGTACTTAATCAAAAGGTACCTCACGGGAAATTTACTCGTGTAATTTTCTCTTCTATCAGTCCAAACGCATCTTGAGTTAACAAAAAATTTAGTTTCACGAGCTGCGAATAAGTCGATGCTCGCTAATTCAATCTCCTCGCGTGAACTCTAGGATCATCGAACGGGAAGGTCGTTCGTAGCCCTCTCGACCCTCGGAAAGAACGTCTTGCGACAGCCTGTTAAACGAACGTTCGCTAGACGTTGATCAATTGGACGATACGATTGGTACGGCCTTCGATTTGCCCGTACGAAATCTGATCGACGACCCGTCACCGTTTGCGAAGCTTCTCGACAGAGAATCAAGGTTCGCAATCGTATTCAAGGCTGGTCTCGATTTTCTGTTAGAGGTACAGTAGCAGACAAAAGTTGGGGAGCAAAGGGTTAAAGAAAATAAATAAATTAATTAATAAGTAATAATATAGGATATTTCTGTTTTTATTGGAGCGAAAGAGTAGGGTTCAGGTGTAGGTGAAACGAAGTGAAGTTTTTAGATATTATATTATATAATATATTTAAAATAATTTAATAGTATAAACAACTGAGATAGTATATCAACGACTTTTCGACTTAACACAACTTCGATGTTCTTGCTTCTTTCACAAATACACTCGTTTTCTTTCTTTCTAATTCTCCCTCTTGAATATATTAAAAATTGTACTTTGGAAAAGCAGAAAATGGATTTGATGAACTGTGAAAAACACTCGTTCAAGATTAACTAATAACAGAAGTAAGTAGTAACTGCTCGTAGCTCAAATTATTACATACGAATTCCTGACCGGTTCATTTTGGCGCAGATGCATTGCTAATGAATTGATTGCAATGATTTTCTCCGCATAATCAATAGTTTCATATTTCTTTACAGTTTATATACGATATCGCTCGTAACGGTCACCTTCGTGTAAGGAAAGTTATAAAATTTATTTATAAACCAAGCATATAAAAGCTGATTAATAGGCTTCCGGTCGGTAAAGTGTTAAACGTGTGTACCTATTCCTGCGTTCGAGTTCCATAAATGTCGCAGTTTTTCGTCGAAATTGACTGTAATTTACTAGTGTACGCGGATTGAACTTGATCCTATCCATATGGACGAGTTCGAGCAATTGCCAAGGATAGTGAAAGCCACTGTTCGCTTGGTTAGGCTCGTGTGCGCTGCTTCCTGTTGCGTCCTGGCCGCGGTTAAATCCGTCCACGTATTATACAATGAAGAAGCCGGTTTCACTTTGACGTAATCGATGCCCGTTACTTCGATTACGTCACGTGGGAAGTGCCCCCTACGCTACTGTCTTTAATTCTCTCGCATAATTTTCAAATTGACTACTACCAACGTTACCGGTAGCATGAATGTTAACGTTTATTGGGAATGAGGTTTTATATTGCCAAATGAAATAGACTTTTATTTGTGAAATAATACTTTAATACTTTGTTATTATTATTATTATGTAACATAAGGAATGACAATTACACTCACACACACACACATATCCTAGTCTGCTAAATTCAAATCATAAATTTAACAATAGTGTTGAATTGAAATTAACCAAAGTCGCGGAGATGCGCTAAATGCTACGCGTGTTAGGGATGGGCAGCAAGGATTCTTGGATTAAATAAGAATAACTCGAGGTCCGCTTTCTGTAAATTCCTCTGACTGACTCACTTTATTCTTTCTTGCTCGTCCTTACACTCCTAGGTTCGGGGGTCGGTCCGAAAATTACCTGCCCCCGACCGGTACACCTTTAGGTGGGGAGGTACAAATAATGCTTTTTCCCAAATCCGACAAATAGTGTAGGATATGAGGGTGAAGGGGGAAAACACACGAGTCATAAACAAAGAGAGTTAACAGTTTATTAAAAAAAAACACACACAAGAAAGTTAGTTTATTTGAACACACGCAAGAAAAAGAATAAGAATCTGAACGGCACTGCTTTCCGCGACTCTTCTTCTTATGCACGCAAGAAAACGACTGCCGCTAATTTTGCCGGTCGCAACACGTTTACCCAAAACAATTGACTATCGACACGGCGGCGAGCCGTGTCATCTTTATAACGGCTATCTTACGGAAAAATACAATGTCTTTCCAACGGTTATTCCGTGGAAGAATCCTACAATAGTTTCGTGTGGTAATCGTGACACAAATTATCGTTGAAGTTCGCTACGAATTTTCAAGTGGAACGCATTAAAAAACAAAGGGGAAATGATGGTGTCCTTTATGCGAAGCGATTAATGTATAATACCAGGTGGTTGTAGGTGGCTCATACATTGGATTGAAGAGAGTTTGTGGTTCGACCGATGATTTTATAGTAATTAGTCGGGTGGACCGCGCGAGCGTTGTATAATTACTCCGGCTGCTAATCGACCGGATAAACGGCTATCGTTGTACGGCTTAATTATCGAGTAATGCGGTCTAAATTTGTCGGGGGAAAATTTCGACATCGGTTTTAGAGGCATGGTACATCAGTGGGGTACATCACCGTTAAATTGGCTCCTCTAAATTGATCGTTTGCTCGAATTAACGATACGTGTCTCTGTCTTCTTTTTTCTCCGCGGTGTTTAACCCATTCACTGCCAACTACGAGATATCTCGTAGTAAGCGTATGCACCAAGATTGCCAATTACGAGATATCTCGTAGTTTGTACTACAAGTTTAGATTGATCGCAATTGATCACGGAATAAATTTATAACCGTTTGAGTTACGAATTACTAGAAAGGATGAACGAAAACTTTATATAGTCATATCTTTTTATAAAAAGTGATAAATCTTTTAATATCATTTTTTATCATCAAAATGATAACACATATTTTTCTTAAAATGAAATCTTCGTGTTCAGGACAAGACGCTCTAAATTTGCCTAGCAGTGAATGGGTTAACCCTTTCCTTGCTGTAGTCGCCGTAAAATGGGTTCGTTTCACAAATTGCATCTTAAAGTAATAGGCACTCAGTTTGGAGAACATTATTTACCACATTCAGTTCTGTGTGAGGCGTATACGACTTTTTCTAATTGTAAAATGGAGAATTTAAAAAGAATGTAATTATAGGTTTGTACTACTGAAAAATTGTGAGGCGAATGTAGGTCAAAAACGTAGGTCGTATACGTGTTAAAACACGCTGGAACGTTGCATTAGATAATTAGTAATCTACGTTAAACAAAATTTTTGAAATGTAATACATAAAGGGATAGAGAAACGTTGTCAGTGAGATTGAACTCTCTCTTTCCTGTGCAGCCTCGCTGCGCGGTCGTTCCACGGTAGAAGGCGGCCCTGGCGAGAAAGGGTTGAAAAACAAAGGAAAAATATACCCCTCGAACGCTTCCGTGGAACGTGAAAAATGGACGGTGGAAAGTTCACGAGCTTTTTCAAACGGAACACAACGGTGTGCCAGCATTCCTCGAAAGAGTGGTGGCGGTGGTGGTAGGGCGGGGGCTCGGCTAAATTTTTCCTCTAGCAATTATTCGTTTCGCGCCTGCATCGTTCGCGAACGAAAGCTGCGAGCACTCTCCCTCCCCCCTAACTCTCTCCTCTCTTCAGGATCTCTCTCTCTCTCTCCTTTTCCTCACCACCCCCTCTCTCCTCTCTTCCTTACAATCTCTCTCTCCTCTCTTTCTCTCCATCTCTCTTTTCTCTTTTTCTCTATATCTCTTTCTCCTCTCTCTCTCTCCCTCTCTTTCTCTCTCTATCTCTCTCTCTATATATATATCTCTCTCCCTCTCTTCCTCTCCTTATTACCGTATTTTAAATGCCCCGCATATCCCCGCTGTTCCTCCCCAGCGCGATTTTCTACGTCGCTTGCTTTTGTGCTCGCTCTGACGGGTTTTTCCATCAAATTAGCCACTTTTAATCGGCCTGTCCTGTAGCCGTATCCCTGCCTGTATTTATGTATGCATGTGCTCGATGCAGCGGCCGTCGCCGTTGTATAAAGTCGCGCACACGACCTCTCCTTTTCTCCCTTTCTCCCTCGCTCTCTTTCTCCGTTGAACGCCACTTTAAATCGATATCGCGTAGCCCAGTTTACCGACGGCGTGCGGACGAGGTTTTAAACGCGATCCCACGGACGGTTTCCAGGCCAACCGCTGCTGCTGCTAGCTGCTGGCCCGCTGATCCTCCGCGGGCCAATTGAAGAGTTGGAAATATGGTAAACGATGCAGCTGTCTGAAGCCGGAGATTTCTTTTTGCGGAAACGAAGGTCGCGGGTTCGTTCGTTGCTCGAAAGCTAGGGAATTGTCACTAGATTTGCGTTTATAAATATATTTTTTGGTAAACTACAACATTGTACGTAATTGCATTACAAGTACACTGTCATTCGACATGATCTGTTGCTAAATTAACGTTTTACGGTTAAAAGGCAATTTTCTATCGCTGAACGGTACTGGTTCCAAAGATTTCCGAGCGCGAAGAAAATTGTAGGTTGGAAATTTCATTCGCGTTCACTCAATAATACATATCACCAATCCTAAAAAAAGTCTACGATTTTGCATCTGTCCAATCGACGCGTCCTCTTCGCTCAACGCGAAATCCCTCGCGGCAGAGGACAGGAGGAAATTAGCTGGCTCCGATCGGTATCGTTTTTGGAACCAGCTACAACCCCATTCCCCCCCTACTCATCCCTCCCCCCCTCTCCCTCTTTTTCCTCTCTCTGTCTATCTGTCTCTCACGTCCCCGCTCTCCCTTTTTCTCTTTCTCTCTCAAAAGGAAGATTTTGTTGGCAACGCGCGTACCCAGGGGGAGAGCACTGGTAAAAGCTCGGTTTTCCAGTTGCTGAAACCCGAGGCAGCTCTCGTTCGCGGAAACGTTTCTCGTTAACGAAACGCGCTCGGTCTTTATTCGCGCAATTCCACGCACAAAGGTTATCGTTCCGTGCGATTTGTACGAAGCTGCTTGGTCTCGTTATTATTTCAAAGTGTCTGCCATCGTGAACGGTCCCGGGCAACGGCACCGATGGGACGTTGTTTGCCGCCGCTTTTAATGAAACGCTGTCCCGTCTCGTCCCGTCTCGGTCCTGTGTCGCTTCTGCGCGAGTTTTCGCAAACTGTTCGGTTTCCGGCGCGTTTTCGTGCCAAAGGGGAATACTCCGGTGACAACCCTGTTGGTGGATATTATAGAATCTTCGATTACAAAAAAGGGACTTATTACAATAAACTAGTGGTGCCTTCTTTTAACAAACATTTCCTTTAGATTCTTTCTACAGGGCTTATGCTTTTCTTTCTAACCAGATCTTTCTCTTAGCGCAAAGAACCGCCATTTTGTTTTCTTTGCCATAATTAACGCCCTTCTCGATCTATCGATTATATTGAGAAACTGCTTATAGAGTTCAGAAACAAACGTGATCTATCGATTATATTGAGAAACTGCTTATAGAGTTCAGAAACAAACGTGTTAGCGAAACATTGCAACTGTGTCCATCTCCTGCACAGTTTACCTTAGAATTAGAAATTTGAAAAAGAAAGAGAGAAAACAAAAGATAATAAGTGCAATATCGAAAACTCATGAGTGCAAAGCAGTGATAAGCCGATGCTTGAAAGCTGCATAAAAGGCGAAGTAGCAAAAAAAAAAAAAAAAGAATGTCCGCCTCGTAAACGGATGACGGACCTCATAAATTGTGGACGCTCGATACCTCTGCCGCCGTTTGGAAAAATGATTATTTCTCAACTTTCGACGACGACCTCCTGAAATTCGTTCGCGGATTCGAGCAGAAAGGCGATTTAGCGGGACGTATACGGCCATCCGGGAAATTTATTACTTAAAGTTCTCAGATGCGATCGGTGGCGGCATACTCTGTGTTTATTTTTTGTTCTGCCGGCGTTACTAAGTTGTTTAGAATGGTACCGATATAGTTCAAAATTTTTTGTTTACGATCTTGCGATTCAATCAATCTTCTTTTTTTTTTGTTTAGAATTCGTCAATTGCTTGTTTGTACAGGTTTTCGTAGTAAAATGTTTGTACCACTTTTTGCGTTAAGTAGCATAGTTTTGATAGAACTGCAATCTGTTCGTGGGTGCACTTCTTTATCAGTGTTTATTGCAGAATTCCATAACCTCGTTGTTTCCCTCTTTGTATATTGAATAATAGAACTGGCAAGACCCTGCGTTCTTTTCATTATTGTTCTTTTTTATTAGTGTTTATTGCAGAATTCCAAAACCTTGTTGTTCTTCCCTCTTTGTATATTGAATAATAGAACTGACAAGATTCTGCGTTCTTTTCGTTATTGTTCTTTTTTATCCGCATTTATTGCAGAATTCCACGACCTCATTGCTTCCTTCTTTGAATATTGAATAGCAGTATTGATAGGGCTCTGTGATCTGTTCGTTGGTATACTTCTTTATCAGTGTTTATTACAGAATTCCAAAACCTCGTTTTTCCCTCTTTGTATATTCAGTAGTAGTACTAATGGCACTCTGCGATCTGTTCATTGGTATACTTTATCAGTGGCTATCACAAAATTCCAAAACCCCATTGTTTTTCCCCTGATAGTAATCTGCGTCCCGTTCGTTATTGTTCTTTTTCATCGATGTTTATCACAGAATTCCAAAACCTCATTATTTCCCCGGGAAGGTCCTCCGTGTAGTTTCCAAGCTATTTCGGAGGCCGTTCAAAAATTGATCCCTACCCATCCTCTCCCAGGGCTCATGAAAAATTCAATACCCCGCGCATATAGTTTGTGTCCTGCCGGGTACGCCAACGAGCCGAACGCTCGACGAAGTATCGATGACTAACTCAAACATTCTATCCGTTTCGCGCCTCGAACCGCCGTGACAGAAATAGATTCAACGTACGCTCTCTGGCAAAGCTGGAAGACAAACGGCAGAACTTTCCAGCGGCTCCAATACACACCACCTATCCCTCGACTCGTTCGAGCGGAAGGGGGGGGGGTAGATTTGCGTTCGCTTATCCGAACGTTCGCGTATTGTGTTTTTCGCGGAATCTAGCGAGAGCTCGACCCGTTTTAATTTACAACACCTGCCGTTCTAAACCGTTTTATTGTTTTCAGCGGCGGTATTAATTAAGGGGATTCTAGGTCGCGCTGAGGGCTGGGGGAAAGGGGGGGGGGGTGAAGGCGCCACCCTTCGCGCGCCTCGTATTATCCGCTAACGAGCGTTCATCGCCGGATACACGCTACCCTGGTAGAAAGTTTGAAAGTGCTATGCCGCTTCGAAGGGATATGCGAAAACGGTGGTTACGGTTCGAGCAACCTGCGATAGAGCGAATTCAATTTGAACACCTTCCTCGGCAATTCATTATCGGCAGCGTTTGGTAAACATAGATGTGTTCAAATTGAATTCACTGTGTTATTGTGGTGCACGAATAAGTGTAAGCGAACGGTTACCACGGTGGAAGCTTGATTATTCAAGCTGGCAGAGAAATAAGTTCGGTTTAACCTCTTGGGATACAAATATGTCAAGCGATTGAAACTGTTTAGTCAGGATAATTAAAACGACAAATGAATTAACATCACAGATAAACTTTTTCAATCTCCCCATAAACACATTCAAAGCAAATACAAACTTGCATGATTGTATTGTCAACACTTCACCAGAACTAATTCTATAATTTCTATTTTTATTTTTATCATTATGTTTTACTTGCAACAAACACTCAACGACTCCTCTTTCGTTGTTTCAAAAACAATGTAACATGTTATTTATAAAAGGACTTTAAGTCCGTAAATAGAGAAAAAATAATAATAATAATAATATTCTCAAGTGACAGTCACCAATTTTTATAGAATTTTGGTACACAAATAGTACTAAAATGTAATTTCCAGGCTTTTTCTTTTTCTTTATCCATTTCATGTTATATTTATGATAAACTGATAGCGTAACAGATTTTTAAACATTCTTCCAAATAAAGATACGTTCGTTAGACCAGTCATACAGGCTGGATTTCACGAAAACCCGTTCGCGATTGCCTCTTGTTTTCCCCTCTTCGCACCTCCGAATCTTCGTAGCCTCTGGGGGCAACGGTTTTTGCCGGAATGGTGCTGCGACGGTTTCCGGGTGACCCGGCGTGTCCCACTGGGGGAAACGAGCGTGGTGGCCGCGACAATTATGCAATTTCTGTCCGGGTAGTAGTTCCGAGTCGAAAGTACGGCCTCGCCTCTGGGAATCGGAATAGGTTTCTTACTCGAACGAACGAAGGCGATTAAACGCGTTCGAGAGCGACTTGTTTATTATGAAATTATTCTCAGAGAACCACGTTTGTATAGGAAATGTCTCACTTTATTATTTAGTAGAGTGGATGGTAGGTCTCAGGTAGGAATAAAACAAAGTGAAGTTCTTAGATATTATTAATATATGTATATTTAAAATAGTTTAATAGTAACAACTTAATAGTACATAATTTAATAGTATAAAGGACTTTTCAACATAGCAACTTCGACGTTCTCTAGTTTCGCAAATTTTCAGACTTTAGTTAGTTTGCCTATTAGTCGGACCCGGAGGTTATATAGTCATATATGCAAATTTTAGTATATCACTTAACTAAACTAATTGAAATTTAATATAACCGAATCTTAGTAAATGTTTTGCGCTTGAAAATTTTTGAACTTAATGTTATTAGACCACTAACAGCCACCTCTCGAGTTGAGCAAACGGTTAACATTACCAAAAACTATTTCTCTCGAGATCTCAAACGATCGTGTTTTCTTTGGCTCAAAGCGATAATCGCTGAGATCGATAAATTTAGAATAACGAATTGAAAAGGTGAAAAAACCGAAAAAAGCAAGAGATACGCTTGAAGTTTTCCGCTTTATCCTATTTCATAGCCGCGTAAACGGCCATCCGTTTCATTTGCATGCGAAGGTGCTTTCGAGCTGTTTCGGGGAACGCCTCTTACGCATCAGCATGCTTCCTCGCGATTAAAATAATTGCGTAACGTCCGAGAAGCTGCCTGCAAATCGACCGTTCTATAAATATTCACGTGTTCGGGATATTTGTCCCCTTGTTTCGTTTACTCGCGCGAAAGTTTCGCCGGTGCCGCACCGGTTGTGGTCCCTCTTCTTTGCTCCTTCGCGGCGAGATTAAACTGTTGTCGCTACGAGCTACGGAAACATTTATTTTGCTGATGAGAGAATAACGTTCGCGAAAATTTCATAACGTCGTATAATTCCATAGCGCCGGCTGAAATTTAATAACGATCAACCAACCCCTCACGCCCCTTCTTTCTGCCTCTTTTTCTACCCTTCGCCGACAGGGGATGAAGCGATTACTGGAAATTCTTCCAATTTCTATTTACGATGAAAACTTCGATCGAGTTTGTTCCATGTTTTTTCCGCTGTTCAAGAAGAAGTTGTTGTTATTGTTATGTTAAATTTATGATTGTTTGGGTTTTTAGTATTTTGGATGTAGTAGGTATATAATTGAGGGCATAGCTGCAATAATGACTTGAGGTCATTTCGAGCCTTATTTTTTTACAATTGAAACTAAAAATTGGAATGCATATTCTCTTGTTAACAGCAACAACCAAGAGTGGGGGTTATTAACAGTTAAGTATTGGAACTTTTAATTCTTTAAACGTTGTACATAAATTGTCCACTTTCCTCTCCCACTTCCTATTTTTCCAATCTCTTATAAAGCGCTCGGCATTCGCCCACCTGAAGGAGAATAAACTCAGGATACCAGCAGATTAACCAAGAGCAACACCTGGGTATTAATAGTGTAGGAAAGGTTATAAAGTAAAGAAAGAAAGAAAAGAAAGAAAAGTGAATAGAGTTATAAATATAAGTTATAAATAAAGTTATAATTGATGGAATTAAAACGACACAAACAAACACAAATCAACAACGAATCTTTTTGCAATAAGATATGTTGTGGAGCCAGAAACTCTTGAATCACTCTGCATCCGTAGGAATCGTATTGCACCTTCTCGAAACGAACCGTTTCCCCCTTAATTTTTAATTTCCTGCACGAAGCAGTGACCCGGTTAACGGGTTAAATCGGCAGGTTGAATTTGCGGGAACGCGAGAACGGGAATGCTGGCGCGAATTCGCTAAGCAAAGGAGTTCATCCTCGCGAATGAAACGCGACTGTTCGGGTTTCTACGGTCGCACACGTATAAATATTCACGCTGCACTCGTCGTTACTTCGACCCAGTGTCGTCTCTCCTTGGGTGGAGTTCGCGAATACAAGCTGCTACTGCTGCTGCTCCTTTTCCCGACTTAACGAGAGAGCGCTCGGTTCTCCCCGTGCGGTATGCAAATCACGGTGGATCTTCGTTAACGCTTAACCGACCCAATGGGGAGATCTCCTATTTTTTCCTCAACAAAGCGATGCCATTGATTCTATTTGCTTTTGTTATTAGTTGGTCTTGAAGTAGTATTGTTCACAGCTCATCAAATACATTTTCTGTTTTACCAAAGTACAATTTTTAATAAATTCAACACCAACTCAAGACAAACTAATAACAAAAGTAAGTAGAATCAATGGCATCGCTTTATCGAGAAAAAAATAGGTGATCTTTCCATTGGGCTAGCCAAGTGTTAACCCTTTGATTGTTATTCTGCTGTTGCTTATTACTGTAGTTTGATAATTAACAATTATAACAATTTGCTTGGAAGAGAACGCGTTAAATCGACCGGATTCTTCGCTACCTCGCCGCAGAGTGGCTGTTGCATAAGAAAGATGCGGCGCGCCGAAGGCTACAGAGGAAACGCATTGCCGGCGAATGAAATATCGCGCGGGCAAGGTAATGAAACAAATGGAGCGGGGCTGAATTATTGGCTGGCAATTTCATTACTTCTCGCGAACGACCAATTAATCATCGTGCAACGATCAGCTTGTTTGGGTCGAGTGTGTTCGCTCGGTTTTATCGGTTTTCCGCGTCAATGCCGCGGAGGACACGTGGAAAAGAACGCGCGAATCTCCCATAAAGCAGAGCAGGTGTATAATAATTGCTTCGAAAACCCCTATTGGGCATTGATTGAATCTGGATACGAAAGACCACGCTTGACTCTTGTTGTCGTCTGTAAGAATTATTTTTCTTAGGTGTCTATAGTGAAACGTGTCATTAGGGCATTATACTCAACCGGGCCTAACTGTTAGGTTGATAATTATTTGTATGTATTATGTAAACCGGCTCTGGTTTATTACCATGGGGTTGTCTGGGCCTGGGTCAGAGTCTAACCCACCCAGGTGACGACCACCCTTCAACCAGTAAATTCCCTTTCCCGAACTTTTCCCGCCACCTTACAATTGTCCACTTCCCTTTTCTACTTTCTATTTTCCAAACCTTTAAAAGATACTCGGCCTTCACCCATGGGTAGAAGAAGAAAGTATTCATGGTGGGAGTTTTTTTTTAAGTTTACCTCCCCCTTCTCATGTAATTAAGTATTATTTTTCCCTGGGTCAGAGCCTAACCCATCTGGGTGACCACCACCTTTCTACCAGTAAATTCCCTTTCTCGAACTGTTTTCTCTACTTTACAATTGTCCATTTCCCTTTCCTACTTTCTATTTTCCAAACCTTTAAAAGGTATTCGGCCTTCACCCATGGGTAAAAGAAGAAAGTATTCATAATGGCAGTTTTTTTTTAAAGCTTACCTCCCCCTTCTCATGTAATTAAGTATTATTTTTCCCTGGGTCAGAGCCTAACCAATCCGGGTGACGACCACCCTTCTACCAGTAAATTCCCTTTCCGAACTTTTTCCTGTACCTTACAATTGTCCACTTCCCTCCCCCACTTCCTATTTTCTGAACTATTAAAAGGTGTTCGGCCTTTGTCCACGGGTAGAAGCAAAAAGAAGCAAAACGAAGAAAAATGAAGAAGCATACTAGTAATTTGCAAATCGCGTCACCCAGGGAATAAGAGTTAAGGTGATCGTCAAGAAAGGGACACCATCGCAAGAGCCGGGACAATACGTCACCTTAAAAATTAAAAAACGTTGTTGCGGTCGATAACACCAACTTTGTGTGCTATATAACGGAAAGAAATGAGGGTGAATGGTTCCAGGCGTGTCGGAGAAATTCAAATTCTGTGCTCTCTCCGCGTGCTACTTTGACGTCAGCCATTGTCAACAAAGCCGAGCGAACTTGAATGAAGAAACGCGACGCGCGACCTCCTTTCCGCTCGATACTTTATCGCCCCGCCTCGCCTCGTCTCTTTATCACTCGCGTCCATCGGTAGCCTGTTTCTTTCGTTGTCGCACCGATGAAACTTCAACTTCTGTCGTGTGCCTCTTTTCACGGCGACACGCGGGAGAATAATATTGCCGTCCGGCTATTCTGCACTCTTCCAATTGTTGCTCTCTCTGAATGGTTGACACTGAAACCTTGACTTGGATTTACGACGCTTTTCATCGTTTACGTTCCGTGTGCTTCTTTCAAAATTCACGCAGCGTAATTTGTTCACCATTTCGCTTGCTCGTAACAGATATCCCCGTTACGAACAGAAGAACACATATTTTTAACGTACGTCTTGCCTCTTTCTCAAAGTAACAAAAGTGTATGCGTTCGTTTCGATCTTCCTCTGAATAGGATTAACCCTTTCGTTTCGAACGCCGCTTGTAGACGGCATCCACAAGATAACCTTCACTAAACACATAACCATCCTAATATATTCTGTATTTTAACCCTTTGCGGACGGAGCAGTAAAGAAAATAGTCACGTCGCGCGTTTGTGTTATAAAAACTAAAGCTGTATTTAAATAAGTTTTTCATAAAATCTAACAAAATCATAAACAAACAAATTTAGGCCAACTTGACTTCTTAAGCTAGTATACCCATGCATATCTTATACGTGTCGTTTACGACAGACAAACGCCAGCCGCAACGCGAGAGTTGAGCGGATATATCCGACACTCGTCCGCAAAGGGTTAATAATTTTGTAAGTCTTTTCTTACTAAAAATTTAAATATACTTGTTAGATTAGAGCAATAATTGTTTTATTCAGCACAGTTGTTATTTAAGACTTTGAAAAACAGAAACCACTCGCATTGTACATATTTCTGGCGCGCCACTTCCGTTCAATGACGGTACTTCGGCGGACTGGACAGCCGAAGCGAAAGGGTTAATCTGGTGTTGTTTCTTTGTAACTTAATCTCAGTTGAACGATCCCATTGCTCATCGTGAATTAAATCTCACTTCCAATTGGAAAATCCTCATGTTTTACGCGTCTACCAAAAGTGAATTAAATCTCACTTCCAATTGGAAAATCCTCATGTTTTACGCGTCTACCAAAAGATTATTCACCAAGTCGCCATTTACGAAATTGCCAAAATCCATCATCTTCAGTGCGATTGCAAAATTAGAATAGAACGCGTTTTCATTATCGAATTGAACGAAAACATTCACAAATCGAATCGTAATCGTAGTACACTGAAAAAATCATAAGGTGAAGAAAACAAAAATTGTCGAACGTATATATGCGTCCATAGACCTCACGAGCAACTTTCGTCAGACGCATTTATACGCCCATAGCACTCGAGAGGTTAATTATCGTGGTGGCGCGCGGCAGTTGGAATCAACGCGGTTATGTCACCGCGATTACAAACCCTGCCGTGATTCTAACGCGCGACACGCCGACTTGTTAATTAATCAATCGCGTAATCGTAGACGCGACACTGTGCTCTCTCTCTCTCTTTTGCCGCAAGCATACAAG
The DNA here is from genome assembly GCA_033822845.1 of Tetrapedia diversipes. Lineage (NCBI taxonomy): Eukaryota > Metazoa > Arthropoda > Insecta > Hymenoptera > Apidae > Tetrapedia > Tetrapedia diversipes. The sequence continues at coordinate 224,001 of JAOPTO010002284.1, forward strand.
CGTACCGCGCGAGCACGTTTCTCCGCTGCAAACAGGATGCAAAAATCAACGCGATTCGCGTGTACTCGCGTTACGTTGCATTTATGGCTCACTGCAATCTGTGCAATCAGACGAGACGGTACTATCCCGGGCAAAAAGTTGTCGACGAAAAATTTCTAGAAATACTACGGTTTTCAGATTTAAATTAAAATCTAGCAAAGATTTTATATTTATAACAAATTATTTTTTTTATCTCAAAAGATGTGTAGGGTAATCCTCGTCGTCGACCATTATTGCCTCGCACCGCGCTAAATTATGGACTCAGCATAATAAAATTGTTTCACAGTTTCAGAGATGTCTCGCAGTGTGCGCTACAATTTAATTTGATTACAAATGATCATTTGAGTTGGGAATTATTAGAAAGGATGAATGAAAAATTTATATAATATAGAAAACATATTAATTATGAATTTTAACACGTTCCCTGCCACGTGGGGCGTATACGCCCCATGCTAAAATTTCCTCCCACGCCGTAAAAAAGCCTTTAAAAAAAGGTATAGTTTTAACAATATTTTGTCAAATAAACTAAAAATGATTGCTTTCCTGGTTTAAATTTATACAGAGATATGCCTTTCTTTTAAATTTATGGTTTTAAACTACTGAAATATTGTCTATTATACCACAAAAAACATGCTTGTGTCAACCATAAAATAAATGTGGGGCGTATACGCCCCACGCTGGCCTGAACGGAAAGTCTTTAAAAAAATGTCCGGCAGGGAACGTGTGAATTAGAAAAATTATAACTTAGACGCATTACATTGTAACATAATAATTACATATGAATGTGTTTCTTTAAAATAAAATCTTGGCACCCAGTGCGAGACACTCTAAATTTATCTGTTAGTGAACGGGTTAATTCGTCTTCGGAGAACGCCTCTCAAATTTTGTGCTTGGTCTAGCTAGCAAGCAGTCGTTTGCGTAGTTCTGCGGCGTCATACGAAAAATCATCGGTCACGATAAGAGAATAGCAATCGAGACGGTGATAGGATTCAACGCAAACTGTTTAACTTGTCGGTGCTGTGCTCGGTTGGAACGGCTGTTTCCGCGTCTAACGCGCGTTCCAGCCCATCGCGACCGAGGAAAACCTCGAGGAGAGAGAAAAGTCCGCGAAACTTTGCCCCTGTTTCCGGGGAGCTCAAAGATTGCCATTGTTCCAAGGAGAGAGAGAGGAGGGCGGGGAGAAGTCGTTTCGTTTTTTTCTTTCGCCCCTACCCTCCGTCTCCTTTACTTTACTTCTCTTAATTGAGGAGAAAGAATCGCGGCTCGAGAGATCGTTTTAAATAGTCGTTCCGTTAGTTGAAATAACAGCCACGAGGAGAGGAAAAATGTTTTCTTCTGTTTTTTTTTTCGGTCGACATCCTGCAAATTGTATTATAGGAATGGTGGTTACGTCTGTAAATTCAAACTTGCTGTTATTATTTGAGTGATGCTGCAAACAATGTGCGTTGATGTTGTTGATCGTTCGATATTCTTTTTATTGGAGATCATGGGTAAAAAGGAAGAAGTAACGATAACTTTCTTTGTAAGATTAAGCTAGTTTATTTCTAAAGGAGGATATATCTTTTTATACTAACTCGAATGAAAATAAAAGACTAAAAGATGCTGTTCGTTTGGATCATCTAATATTTATACACAGTATGGTATAAACGCTTGATTCGTCCCTCTCCAGCTTATAGCTCGACCTTGCATATATATTTCTTCTAACAGATTAACCTTTTGCACTCAAGAAGAGATTGTTAGTCGTCTGAAGATACCGATTTCAAAGATTTTCAAATGCAAAATGCTTACTAACATTCGCCTATGTTAACCCTTTGCGGACGGAGCAGTAAAGAAAATAGTTACGTCGCGCATTTGTGTTATAAAAACTAAGCTGTATTTAAATAAGTTTTTCATAAAATCTAACAAAATCATAAACAAACAAATTTAGGCCAACTTGACTTCTTATAGGCTAGTATACCCATGCGTATCTTATACGTGTCGTTTACGACAGACAAACGCCAGCCGCAGCGCGAGAGTTGGGCGGATATATCCGACACTCGTCCGCAAAGGGTTAAAAGTCATTTAGTTTAGTCAAGTAATATACTAAAATTTACACATATCTCTGTCTAACCTCTGATCTCTAACTAACAAGTTAGCTAACTGAAGTCTGAAAATTTACGGAACTATCATTTGGTGACTAACAGTCGCCTCTCGAGCGCAAAGGGTTAATATTTGTTTATACGTTAGGACGTATTTTATTTTCAACACTTTTCGATCGTTTATTAATTTCATTCAGAAGACAGTCGTCTTCAAGTACCATCGAATACCACGAACTGTGATTAATACTAATAGTAATCACAATTCCTGTTACTGTGGATAATTGTAATAATTCTAAAGGAATCCTGGACTAATAGTAATAACGTTAATAGCAGTGAGTGTTTGGAAAGGCGATAAGTTATCGCGGGTATCATTATTAAGTCAGTGGTCCTTGTTAAATGGCTTTTATCAACTCGTAAAGACTGCGCCTGTTTATTTATTAACACCGTTGGAACCGTGAACGTTAGCCGCGAAGATAAACGGTTATAAGTGCGGAACAACTTCCAAGTAACGTAAGTTTCAAGGAGATCCGTCTGTTCAGCGTCAGACAATAAGAGACAGCTCGCAGTAGGGACATCTGTTCGTGGTCAGACGCATCCTTCCTCGTCGAGATCAACCGCAATTGCACGCGTTTGCTTCGCCTCGTATCAACATATCGTTTATTCCTTTTTTTTTATACACCTCCAGCTTGAATCAATTAACAAGCTAAGAATAATAGCTGTGCAAACCAGCCGACGATTATCTTCTATAAAATTTATTGCCGTGTTTTGAAGTTAGAAGTACCTGTGCGTTCACAAGAAGATAGCACATCGATATTTACGTCCTCACTCTAGTCTACTCTGATGACACTAGGGAGGGAGGGAGAAATAAAACAAAAGATGCATGCGAACATGTAACAAGCGGTCACATTTATTTTGTATTCTAAGAGAAAATAAATAACCTCCAACAGAAATTGTAGACAAAATTACGAAAAACTAATACCGTTCGAAATTTAACCCTTTGCACTCTACCAGCGCCGCTATGGCGTCCGGGAAATTGAATGCATCCAGAATATAATATTTAACTGATTTTGTTATATTCAATGTAAAAATAAATAAATTGGTGAAATTTTATTATTCGTATACGTTTGTTTCACCATAAAATGATTTTAAAGAACTTGTAAAATGTTTCCTTAATATACCCGAAATCGTCTCGAGTTACCGATTCGCTCGAGCGAGAAAGTCCTCGAGTGGAAAGGGTTAACCTTTTCAAAAGTATTCACTTACCCATCATCACCCGTGGTAATTCTCGACGACCAAAGAGAGAAGAATCACATCCTCTCCGATTTTCTTCAAAGAGAAAATTATGCGACCGCTTTCGCACTCGAGGTTCGCGATCGATTAGGATGATCGAAGGGAAGGAAAGGCTTGTTCGGAAGTCGGTTATTGTCGGATCAAAGAATTTAATTCACTTTGTTCGGGCCCGGCTCGCAACGGTCCCGTGTTCCCTCTCGAACCTAACATCTCTATTATCTTCTGCCAGCCGGCCTGAAATATTGGACAAATCCTCCCGGGGCTTTGCCAGGATTATTGGAAGCCCTGGACGAACGATACTGTGTATCGTCGCTGTAGCGGCACATATTCGACCTTTAAAAAACCGTAGATAAATTTAAGCCCTGCCCATCTACTACTCCCCCTCCCCATCTACGTTTACAGTAAAAGGATAATAAATTAGAGAGCGCTTCGCGGACGGGCGAGAGGTGGGGCGGGAGAGAGAGGGAGAGCAGACATCGTGGCAGAAACGCGAACAATAAATGGTTCCCGATATATATAACCGGTTAGCGTCTCGTCTCTGATCCGACGATATCCTGGTTGGCTTCCGGGTTGGCGGAGAAAATCAATTTTTTTGTCTCGTCCCGATTTCAATTCCGTGAGCCAGGCCGATAACATGGAGGGATCGCGTTGGGCAAAAATAAGGGGCACAACCCTTATTTAAGGTTATTTATTAAAATGGATTATTCTGGATTATAGTATCTGTATGCGTTGCCTTTACAAAATAAGAACGTAATTATTTTTACGGGATTAACCCGTTAGAAAATTACAAAGAAATTATACAGTACGATATGAAAATGTAGTAAATGGTAACACAGAAGAATAAAAATATATTATCTCAATCCCAATCGATTGAAACCTCATCGTGGATCAAAATAGTAAACAGCTATGGATCTACTGAGTGTAGCTATATCAAAAAAAAAGAAAAGAAAAGAAAAAAATACAGTAATAAAGCAAGAGGTTTAAAGGCACACGCGTCGGTGTTCTATCGATCGCAATTTCCGCGTTAAATGAAATACCACTGTAATATTCGGTGGCGCGCGGTTAATGAACGGTTTAAATAAAACCGTGAATAGGCGCGTCCTCTCTGTCACCGGAATTTATCCTCTCGATGGCCGTGCGCGCCTGTTCCTGCCCGATATCGCCGTTCGAACGCGATAATTCTTTCGATTAAATAACTCGCGGACCGACAGGTGCGCAAACACAACGCCGCGAGCGTCGCCGCGAGCGTGGAACCGACGTTCTCCGCCGTGGAAACCGCGAAATAAACGATCGCAGTCGCGCGTTATGAGCTCGTCGATGAAGTTATCGGACAACCTTCGTTCAACCGATCAACCAACAGACCAACCACCTTGTTTCGGTGAAATTTTTCGCATTTCCGTGACAAACGCATCGTTCTTGCGTTCGAAGGTGACGATCGTAACGCGTTGGAGGAGGCAAGATTTAGCTGAAGCTTGTACGATTTTTAAAACTCGCTATATGTGTGAACTTTGTAAAATTTGCATGGCTCGCTAAATATTTGAAGTTGATAACATTTTTGAGGCTTGCGAAATATTTGGAATCGTTGACATCGTGGTGTGTATGGTGGGTTTATAGGAAAATTGAAAATTCGGGTAAATGTGTTTGAAAATTTATAGATTTTTATTGAATTGACACAGAGTGACAGAGAGAAAGAGAGAAAGTCCTGTTTATCGGTTGAAGGTCCTAGGCGATGATTCAGGTTAGGTTTGGGATAGGTTTCCGGTTATGGCCCCCGATTTCTTCTATATATATCCTTAAATTAGTATAATCAAATCCTGACGGACGTCCGAACGGCAAATGAGTTCCGCGAGATCGTCTCCTTTAAAAGGTCACACGGTGACCATCGATCGCTACCACCGTTGAAACCGATAATTTCTCTGTTACAGCGAGCTATAATTATCAATTTATACAATGTCATTATAAATGTATACCTTCAATAAATTATTATAATATGGAACGTAATAATTGACACATTTCTTGCAAGGCAAAATTAACATTTATGGTTTAATACTTTTAACAGTTTTCTGAGCTAATGATTAAGTAACAATTGAGGAAATGGTCAATCTTGGGATCATTGATGTAGAATAATCCTCTTCTATTCTACGTTTTGCCTACAATTTCACGATCACATTTATCTTTATTCCACACCGAATCTCTAACAAGAAGACCAACACTGAAACGATGAGGATTCTCAAGAACCTTCGATCTTTGAAGCAAACAAACAGTCCTGTAGAAAAATAGTTCCTCTCGTTGTATTTCTCAGAAAGCATAGCTTGTTCTCGCTTGTTTCCTTATTGCTTCGCGGACACGCGAACCTGTTTCCAGAACTCGAGGGGCCGTCGAAAGAATCCGAAACAAAAGACAGCTGGAGAAGATTATGGCAATCCGTTGCGCAACAGCTGCGTGGATTTTATATACGTGGTTGGCCAGTTTCGATCTATCGATCGCTCGCAAGACGGTCAGGATCGACAGGCCAAAGATTCTTGGTTTCGCAGAATAATGATTCACAGGAACCACCACGGTATCTTATCGATAAAGTAGGAAGGGTGGAGGGGGGCACGTAAATGGCGTCTAGCCCGTTTCCTGTCTGTATCTCCCGCTTGATGTTCACCGTAAGAAATCGCTAGTGACAGCGCAGTTAGACGGGAACAGATGATCCCCGCGCTTTGTTACGGTTTCTTCCTTCTTTATGCCGTGTTTGATTTGTCGACTCGTCGCCTTCTGCGCGATATACGCTTCGATCTTCGCCCAGTATCCACTCGCATCCCTTCCGCGAGAAGATTGATAGAGGATGGTAGAAAAAGGAGGGAAAGCGATTCGAGGAATTTCTTGAATCTGTTAATCGAAGCAGTATTTGGTTTCTAAGCTCTGTTTGAATCTAAATCATTTTTGTATTTCGAGCTTAACCAGTGTAATGGTACCACTGGAGGAAGAAGGGGGTAGTTTGTGATCCGAGCCAAGATGTTCATCTTTATTACTGCATCACAGGGTAATAGCGGATACGACACTTCTTTAACGTATTTCGAATATTTTAATTTTATGGTTTTTTAAATTGTACACCTGGAGCGAATTTTTCACATTCACTGAATTTTTTCGGAATTCTTTGCGCATTTATTTATTTATTTATTTATTTATTCACGGGCTATAAGCCCATTGATTGATACAGTAGTAAATATACAGAGTGAATTAAACAAGATTACAGAAGATTGTTAAATTAATTTGTGGAAAGATTGTTTTCTAAATAAATATCTCGAAGCTTTTCATAACGTTTATTGAAAAAATAATCAAAGCAGCAGCATCGATGAAGCAACAAACAATTTATTCAGAGGAGAAGATACGGTTTTCCATAACTATTTAACTGGTTCTTTCCTGATGGAAAGGTTAAAAAAACCTAAGAACTCGAACTCCTTTCCTGGGAAGCCAAGTATTTACGCGATACACAGGCTCCGTCGATGTTTCGAAAGGGAAGAACTCGGTCACAGAGAATCGTGTCGTTCCAAGCGGGTGGTGGTGGTCGCCTGTGACCGGCAAGCACCCTTTGCGACGCGGAATGATACGACAGAGAATTCTTTCCGCCTCCGCGCGTCCTTCGGCCACGTCGCGGAGCTCTCTTCCCGTTTTTCCGAACTGCTACCACCGTTTACAGCGAGAACTTACGAAACAAAGTTAGCCACCGACAAAGCCGTGCTATTCCCATTGTTTCCCGCGCAGCGACGCCTCTCCACCCTTGTTCCCCGCGGAAAATTCTTGTTTTCCCAAGACAAAGGGCGCAAACACCCGGCATCGATGCAAGTTAAACATTGTTCGCTTCTCTCTGTACGTTTCCGAAGAACGCGTGCTTCCTTCTCCTCCTTCTCTCTTTATGCATGGGTTCCGTCGCCTTATCTTTGGTAAAAGGCGAGAGAGAGCATGCAGTTTTCCGTTCGCGTGCGCGTTTCTTTCGTCGACAAGAATCGCTGTCAAGGGTCACACGGACACTTTTTATTACCGACCTCGATCTCGAGCTTATGCTAATTTCATGGAATCATCGAACCTCGAGTGAAACAAGTTCTCCGGCTGGGGAAATGGATGTTGCTGTGCGTAGGTCGCGATGACTACCGGAATTACCGGAAAGAGGAAAGGTGGGGAGAGGAGGGAGGGGTAGGGAAGGGAAAGGAAGGGAAAATAAATGAAGAGGAGAGGAGAGGAGAGGAGAGGAGAGGAGAGAAAAGAGGAGAGGGGAGGAGAGAAATAAAATAGAATAAAATGAAATGTGTGTGTGTGTGTATTACCAACTGCAAATGGGAAAAGTATTCAGCACTCAAAGGGTTAAATGTTTCTTTATCCCCTCCCTCCTCTTTCGTGTTCGAGTTGAACGTCGATCGTCCAACGTAGGAGCGGAGAGCTTAACCTAGAAATTTCTTTCGTCGAGCCAGCTCCAGTTGTTGAATTACACTTCCTCGCCGATAATTCGATCCGCGTCCGTTCCTCGTGTCCGCCGGAGCAGCTTCGTCTTTTATCAGGCTTCGACAGCGGCCAAGGATTTTATGTTCCAATAAAAAGACGACGGCGCCTTCTAATCCGAGGAACGTGGCTTGACGTGGAACGCCATGAGCCGCGGCATGACAGGCCGGCAGTAAAATATATTTAAAAGCGGATCCGGGCTAGATGGCACGTGTACATGTTAGCGGAGAATCGTTGAAGGCATCTGCGAGGCGAGCTAACTCATAGGATGTCTTTTCTAGACTACTGTCAACGAAGGAAAATTAAAATAATAGCGGCAGCGTTCAGTCAAGGATTGTAACAGGGATACAGTCAATTTTGTAAGACAAAAGAACAGAAATAAATGTAACCTTCATGGGGTGGGTCATGGTTTTTGATTTTCCTATTTTATCTAATTTTAATACGCGCTTGTGCGTGTGCTCGCACTCGGAGAACTAAAGTAATCGAAATTCTTTAAGCACGCATAATTAGATGCGATCACTTAATGTGTTGTATTTATCTTATACCAAAGAGTAATTGCTGGTAAATAAAATATGTTAAAGAATTTAATTTTCCAAGCTAATTGACAACTATAATATATATACACGTTGCACATATAATAATAATAATAATAATAATAATCATACGTTGATTATTACTGGAAATTGAGACCAGGAAGTCACCGTCTGGAACAAACTTCGACCCTCTTGGGTGCATTACGTTTTAATATCCAATGGCGGACGGTGTGTAACAGTGTGAATTTTGCAGCGTCCATCAACACGTTACTACGCTAGGCCAGCGGAACAGAATTAACCCTTTGCACTCGGGAGGTGATTCTCGATGATCGAATGACACGCTTTCACAAATATCAATATTAAATGCAAATAATCACATTTAAAAGTTACAGTATCATTTAAATTGTACATATTATATAATAAATTTCAGTACAAATTACTTTTGGCTATTTTTAACTTTAACGCTCTGCATTAGGAATTTTTCGGAGACCGAAACCACTAATCACATTTAACGTGAAGTACATGCAGTCCACACGGCGTAAACGAAAAGTCTAAAATCTAAATCGGCAGGAAATTGGTTAATAAGACAACGTCGACAAATATAATCAAAAATAGATGAACCACCTAATAGAAAGAATGATCAAAAAGACAAAAAGGAGTTCTCGTGTCATTCCAATAGTCATTTTTCCAGCTGTTTCGCGCTACCTGCTCGCAATTAACGCGTATGCACCGCGACCACCTGTGTGCGCGTGCGTTTGCGAGTGTGTGCTCGCTGATTGCACCTGTAATTAGGGCTCGGTCAGATGAGGCCCGTCACAAATGGAAATTCCGTGGAATTGCCGTCCGTGCACACGCTGGGAAGCGTTTTCGGCCCCGATAAAATTTATCGACCCCCGGAAGCGAGCCCCCGATGCAATATTAATGGCGTTGCTCGTTAACGCGCATCGAGGTAAACGTTTCGCGGTCTCGATTATTGTTTTCGATTAATATAAACGCGGAACGATGAACGTAGCTGAATTTTTTCGCGCCGATCGTGAATATTCGTAACGTTCTCTGCGATCGGTGCATGAATTTACGAAGGTGACTTTTGAACTATGAATGGTTTGATCCCTGTTTGTGGATCACGCGTGTGTTTTAACCCTTTGCGCTCGAGAGACGACTATTAATCACCAAATGACAATTCCGCAAATTTTCAGACCTTATTTAGTTTACTTATTAATCGGACAGGGAGGTTAAACAGTAATAGATGTAAATTTTAACATATGACTTAAATAAACTAAATGAAATTTAATATTAGCAAATCTTAGTAAATATGCTGCACTCGAAAATCTTTGAAGTTAATATAATTAGTCGACTAATAGTCATCTCTCGAGTTCAAAGGGTTAATGATACTTTATATTTGAACGAATATATATTATCTTATATAGAGGGTAATCCTACAATTTTTGGGTGTTTGTCAAATGTTAGTCATACATAAGTGGCAACTTGTGACCGGTGACTATAGTCGCCCGTAGCAACGAAAGGGTTAATACATGTGATAATATCAAAAACGAAATCCCCTCAAGGGAATGACGTGTGTGTAGCCTAGACATCGACTACTCCGGCCCTTTCTTCGAATGCGCCCCAGACGGGGAGCAGCAGGCCTGTAATTACGTGGCGTGCAATTTGCAAACCGCTCGATCGCGTTAACGGGCACCGTTGCTGGCGTTTCGGCGACTTGATCGAAACGCCGACCAAGTCTTCGAGTGTCTGTGGAAATTGGGGGATTCGTATTCACCGAGTGCCAGAATTCCCTCGTTTTGCATATCCGTCTGTCCCCCTTGGCGCCCGCCCCTCTTCCGTTTCCGTCCAAGTCGTATTTCGAAGTTCGTCGAACACGCTTCCGTTCGCCGCGACTCGAATAGTCGCGCGTGAATAATACGGATCGAGGTAAATACGATTTAACGAGATGTTTATCGGTGGATTTCCGAATTTTCTGCAAATTTATGTTTTTTGTTTTGTTATTTTTGCAACGGTTTCACCAGCATTGTATAGGGGATCGTAACGCATGCACTTTTCTGTGTACAGTAGCGAACAAAAGTTTAACCTTTTGCGCTCGACTGTTATTTATTTTTTTTTAACCCCTTGGTCTTAAACTTTTGTCTGCTACTGTATGTGTATTTAAAATCTCCTGTAGGTACTTATCACTAAGAGAGTGTAATCTTTAACCACAATCAGTTGACATTGAATTGTTGTTCTTCCGATAATTTGCAAACTCTGCAAGTAGACACATGATCTGGTCTCGTATGTCAACATTTAACCGGATCCATTTAATACTATAACTGCCGACGGTTAAGGTATACTTATTTGTGACGAAGGAATCAAATAGAAAAATAATATTAAAAAGTTGCTTAATACGAGGGAAACAAACAAATATTGTAATAATTACAGTAAAAGTCAGAGTAAATTTTCAAAGGTGCTGGTATCGCGATAAATTTATCAAATTTCCATGAAAAATTACGAATTGGTCATTTTGTCCGGTCTTTTGACAGTCATAGTGTTAAAGTCAGCTCACGATCCACACTTTGGGAATTTCTGCGCTAATACAAGCGTATTGATTTTTGAATAGTCCAGGAACTGTTTCTATGGATGTTAGAGATAAATATCCACGTGTCACGATAGAGTATACGGAGAACTGTTTAAATTAACGACTCATTTGTTTTTGAATTTTAATAGCCTGCCCCGGCAGTAATTGTAATTACAGTAGATGATCCGGTTGGTTAAGGACGGTTCGCCTCCGGCGTTCTATGGTAACACGATGGTGCTATTAATAACGAGAGAGGTGATCGGTTGTTGATATGTAAAATTAACTAAACGGAAGCGTGTAGCGAATTTTGAAACCGGCAGGGGGCGGGGTTTGTGTCGGCGGATGCGATTAATCGGGTCGATGTACCTGAAAAGGATCATGGTTAATCGGTCGTTTCATGATCTCCGCTAACGAATGCTAAAACCGGATTCTCCTGTTATACGGAACGTCTAGTGTCAAGGTGTGGATTAGCAACACGCGTACGTTGGACATTTTGCTGAACGCAATATCTTTAACTGTTTCTTTTTAACTCATTTGCATGATGACTCCACTTAACCCTTTGAGCATTATGAACGCGTATATATGGGTTCTCACACAGCCATTCAATCTGGGCTCTGAACGTGGTATAGTTTTATAAAATAAAAATTTTAATTATAATAGTTTACAATTACTTTGAGATTTACCGCACAATACAAAATTATTAAATTTTCAATTTAAAAAAATATAATTTACTATTTTTTATATTGTTCATGTTATCATTGCTTAATGAAATAAATGGTTCCGCTAAGGTTTTTGCAGTCGCTGCTCAAATTATTTCTGTCACAATCAACATATTTTGCGATGAAATTTCAGTCAGCGCAGCATGCGCTTCGTCGCAAAAAGTAGGCAGCCCAGCGTGTGCTTTGTCGTAAAAAATAGTCGGTCCACAGCACACGCTTAACGTTGCACAATTCAGCGCTCAAAGGGTTAAGGTGTTTTGTTCAGACATTACCTAAGGGTAATAGGTATTTTTTTTTTCGTACAGTTTTGAATTTTATATCTTTGTCTCCAATATACCCTAATTATCAGTAGTTTTAATGTTAAGAAACGCTTTACGATTCCATTTAATCCTCGGAAGACGAACGATTTTTATTTTCATTTTGTACCCCAACAGAATTTTTATTGCAAACAAGTTTTGAAAGGGAGTTGCATACAAAAATGAATTTTGAACTACATATGCATTTTTAAAAATTTTTTTATTGTATTTTTTGGACGGTCATTGAAAATAAATTTATTGCAATTTTGGCGTCTTGTATTTCGAACGAATCGTAGGAGAGTATGTTTAAATTCAACAAATGTAATTTTATGTCCTATGATAACGTCGTATAATGTATCTAGGGAATTTTTGGTCGTGAATTTTACTGACAGAGTTCTTTTTTATCGACGCCTGCTATCAGGCTCTCTAAGGTCACGTAACCTCTTGATTCGTTAAATAACCATCACCTGATTAACGTTACAGTAATTGTAATACCGTGTTGAGCTTCATTATTGGTGTCTTTTGTTTCAGGTAAGGGTCATCTGTATGGATATTTAACACCGTGAGGACAACAAGAAACTGTGGCTTCTTTCGCTGTGAGAAGGTAACGTTGCAGTTTACTGTTATCAGCATTGACCAATCACCCAACTCTTTCCCTTTCCTTTTTCTTTCTTTTTAAATGTTATAATAAATGAAGTACTAGAAAAATCTCACATATCTCCGCCAAAGCGGAGACAGCCTCAACCTCATAGAGCATATTTTGGTATCTATGAAATGTCCCTAGAAAAAAGTAATTTTCGAATTCACTGCTTTACCGACGGTGCGGCAGGAAGTTACGAACTCTTGGATTTCTGCTCTGATGGCGCCACCAAATCCTGTCGCGAACTCAGCACGTCCGTTATCGACCTTCGCGTACGCGTGCTTTCAGTTTCGCCAGGCCTCGATGCGCGCTTCCGTCAGCAGAGTTCACGCGACCTCTCCAGCTAGCAACTAACCGGCACGTTAGATCGCATTTCCGGTACGTGGCTGCCGGCGCTACCGGATCCCTGGCATACTCGAATTTCCTGAACCAATCTTTTGGCAACAGCCAGATAAACGGTTTCCGTTTGGTATATCCAGCAACTCGAACTGGCTCACGCGAAATTATTAACTCGATGTATCTTCCAGCTCGGCGATAAACCTTTGCTCGAATTAATTCTTCGAGGCACAGAATTTCAAAGAATAAATAGAGCCATGTCGCTCTGAAATTTTGTTGCATTTTAAATCAAGCAAAATTGGTATATTTTTAATAACAAAATTAATCTATTTATTTTCTTTGACCCTTTGGTCTTAAACTTTCGTTCGCTACTGTAAATTAATTAATTAATAAGAAATAAAAGTATAAATGAAATTTCTATTCTATGTTAATCAATAAATAGTGTTCTACCATAATAACAATAAAAATAAATCGATAAACGATATTTGCGAATCATAAAATTATGCTTTACATCGTCCTGTGATCTTTAACTTTTATCCCGTATTGTACCTTCAATTCAATAACGATCACGAGACTTATCCCAGATTTACGGACAAGTTTCTTATTTTTGTGTTTGCCAAGCCATATAAAATTCTCTTTCGCGTATCTTACGGGAACGAAGGTCACAGATCATGACCTGTAAACGATAACCGTGTCAGAAGCACGACTTCCTTTCAAAGAACCACCACCACCACCACTTTTCCACCCTCTCCCTAATTCGCCAAACTGTACAAAACAATTCGTTCCAGCGAGCTGACGCGCAGGGAGGGCGAAGCGGCGAAAGCCCAGCTCGCAGTTCAAGAACATAAATTTCCTAAGCAACGCTCGCGTGGCTGCTGCAACGGAGGCGTCCGAATTAAACGCGTTAAATTATTAATACCGTTCGCAGCGAGACAGGGTTGAGCACGAGCCAATCCAGGGGGCAACTTCGTCCTGGGGGAGCAGTCCGTTCCGCTCCCACCCTCCTCGTCGACGATTCCGTCTCGCTCCCCCCCCCCCCTCACCCTACCCACCCGTTCTTTCTATCTCGCCACATCGATCTCTTCGAGCAACGCCACGCCATGTGACGCTCAGCTGTGTGTTAAATCCCGAAATTATTGCGGGCCCCAGAGCCGTGGAGAGCGCGACTCGATCAGAAGCAGCAGGCAGTCACGTAAAGCCAAAAGAGGGGTTGTGGATAGAGGAGGGTAGCCACGTGGTGAGGAAGAAAAAAATGTCGAATCCGATTCCATGGCTGACTGTCGGTCGCACGAGCCACCCCGCCGAGCGCGTTGCGAGCATCGATTCGTGACGCGAAACTGACTGCGGAATTAGTGTGTATTCCATAGGAACATCGACGACCGATGATGGCTGCTGCTGGTTTTATCGCCACGCGAATCTCCTACGTTTCCTACCTATCGTTCAAGATCAGTTTATGTTATCCATCGTGCTGTTGGTTTCATCAATAAATTTTATTCAAATTTGTATCCCTTTCGCTTCGAGCCCCGCATATATGCGGCATCCAAATGATGCGTATACAAGTACCATCTGTAGTCGATGACAACAATAATTTTGTAAGACTTTTCATATTAAAAATATTGTAGACAATTTAGTAATCAATGGAGCCTTTGTATAGGGGAGAGCGGCAAAGAATAACGAATGCCGATTGCCATTGCTTTCTTTAGGCGACCGCGAATTAGGCTTCGAGGTGTCGCCGTGTTATTTTTTCCGGGGTCGCGTTATCTTCCGACGCCGTTTTAAACAACGCCTGCGTTGTAGGGATAAACAGTCGCGGCCGTAAACCTGATCCCCGAAGAAAATGTGGACGGCCGATATCCTAGAAGCAAACGCGTGGGGATATCGAAGGCGGGCATTTTTCCGAAGGTCCTGATTGGTAAGGACAGGAACCGCCTATCAGGCCCGAGGCGAATAAATAGGAAGCCTCGCGATAATTAGGGTTAATTCGTTAGTTCGTTCATAGAGAGAGTTCGTTAATAATTCATTAGTTCGTTCATGAGATAGAGTTCATAGATAGTTCAGAGTATATAGTTCACGGTGCGTTAATATAAGTCGTTGCACTAGCTCGTAATTTAGGTAAGAGCCCATCGGCCAATAAAATAATTTCCTACAATATAAATATTCGATACAGTCGCTATTTAAGATTTAGAAAAATGTATATACGCGCACTGTGCATATTTCTGATGCGAGTTGATTCCGTTGGTCTTAAGCTTTTATTTGCTACTGTATACGAAACACTGTCCGGATATATGTCACTGGTCGTGAATCGAGCCGCGACACATATCCGGAGAGATTGTTTTTCACGGATCGATCGACGCTATCCTTTGCTTCGATCATGCTGCCGTGCGTTTGATAACTCGGTGACATTTAAGTGGAAGTGGTACTGTATAATCACAGTTGGTTTGCCTTAGTTTCCGTGCATACAGTAGAGACGTCAAAGAAAACGATTTTTCGACGAGTACAGGTGAATCAGGTGGGCGGTTCGATCGCGGACGCCACTTCAGTGCAACGAGAATATTAAAAATACGATATGCAGAGAACGCAACTCGTGGTGACCTCGTTCTAGTGCCGTTTCCTCGCTCGTCTCTGTTCTATTTTTCCCTCTTCATTTCTGCCTTTTTATTATTTTTCTCTCCCTTTTTTTTTTTTAAATTAAGGCACTCTCGTCGCGCTCGTGGAAAAACGCAGCCACGTTCGCGGGTCTCGATCGTCGCTGTGGTTAATTACAGAGCGAAATCGAGCACAGAGGAATTTCCATTTCGTCGGTGGCGTGCCTCTTTATGAAAATTCCTCTCGTGGTATCCTTGACATTTTTTTTTCTTCACCTCTCTCTCCCCCTCGCTTCGCGGAAGTTGACGAAATAACAGCCGGGTATTTTTCATTTCCTCGTCGACGACACTTGTCTCGCGACGTATGACGATGCGTTGATTATTCCGTGAACGCGTGTTTACCAAACGTTGCTGCTCTTGTTTTTCTTTTCTCGACGGTATTTTTTTTTATATAATCGGAAACAACGTAACTGGGGTACCTCGCGCTTTTTTTGGGCGGAATTACGTTTACAAAGCTGTTTCTCTCGCGAAAACAAATTAATCACGGAGTTAACGTCAACTTTTCGGTTATGCAACGACGTCCGGTTCGTGTGTTCGAAGTGTATTTTACACGTTTTTAATACTAGCTTTTGGGTTTCACGAGCAAAATTTGCAGAAACGATTGTTATTGCTCCTAGCAATTTTTGTTGACTGTTATCGATGGGGTGAAACGAATATACCCTAATCTATTTCCCTCTCAACCCTGCAGTTTTAAATTCTGTATGATGTATACCTATTTTTTAGTATACGTATATTAACAACAGTGTATATTACTGAATAATACTAATACGATGTATTCACGTTACACGCGTTTCCCAGGCGCACCAGCGACCTCCCAAAGGTTAACCCTTTCACTGTCACGGACGACTAAAATTACTTGCAATGAAACACCGTTCACATGGTAAGAGCGATTCAGCATAAGCGATCCATCGATCAAGCGACAACGGTAACGAAAGCGTTCATCGTAAATCGTACTCCGTTAATTTTCTTTTAATACAAAGTTCTATTGTTCTATGAAAAAAAAAAGAATTCAATTTTTATACTTTTTTAACAGACCTCACACATACGTCTCTCTATACATATACTCGTCTCTCTACACACACACTCCTCTCTATCCAAATACTCGTCTCTCTACACACATACACGTCTTTCTACACACACACTCCTCTCTATCCAAATACTCGTCTCTCTACACACATACACGTCTTTCTACACACACACTCCTCTCTATCCAAATACTCGTCTCTCTACACACATATACGTCTCTACACATGCACGCACACATATCTCTCTATACACACCCTTGTGTCTCTAGATACACATACACGTCTCTCTCTCTCTCTCTCCCTACACACGCGCGCGCGCGCGCGCGCACACACACACACACACACACACACACACACACATATATGCACACGCTTGTACAGGAATCTTATTGTCAGGCTGTTCGGCTGGTATCCGCGCGCGGAATGTCGCTCGGCCGCGCTCGTGCCGGCTGATAAATGGCCGCGGCCGCGGAATATTAAGACTCTCCCGACCGGCTACAACGAGGCCGACAACGCGAACAAATGTTCTCGGCCGCGTGGCTACACGAAAGAAAGCCGGCATAGTTTCGTCGGGGCTCGATAAATCGAGTCGGCTCGCGAACCGAACTATCCGGTGGCCCTTTCGTAAGGCTCTACCAGGCGGTTGCGTGCGTAGTGTCCACAAATTGCGAGATTTATTCGCGCGGTGTTGGGTTTCACGAATCGATGCCTGGAGGAGATCGAACGATACCAGGGGCCCGGTTCTCTCCGCCGCCTTTTCTTTTCGCGTTGCCGGTTAATGCGTCGGCTTGTACCCGATTTGTTCCGCGGTGTCCGCCGGAATCGGTTAGTCACGGGGGCGACGCGGAAAACCCGTGCACGTCGTCTCGAGGTGTGTTTAACCCTTTCGGGACTGTTGGGACACGTATATATAGGAAATTTTACTTTACTATGCAGGGCTCGGGTGTGAATAAAATAAAGTGAAGTGATTAGAATATAATAATTTATTCGTAGAGGTTGAGAAAAGCCGACAGACGGAGAGGGTAAGATCGTGTGTGTGTGTGGGACATGGGGGGGAGATACATATATGTTGATGGAGTGAGAGGGAGAGGGAGAGGGGGTGGAAATATATACATCCATCTCGAATCTAGTTTAATCGGTTTCTTTATTGAACTCAATTTTCTCATAATTACTTTTTATACTTTTATGTACACAGTAGTAGGTTTATAACCGTAAAATTAATAAAATTAAAATTAAAATTAAAATTAAAATCTATATAGGGGGATGGAAGGGTTGGCGAGGGAGGGTGGAAAGGCTGGGGGGGGGTGTATATGTATATACAGAGAAAGAGAGGAGACGAATATATATATGTATATAGAGAGAATGGGGAGAAGAGAGGGAGAGACCGGTCTCTCGAGAGGCTCGTCCGAGCGGACAGGAATCGGCGATCGCTCGGAGCGTCTCCTTGGCTCCGGTCAGTGGCTGGCTACGGCCAACTTTTCTTCACCTTGCGGGCGAATGACCGTTACGTTTTTTCGCTCCAAGGCTGGACGTATCCTTTCGTCGGGCCCTCCACTCCCTTCTGCCCTCTCGTTTTCGCTGGCTGCGCCGCTTTTGCGAACGCGGCTCCTTCGCGGGACAAAAGCTATAACGTTGGTCTCCCTTTCGTTTTCTGCTTGAGAGCGGACGTGTTCCTGCTTCGCCAATCTATTAGGCGATGTTTCAACGATTCTCTTTTGGCTTCCTCTTTTTCAGCGGAGCAAAAACATTTTTCGTGTTATGGATACAGATATCTGTTACAGATGTTTGGCATTTGGTGAATTATTGGATACTGCAAACCGTTTTCAGAACAGTAAACATGGGATGGGAGAAGCACCCGACTTCCTATTTTAGTATCGTGAAATTTACGAGTTTCCATGTCAGAATTATTTTATAACCTACAAATTCAGGTAAATTAAAACGAAGAAAAGAAGTAACGTATGATTATTTAGGATCAGGAGATATCTATGGTTATCCTTTGCTGGCCGCGATCGCCCTCCCTCGAAAACAAATTTTTAATACGACCATCGTATCGCGACCACACGGGCGTTATTCCAAAAAGGAAGCACCCACGTAACGACCGGACATTTGGAGGCCCGCCAACCGTGTTTCCCTCGCGTCGAAGATGCACCGTTGAGCCCAACATCCGCTATAATAACCAAACTATTCCTTTTTTTCTTCTCGAGCCATTAACCCTGCAACAGAACTTTCGAGCCTTGAAGCAGCATGCAATTAAGTCTTCTCAAATAAGAATAAACTTCTATTATTCTATTTGTTTTTATAGAAATTTGAATTTCTATAAAGATCCATAGTCTAGTAGGAAATAGAAATAAAGTAGATCCATGAAAATAGTAGTAACCATAGAATTTTTAATTTATGCGTTTGACGAACTCTAAAATTCTCTCTCGTTAGGTCTAAGATTTATTTTTTTTTTTATACAGGAGTACATCCTTTAGTACATGTTTCTAATATTTGGATAAACATAGAAAGATACAAGTCTAGTTTGTACGCGATAGAAATTTGACGAGATTAGTTCTAGTTTTAAGAGATCGTGTATATGCAATTGAATCACCGAAAATTGATAATCCTGGCCAACAGTGGACCGGAAGTCAGCTTGCACACGACGAGGATCATGGCGCTGACAGTGGGCGCCATCTCTTGACGCCATATTGGTTCCGCGAGACGCACTGCCATATGGATCGTGAACGCTCGCTTATTCGAGTTCGTTTAAATGTTGCGCGAAAAATTGGAAAAAAGGAAATTTATTGCTTTTTACAGTATTTATAGGGATTACGCAAAGGGTTGAAAATAGTAAAATGGATATTTACTATTAATTAAAGATGATTAAAGATGTTACAATTAACTTTAACTCTGTGCTCTCGCAACACTCACTGTTTATTCTCTCGAAAATTTTCATGCATTCAACCTCTTTGATTCTGGTCCTTAATTTTTCTCACTCAGTATATTCAGAATTTCTCAGTCTTGCATTGTTTAAAATATTCGTCACTCACATCCCTACAATAATGTAGTGACAAGTAAACAGTATTTTTCAGAACAGGTCAGTAGAACATCCCTAATTGTTCACAATAATTAACCCCATTCATTAACAAAGATGAAAACTATCACCCCCTCCTGACTACTTTCCGTAGTTCCAGTCGTCCGCTGAAATTATGTCAGAATTCGTAAATTAGTCAGCAATCACATCACGATCTAACTCGATGTCCTTGTAATTGAATATCCTAGATTTCAAAATCTCGAAGATTTTTCTCGCGTACAATTTTGATCCCGTTTTTCCGGAAACGTTCGTCGAGTTGCTTGAGCGCTCGTATCAATCAGCTAATTGAAAAAAAAAAGAAAAACAAGAATGAATCAGCGATAGGGGGTGGAGCCCCCGCCGGAATCATTAGCAAATGCGTCTCGCGATTGAATTTTTCATGTATCGCGGTCATTCGAACGCGAGTTGATCCGCTCGCAGTCGTTACTCCTAGTTTCAATTAGCTAATTAAGCTGACCGTACTCTCGTTATGGTTATCCGTTAATGCCTCGTTGGCTGATCGTCTCTTTTCCCTTCTCTTTCTTTTTTTCGTCTTTTTTTTTTCCAATTTATTTCCCCGGTTCTCGATGACTTCCGGTACCTCGAGCGCGGAAGGCCGCTGCTGGCGAATGGCGGATTCCTCGAGCAAACGGGCAACAACTCGAAACACGAAGAGGCTGGTGCTGCTGGCCATTTGCGTGCAAGGTATCGATGATAGGTCGCGGGTTCGATGAAGTATCGATTCTTCCTCGACACTCTCCCACGGAGTTCGTTCACCGTTTGCACGGACGAACATCGCGCCGCGTGTATTTCGCTTAAGTACATGCACATTTTCATTCATCATCCACGGCAAGCTTGGCGATGAATCACCTGTCTTCGTTTATCAGCATGGGTACGAATTCACGGCTCGCCTGTCTTTCTCTTTCTCTGTACGTAGACCGTTCTCGTACCTATCCCATGCATTATCAATTGTAACGCCACTCGAAAGTTTCAGGTCACGAGGAAGAAGTTAATTTTAATCCGTCTGTCAGTTCTTTTTAACGGCTATCAGAACTATCAACGATTAATCCTTTGCACTCGAGAAATGACTGTTAGTCGTCTAATAATATTAACTGTCAAGATTTTCAAATCCGAAATATCGTCATTTTAGTTTAGTTAAGTGATATACTAAAATTTGCATATATGAATATTCAACCTCTGAGTCTAACTAATAAACAAACCAACTAAAGTCTGAGAATTTTGTGAAAGTGGAATTGAGGATTAACGGTCACTTCTCAAGCGCAAATGGTAAACTGAGGATGACGAGTTAACTCGTCATTGGAAAATGCTTCTTCAAGTCGACTACTCGCTTTCTTCGATTTCGTTTGACGTTACACCAGAAAACAGCGACGGTCGCTTAAAAGGTGGAATTTTTCTTCGAGTTTTCACTCGAAACTTCCAGATTGCAGGGAAACGGTCTGTTCCCCTGGTCGGATCAATTTCCAGGTCCGTTTTACGAGCTGATAACCACTTGATCGGGTCGAGAACTGGCGGCATTGAGCAGGGAAGTCGCGGTGTATGGCCGCGCTCGGTTTCAGACGCCCGGGGTATTTCTGTCACGCGTGCGTGGAATATCTTAGATTCAGTCGGATACGTCCGAGGCCCGCGTAGCCGGCGGACGTGTCGGTCGGAACGAATCGTGGAAGCGGTATATCCTGCAGGACGTCGGCTAACCCACGCCACGTGCAGGATAAATCTACAGGACGTAGCAGGAATAAACTTTATCCGGTCCCTCGAAATGAGAATCGGTTAGGAATTATATGCTGGATGGTATTGCGTTTTAATCGTTTTCACGAATTTCGTTCGTTGATCCCTAAATTAACATTAATGTATTCTAATGCAACTTAATATAAAGTGATGTTCATTGTATTTTTATTTTTTTCTTCGCTTTCTTTGATGTGTTACATCAATATACCGATTTCTATTTATAAATATCTTCATAGTACTTTTACAAGAACTAAGAGTTTGCCTGTAAATTCAAATAAATAAATAAATAAATTTCATACTTTGAAGAATCACTATGAACGAGACTTATAGTTTAATTAACGAAAAAAAAAAAAAAATAAAATAAAAGATAGAGGAAACATCGATTTTGAGAGGACCTGTAGCAACGAGTGCGACCGGAAACTAGGCCTTGGGCCGTCTAGATTGGACGGAGTCGCGCGAAATTGCTGAATGCACGAAATGAAAGTATCACAGCTGACGAGCTGGGGTGGAAAACCGAGCCAGGGGGCGGGTTGGATAGCCAGAGGGGCGAGAGGGACGAACAGACAGAGGCAGGGCGCGCTGAGGGTGGGGGACGAAGGGCGGAGGGTGGATTTTTGCCGAGGGTGAGCTCTCGGGGCTTTTTCATAACCGGCGGAAGAAGGGTTGCGCGGACAATGGATCTTCATCTAAATTGTAAATGGCACGTTGTAAAATTGTAAATGGTCATTAGCCCGCGTGCCCGTGTCGATACCTCATCGCCGCGATTTTATATTAGCCTTTCAGCCGGCCCGCTCTTTTGCATACAACCCCGTCGTTTCGCTTTTGAATCGCTCCGTATCCCGCGCCCAGGGGTTCAATCGCGTGGCCATCGTCTGAATGTCAGGTTTGAATCCGCCACGCGTGTGTGTTCGGTCGCGGAAAAATCGGATAATTTTTCTCGCTTCGGATCGCTACTCGCTTTTGCACGCGTCCAGTCGATCGGATACTTTCCCTCGTTACGTTTTTTCGTTTAATACCGAACATCGGTGAATATGTATAAACGGTTCGTATGAAACGCGTGATTTTGTGTTAAATAGGTTTTGAAAATTCAGAAGCCGCGGGAAAGGATATATTCGTTGGAAAAAATGATTGGGTATTTAAATTAACGGTTGGGAGAATGTAGCTTAACTTTTCAATTGGTTTTGAATATTACTCTGTATACACAGTTTTCTCGATTAATTAACTAACTGGAAATACCAGAGCAGTGAAAATGACCAATTAGTGATTATTCATAGCAACCCTGGTGTAAAGCTTTCAAAATTTACTATAATTTTCTGCAGAAAGTATGAATAAAAATGTTTTATATGTCTTCAATATCTTTTCATGTAATTTTAAATTTCGTCTCTCCCATGCAAATGAGTACACTTTAATTGTCAATGCACATACGTATTTTCGTTTCATACCCCGATTGTCGTTCGAACATTTCGCTATAAATATTTCGAAGCTAACCGAGCAGCGATAGTTTCAACAAGAACTGACACACAGAGACTGGAAGAAAGAGGAGGGCACAGGAACTAGTATGGAGAAAATCGGAGAGGTCGGCGAATTTGCATTTTGATAAGAAATCTTTCGGAAAGTTTCCTCCAAGCCCGAGTGTCCGCTTATCTGCCTTCTCCATCTCGTTCCCTCTCTCGCGGCAAAGATAAGAGTAAGAGAGGGGAAGAGGTCCTTTCATCCGGGTCTTCTCGCCTCTTCCGGCAACCCTGCCTTCTCTTATTCTTACCTCATTACCTCAGATTAGCTTATTCGAGGCGTTGCCGCGGAGAAATCTCGCCTTTCCCTCGAAACACGTCGATTAAGGCGAGTCCTCGAGCGGAGAGGAGCTAAAGGAGAAGAGACACCGTGTGTACTCGTCCAGTCGAATTTAATTTCGATCTCTCTCTCTCTCTCTCACCTTATCTTCCCCCACTCCTCGAACAACGTCGTTCCGCTGCTTCCCTTCTGCTTCCGGTAGTAACTTCATCGAAGTACATCCAAAGTTCCTCTGATGTTTTTCTCTTTTCTGTTTTTTGTTTCTTTCTTCCCGCCCTTGCTTCCTGCTATATTATGATCAATTTAATTAGTCCAGCCGGACGCGGAGGAACCGGCTGCGCTCGCCAAGTGTCAATTAACTGGCCCCTCGGGGACGATAAACTTTGGGGCCGCTGTCGGGGTAAGAAATTCAGAAAGGAAGTTTCCTTCGGGGAGAACTCGCGGGGCTTGTCGGCGAAATTAATTTTCTTCCTCTTTTGCATCGCGCTTTTTCTCTTGGTTACCTATCTTCCTTTTTCCTCGCGCATATTTTCTCTTCTCTCTCTCTCTCTCTCTCTCTCTCTCTCTCTCTCTCTCCTTTATTATTGCCTCGAAGAAGCGAGTTATCGTAGATTTCGGCTGTAACGTTTCCTCGCCCGTTAGAGATTTCATCGTATTCAGGTTTCACACTCTTTGTACGGTGTACACCTCTGTTGAGAACGGTAAAAATGGAATAAAGATGGTGTTACATGTCGGTCACACCGTTCGTCACCTTTGACACCGAGAGGAGGCCGGTATTATCGAGGATGCTGTCGGGATTATCTTCCTACCGGCGTGGCACGTCTATACGAGCCAAACGGAAGGATCTAACGGTTTCGCGAGCGTGGAATGAGCAACTCCAGAGCCGATGTCTGCAGAGATTGTCCCCTAGGTTCTTAGAAGAACGCGGTGCCCGCTTATTCATACGTGTGTTTGCCTCTCGCGGTAAATAAGAAAGCAGGAATAACTGTTTCGATTCGACTTAGAGGAAGGTTCCAGTTCCATAAGAGAACCGTGTACTACCCGTGTGTGCCGCTTCTAACGTCAAACTGGCCCGGATGTAACTCCGTACGCTTCGCTGTTTGAACCAGTTTCTCATCACGGTCTCTGCTTTAACCACTTCGGTACGAGCGGGCCACCGACTCAGGGGGGTGAACGAAAAACAAAAAAAAGGAAGAAGAGAAACACGGAAATCTCCGAAAGACCGCCGGGCAATTAAGGATATTGACGAGGCCCTCCGCGAGGATCGCGAATTACTAACCCTTCCCCGTGGTAATAACGGAAAAGGAAGGAAAAAAAAAACAGCCGTGGATCAAAGCGCGGCGATACTTAACGAACTTCCCTCGGCTGACCCTCTCGACAACAGGCGAAGAGAAAAGGAGAGCCTCGTTGGCTGGTCGATTTTTACGCACGCGTGTTCCGCTCCACGTGGAGCGAGTCGGATCGATGGGTGAAAAACGCAGGCGGGCCACGCTGCGTTTCAAACACGGACCAAGGATCCCTCGTGAAACTCCTCTTTGCGGGATCCTCGCCGCTCTTCTGCATCCATCGACCACCCCTCCACGGCGCTCGTTTCCTTCCGCAAGCCGCCATTTATATTAATGAACGGAATCGCTCCGGGTTTTTCGCGTGTGCCTGCTGCATGCACCCTTGTCGCGCATCGATCGACACAGGAGGAGCAGCAGCACAAGCAGGAGGAGGAGGAGGAGGATGAAGGACAACGCGGAAGCGGCGCGCGTTGTTCGAAGCGTTTTAGGCACCCCTATTTATTCAGCTGAAAACGAGAATGCGTCGAGTCATCGCGCGTGTAGAAAGCGACGCGAAAGGGATGGTTCTCTCTCTCTCTCTCTCTCAGCGTGTCTCATAGGACTGAATCCACTCTGATGGAGATGAGTGTTTGGGAGGGTTGATCGGTACGAATTTCTTAAGCTGGATTCTGTCTGTGACATTTTTTGTGTCTGACTTTGATGGATGTTTTTCTCCTAGACTTTTCAAGGGGAGCACCCACATTTTTTTTTCTTCTTTTTTTCTTACGTTAAACTATAGAGTAGAAAAGGTCGTAGTTAACTTGGATAATTTTTATTTTGCGAACAATTCTACGAATCTGTATATTTTGCGTACCTATCGTTAAAAATGATTAAATTTGCGTCTTGGAGGAAAATTTCAAGGGGTGCTGTATCCGCGTACAAGTCAAGTTCGTCCATCGGGGAAACGCGGGACGTTCGTCAGTTTGAAAAATGACGCCAGTGCCCGGAGGGTGAGAGCGATGGGGGTGAAGAGAGGGAGAAGAGGCAACAACAGAAACAAAAACGGGAGAAGGGAAAAGGGAGGAGCGGAAACAATGCTTCGTTGCGGGGGACAGAATCGAGAGAGGGGAGAGGAAATATCGGGGCGGCCGCCGGATTACAAGAGAGACCGAGCTACTTTGCATCGAGCCACTCTCCTCTCGCCCTTGCCACCGCTTCCTACAGCGTCTCGCCCACCCCTTTCATCCCCGTGGCTTATTTTCGACCGTGGAGAGACCTCGACGTTCGTACCGTCATGCTGCCCCGACCGGTTCGACCGGATCTCGTCGCGCTCCAGATTATTACCGTGATTTTCGGGGTGATTAATTGAAGGTGCAACTATGCGTCCTCTCGACTCAACCACTCTTCACATTTTCCTAAACTCGCAACCACTCTATCGCATTCCTGCGCTACTGCCATCTCACCGTGGCGCGGATTTTTCTCGCGACGATATCGCGATTTTTGCACGGCAATTGCAAAAAAGTGGAAACCGCGAAGAATAAAGCGACGTCGTGTTTCTTCGTTTTTCGCAGCGGACAAACAAAACGAGTGAGCAAGAACTGTTTTGTGTCCGTCCACGAACAAGCCGTTCGAAAACGAGAAACAGAGGGAGAATAGTAGACACGCGGTATGGATTCCTTTCTCGGCTTCGTTATTTTTCTTCCGGTGTAGCTTGCCCCCTTAATGGAGGAACAGCGTTCGATTTTCCGCGCGAACGGAGTGCCTCTTAAATATTCAATCTATCGAGCTTGTCCTCTTTCATCCTCCCGTGTACACTCTCCCTCCTTTCTCTCTTTGTCGCTCCTTTCTTAGCGGAAAAAGCCGTTTCTTCGAGCAGCTTCCTCGTTTGCTTCCCCTGGACTCCCCTCGCACCTCACCGAGATCGGCGCCATGTTCGCTAGACGTTCGTGTGTGGCCATTGAATTTATTTAATTGTCGCAGTTACGCGATTTTGCTCCTCTAACCCTAATCTGTACCGATTCTTCGTGTCGGATAAAGCTTCTGTTAGAATAGTGCTGTAAGATATAGGTGTGCAGGTCGAGTATCTTGATTTATAAGTGCATGCTGCTTTTAAGAATAATATTATTAGTAATTATTATTAGTAATAGTAGTTATTAATAATAATAATATTAATTAATATTGATTATTATTATTATTATTTTATTTATGGGCTACTAGGCCTTACACCGTAGTTCTAGCAATGCGGTTATGGTTAAACGATAAAGTTTTCCTTTCCTATCGCGAGGAAACGCAAGGTTCTACGGACTTTCCATTTTGTCGGCGATCAAAGTTGAAGTAGACGGTCGCGAGAGGGCGGGGGAGGAAGATCCAGGTCCGTGGAAAGGTCAGTAGGTCGCGTAAGTTTTCCTGTAACCTCGCTGTTTCGTTTAACTCCGTTATACGTTGGGCAACTTTCGGGAGCGGAATTCCGAAAATCAAAAGCAAGCACGGCAAAACCCGATCGCTAGCATCTGAACTATGCAAGAAATTCGCCCTCCTCCCCTTTGTAAATCTTGCATCGAACAATACAATAGGTGAATCGTTGTTTATTCTACTTAAAATTCTACTTGCTTGATTCAACGTTCAGTTCTACCTGTTGATTAGCGCTTGACAAACCATGAACTGCGTTTATCGTGCAGCTCGTAAAAATTAATTAACCTACTTTCGCTAATTCCTTTGGTGTCCTCATCCTATTAACTATTACAAGCGTCAAGGCGCATCTAAACTTTTAAGTGGAATCATAACGGAAACGGAGCGAAAGGAAAGGAACAATCGAGACTCAACTTCACGCGAGATCGACTTCAATCGATATTACCGCCCATAGAAAATTAGATCTTTGCCGGTTAGAAATAATCGCGGCACAGTTGGGCCTTTCGCCGCGCCGGAAAAGGGGTAAGAGACTCCCCGAGGAAACTGTGATTTCATTCGCCTTTAATGACGATAGCCAGTTTAAAGGGTAGGTGGAGCTGGTGGAGGGTACGGGGAAACGTCTTGGGAGGTTCAAAAGCTCGAGGACGCCGCGAGATTCAAAGGGGAACTCGCTCGAGAGAACTCTTTTCCCGATCGAGTCCTCCTCGTAACGCGATTTCTTTCGGCTCTCTGTTCTTTGTCCCGCAGCCACCCCTTTGTCTCGCGCTTCCGCCGCGACGGTCCCTGATATTGATCTTGCACCTGTTATTACGGCCGATTTTCTTCCCCCTTCACGACCCAACGCTTCCTCTTCTTCCTTTCTAATAGTATGAAACTGAAACGGGTAGCGGGAAGAGCTGCTCGGGGCGAATAATCGCGTTACGGTGGTTGCGAGAAATGTTTGCGCACGGTTCTTACTTACTATTACGTTTTAAATTAGGGTTTTTAGATTTGTTAGTAGTATTGAAAATATTATACGTTTACGATTCAACGACCCTAGCTAAGGGTACACCTGCCTAATCCGCGCGGATTCGGTAGAAGAGCTTTGGGGGTCAAATTTATCAGCGTAAAGAGATAATTGGTGTTATTTAAGGAGTAATCTATTATATAAACAAATATAATCCACCTATTCTACGCTATACATCAGAAATGAGACAATTTGACTGTTTCGACGGTTCGTTATGAAATACAATGTAACACAACACCAAACACATTTCAGAAAGTATTGACGATCTATGCCGTGGCGGTGATTAGTATGTAACGAACACAGAAATAGATGTTTAGTTTAAGCATTTCAGCATTTTTAACAAAAATATTTTTTATACGGAAACATGAATTTTCAGTTACTTTCTTAATATATTGGGAATCCTCTAGTTCTCGAGAAATTCCAAACGAAATTTCTCACTTCTCGAGAAATCAAAAACAGAGTTATGAAATCTTTGTTTCTTCTTTTTTCTCTTCTCTTTTTGTATCGCGTGCAATTTATATTTCTAGCATCATGTGTAAAAAGTCCGTTCACAAATAAAATAATAATAATAATAATAATAACACTAGTACTGGTGCGACGACGACGACGATGGGCGACAATAGACATCGATGAACGACGATGGACGGCGAGGAACAGCCAACCGCGGAGATCCAGCCTCGTATCTTGCTGGATCTTGCGTGTGGCCGTTCTCGCGAGTAGGGGGATGAGCGCGCCGAGGGAAAAGGGGGTGAACGGGGACGGAGGGACCGACGGCGGCGGCGGATCAATAGGGGCGGCGGTTTTCAGCGGCGCGCATGCGGGGCCGGGGACCAATGGTCGCGCGAGGGTAGTTTCGACGAGCCTAGCCGCTCCTGGCGGAACGAAGACGGGGAAAGGGGGAGCGACGCCCAGGGACGGCGTCGAACGCACCCCCGACGGAGGAAATTTTCTACCCCGTGGTCCGTTTTTTCAGTTTATTCACTTATTTGTTTATCTGTGCGCTTTATTTACTGACAATCAGCCTGCTGGCGAGATAGTGGTTGCAGATGGGAAGAAGGAACCATGAAGTTTAGGGGTGGACGGGGAATAATTATAGAAATACACACAAATTACAGGACATAAGTGAAATGGGTGTTTAAAGAGAGCTATGGTTGATATTACAATTAAGCTTAAACTATATGGCAAATATAGCCCAGTTTTATTATATTTTGTGTATGGTCTGTTTTACGGGTTTAGCTCGTCGTTATATGGCAAGGGGGTGATATTCGACAGGAAATAACTTAGGGCGACGGAAGTTTCAAGATTGAACATTGAACGTAAATTTTTCTATGATATTCGATATTTTTGTATTTTTTCCATCCCACCTTTTATTAGCTCGATATTTGAATATAGTAGTATAACTTGCGATTTTTCTCGGATATTTTGCATTTTATACTTTCTTGTGCGTCACAATTTCCCTCAAATGCGTAAAGATTCATGATCTAGCGATGACGAAACCGTCGAACGACTTAAAATGTCCTTTGCGTTCTAACGGACGGGAAATTCGTCGAACTTGCGCCCGGGACAGAGGCATTTTGGTATTCGCCGGGGTCCCCCGTGCAGGCTTGTTCGTCCGCAGGTTTTACCACGTCCGGATGCATACTTCCCAGTGTCGGACAAGAACGCAGAAGCCTGTTCGTAAGGATATCACGTATCGGCGAGGCGCTGGGCATGCAGATTCCTCTGCACCACCGTTCTTTGTTGTCCGCGTTCGCACGACGCTGCACGCCTCGACTTTGCATGGGCGAGACCAGTCCATGGCAACAGCTGTTCCACGATCGCCATTTTGTTTTTTTTTTCGACGTGTCACCTCGATGTTCCAATGATAAACTTGTGCCTCGAAAAATAAGCGTAGCTTGGAATTTTAAAACTGCTGCATGGTCTAGCGGGGAGGTATGAGTTAAAAATGGTAGATAAGTTGAAATTAGAAGAATCAGACTGGGCTTTGCATGGGCGAGACCAGTCGATGGCAACAGCTGTTCCACGATCGCCATTTTGTTTTTTTCTACGTGTTACCTCGATGTTCCGATGATAAACTTGGGTTTCGAAAAATAAGCGTAGCTTGGAATTTTAGAACTGCTGCATGGTCTAGCGGGAGATATGAGTTATTAATGGTGGACAAGTTGAAATTAGAAAAATCCGAGTCGACATTGCGTAGCTGATAGCTCTTTTGCTGTTGTATCGAAGTTCATGCTCATTGCTCATACTGCTATGATTAATTAATTAATTTATTTATTTATTTATTTATATGGGATTAACCCATTAGAGATATACAAGGCAATTATTACAGTGAGGTATGAAATATATTAATGGTAACAGAAAAGTAAAAATATATAAAAGGAAGAGAAGCGTATAAGGATCAGAAAATTTTACAAAGAACTGCGGTGTAGTAGTTGTTTTATAGAGAGAAGAGATTAGCTGAATAGATCTAGGGTAGGATAAGATTGTTAACATTAATATTGATGGGGGGCTCACATGAACGATAGGATTGCGCGAAAGGATTACAGAAATCGTTGATTCTTGAAATCTATTTCAAAATCGAAGTGCATAGCTCGAAGGCGTAACTAATTCTGTGCTCAACCAACGCGATTTTTGCTCTAGCCTCGCAGAGACGATAAAAACAAGGTTCGATTCCGACTCGTCCAAAGCAGCTCGGATTTACAAATATCCAGAACACTTGTAAATTTGTAACAAATAGAATGTTTTCCTCCCAAAAATTATAAAACAGACTATGCGTTGAGAGCAGAAAGGTCAAAGAAATCCATCGTCCATGTAAAACTGTGAATTTCGAGAAATGTGTGAATTTAAAGTTGCATCCTGTGAGCTGTGTGTCGCAATCGAAACAGAGAGGTTGTTTCAGAGTAGAGCAAGGGACGCCATTGCTTCGCAGGAGGAAGTTAATCGCGGTGGAGGGTGTGAAGGGCCATCGACATTGGCTACCGTCCACAGTCGCGCACGGTCTTTACACTATCATTCGCGTTGCTAATGTAATTACACCCGACCTGTGCTTGAAACCTCGTTTTACAACAAAGAAACAGAACCCGGCGCGGACGTTTGAGAACGAGTTTCCCGCATCGAATCTTTCGATTCCTCTGAATATTGATGAGGGAACGAGCAACGGTGTGTGGCGATTTCTCGTGGGCTGTGCATCGAATTCTTCGAGTAATGCACGAGTATAGTACACCGTTGTATTATAGTAATCTTCGTGGTGTAACGAGACTGAGTTAATGTATAGAACAGTGAGACCGATTATAGAATCGCGTGATGTCTGATAAAATTGTAATAAGCTTTAAATTCCTTTTTTACGCTTTATTATTCTGTTACAAAATTTGTAGTGTTGCAATTTTGAAGAATACAATTTCATGATTTGTAAGCACCACTTGCACACTTATTTTTATCGTCAATGGGATAGCGTTTTATTTATTAGCACAAAAATTTCGCCTAAATTTAGCGAAACTACTTCGTCTCAATCTGCCAGCTAGTATACACGGTACACACGCTTATTATAATGTATTAATTCCAACGCACCACGCGCAAGGCCTACGGAACACGCCGCTGGTAGCCAGTATGTTAAACAAGCTCGCGTAAATTTTCGATGTAATCATCGCGATCATTAGAGCTTGTCGGACGACGCCAGGTTTTCGACCGTAAATTGATAGGGTGTTTTATCGCCAAGAGGATCTCTAAGCAGCTGAAAGAAACGCGGATTGGCGCACTGAGAACGAGGGAGAAGACGCGACGCGTTAACGAGGCTAAACCTGGAAATTTATTTATCGATCCGGCGCAGAAACGCTGCCGATAATTAGCGGTTGCCAGGCTCGCGATTTTACCGCGGTGGTAATTGAAAATTTCCCGTTTCTTCTCTCTTTCTCTCTCCTTTTCTCTTACTCCCTCTCACTCTTTCTTTCTCTTACTCGCTCTCGCGAGTAGGCTTTTGCCCCCTCGTTCCCCTCTCGTTTTGTTTCGCGCGCGTTGAAAGGCCATAGGCTGCTTTAGAATCGAGACGATCGCCATCGCGTTATCTGGCTGCCACGATCTGCTACTTACCAATTAGTCGCCGATGTAACGGGTGATTATGCGCCGCCGTTGGAGTGTCGCGCTATGGGGCCTGTAGTCGGAAATAAACAGGTCCGGAGATCGTCGATGCTTCGTGAACGATCCCATCGATCAGTTTTCGATGAAAATCGCCTTGGAATGCTTAAGGACGAATATTTTTCTTCTCCTGATTCCATCAGAGATGATTCTTATAGGTGAATGTTCTTACTAATAAAACCTTCCCTTCCCCTAAACTTCCCACTGTCCTTGCATCCCCTACTTTTAAAAACATGAATCGAAATGAACCTTCGATACGATGACCCAGTTCTTCGCTTTTGCGTCTGCTTTAAATATTAAAATCAATATATTCGATATATTCCTCCTTCTTCGTGTCAAGTCAGAAGGTTTCAATCCATCGACAAGCTCGTAAATCGTCCGATTATGCGAACTGGTCGCGATGGTCAGTGATTCGTGACGGCATTAGCCGTAACCTGTACCAGGTAGCAGGCCGTAAGGAGGAGGAGGGGTTCGAGAGGGGGACAGGTGTAAACGACCCACGCGACCGTTCACCCTTTCGACCAACCCTTCGTTGGAAACTTTCAACCTGGCAGGTGCGCTGCACGTCGACCGAGATAACGCGGAATCAATTGAAATTCCAAGACCGGCTACCTCGCTCGTTAGCACCTGTGTCTGCGAAATCGACGCGCCTAATTTCTGTATATCGATGCTGGTCCGACGAAAAGTTACCTCGAGACTCGTTTGACTTGCTGGGATCTCCTCTCCGCTTCGTAGGTAAAGAAACGATTGGTTTCCTTGAAGGATCTCAAGGGTGTTGAATTTCTAGTAGGAGTATAAGTAAATTTTGTTTGTGTCTCCTCGCCTACGGTGTGATGGCCATTCCACCCCAATGAAAATAAAAAATTTCCTATACTATCAAGATCACAAGATCCCTCCTGAATTCGGTCTGAACTCCTCCACGAACCCTCGCACGATTCCATTGTCCCTCTCGCGACTAATCCGACGTCGTGTGCAGACCTCGGTCACCGAGAACGAGAAGACGACCGTGAGTCAGGCACAGGCGGGCGTCCAGTTCCGTCCTTTTTGCGCGCAGCCTCGTCTCAGCTCCGTGGAAGCGCGCGCGCGCGCGCAGCTCCGTTTGAAATTCGTGGCGCGGCGCGGCGCGGCGCGGATCCTCCTAGGGGGCTGCGTTCCTTCCTCTCGCGGCTTTCGTTCCACGTCCGTCCGTTCGTTCGTTCGTTGGGTTCGTTCGCTCTCGCCCGCTTCGGCTCTGCTCGCGCGCAAGTCGATGTAAGGTCGGCGCGCGTGTTGCCCGCGAAGAGAGGGAGTGTCACCGGCCATCTCGACGCCCTCTCGAGCCCTGTCCCGTGCCACGTACCGAGGTCGTGAAAAATTCTCACCGGCTCCGCGTCGTCCCTTTTCGCTGTCTCGCCATGCTTCGCTCTGTGCTGCTTCCGCTTGTGGCCGCGACACGCCGGTCGATTTCGGGAGGGTGCGACGTTGTTCCTTGATCGTGCGTTTTAGAGGAGGTACCGTGATCGTTGACTCAAAAAAGAAACAAGTTTCACGATTCAGAAGAAGAAAAGTGTGGTTCGGTCCTACTAAAGTACTGTGTGGACTCTTGGATGATAAGAGTGACAACTCTTCTTGGAAGAGTGAACTGAGTCTGGCGAAGAGTGAATTATTGAGTCAGACGAAGAGTGAACAGAGTTAGTCAAAGAATCTCGATCGCGTCCGGTAACAGTGGTAACAGAATCGACTGAGTACTTGGTGCTGTGCACGTTTCGAGAGTGGTCTTCGTGACGGAAGTCAACCCTGTATAGTAGCAGTATCACGCACGAGAAAAGGTGAATCAAAGAAACTGGGATTGTGAGTGAAAGCACCTTCTACGTCTACGAAGGATAACGAGGAGGCCAACAAACGCGGCAGTGTCGTTTCAAGGGCGATCTTCGAGGGAGTGAGGAAGGACCTACAGCGATCCGAGATGACGAGGCGTGTCAGGGGACGGTAGTTCGTGGTCCGTAGGGATGTCCTCGTGACATGTTACCCCGTGACCTTGGCTGTCGCGACTACAACGTCCTCCGCGGAGAGGCTCGCCTCCTGGCCCACGGATCGAGCGAGGATAGCGGGCGACCGGCACCGTTCCATCCACGTGGAGTCGAGTACCGCCTGCTTCCGGTGGTGCAGGTGAAACCTGACTACGCGGTCCCGTATGTACTCTGCTGGAGGGTGCCCAGCGCGACGACCGTGCACAGGGTCCAGGTCCCGCTGCAGCATCACCATCGGTATCATCACCACCATCATCATCATCGTTACTACCAGCGTCGACGCCGACAACGGCGTCGTAGACACTTCCAGGCGTCTAGGAGGTCGTTCCTCGACTCGTCGAGCTACTCTTTCCCGCACGGTTGCAGCAGCTTGCAGCGAGGCAGCGTTGCCGAGGTGCCTGGTATGGAAACAAGGTGAGCCACGAACCCACGGTCTCGAGTTAGGTGCGAGTTAGGCAATTGTCTGGACACGCGCGTTGCCAGGTAGAAATCCTGTATAACCTCGTCACCCCCCAGAGTAATGAGGTATCTTTTCGAAGATTTCCTCCATATTAAAAAAAAAAGGATACGCGCATTGCTAAAGTAAAGCAATATGAGGAACGATTCGGAGGAAGTGATTTAGACTGTGGAGGATTTAGGTGTAGGCTAAGTAGGTTGTGTAGCAAAGAGAGGAAGATACCCTCGATATTAATAAATTTTTAGAGACAGTAATAAATTTTCATCAGAGAACGCTTCCAAACTTAATATTTTAAGTGTTTGCGATCTATCTCCTTACCTTTTCTTTTTAATACGGGACAGTAAACATATGGTGCAAAAACTTAAATCCGCCGCTGGGTGGAGATAATTTGAAGAGCGTAAGAAAATGCTAGGAAGCGTGTAAATCCTTTCATTTCCATGGGGAATAACATTTCAACATATTCTGCTGTAGATTTCGATGATTAAAGATTAGTTATGGAAACTATTTCTTTTTAATATCCAGCATAATAATAAATTATGATAACGAACTATCGTCTTTAGGTTAACGTTACAATTATCGTTCACCAAATTCCTTCTTCCGAGCAGCAATTCGATTCTTGCAATTCGATTTCGTTTCCAGCGAGATTTTTAGCAGCACAACGACCGTTTCGCGAGAGAGTAACTCGAACTGCTGTTGTAAGCTTGTCGAGCGGAAACTTCGGAGGCTGAATGACAGCGCAAAATTTTTTGGACCGTTTTCACGGTTCAACGAATCCCGCTGTACGATTGCACGCAACAACGACAAATTTTTCAACGTCTGCCCGGTTTTTCGTTCAATTCGACGAGAGACAGATAGAGAGAGAGAGAGAGAAAGATCGATACTCCCGCGGCCGAAAGAAGAGCAAAACCAACGAAGGTCGTTTCTGATTGGCTAGGCAGCTGGGTGAAGGCGAGATGCAGTTTTGCCATGGTTCGCTCTTTTCCTTTTTATCTATCAGCTCCGATCTTCCTTTGTTATTAACCTCCTCTCTTTCATTCCACATTGTTGCCCCTATACTTTTCAGAAACAACTGTTTTTCATAGTAATTTCATTTTAGTGACTTAAAAGTTTACTCAACTGTGTCAAAGATTCGTCGTTGTACACATACGACTATTTAACCTCCGGGTGTGATTAATGAACAAACTAACTAAAGTCTGAATATTCGTGGAACTATCCTTTGGCGACTAACAGGCGCCTCTCGAGCGCAAAGGGTTAAAATAAATTCGATTACCGCAGGCGTATGTTTACCGCTTTTGTTACCCCTCGACGTCCCTCCTAAACCCCTTCGCAGAGCAAGACGCGCCAGATTGCGGTACAACCCCGTTGGTCAAACCCTTGTCCGCGTTTTGACAGTGACGGGGAAACATTTCGTCGTCACCTGGGAACCCGACACCGAACAGGTGTTGGAACAATGGCAACGCGAAGTCGCTGATTAGCATACGTGGCGGCACCATGTGCGAGTCGCGCGTTGCGCTCGATCCGCTGATTATTCCTCGCGTCGAACGGTGTGTGTAACCTCGTGATCTTTCTGACCTATTTGCATTTCACACGCAGCCCCGCCGTCTCATTCATTCGGCTTGGCTTTCGTAGCGCGTCATTTGTTTATCGTGCAAGTTGCGTCTAGGTCAGTCATACTTACGATGACCATATTTCCGGGGAGCGCGAATTTCGACAGATTCAGTCGTTGTTACCTCACACGTGACGCGATCGCAGCGACAGAGTACTTGTTGGATTTGGGAAAAAAGCATTATTATAATTCGTACCTCCTCATCTAAAGGTGTGACGGTCGGGGGCAGGTAATCTTCGGACCGACCCCTCACTCTGTGAGTGTAAGGACGGTCAGAAAACAGTAAAAAGCAGTCATTCGGAGGAATTCACAGAGAGCAGACCTCGAGTTGTTTTGATTTAATCCAAGTACCCTTGCTGTCCATTCCTAACACTCGTACCGTTTAGCGCATCTCCGCGATTTTGTTATTTCAATTCAACAATACTGTTGTCACGTGAGAGGTGACTTACAACCGGTAAGGGTTGAAAAGACGTTGTAGAGTATGTTTATTTGTTGTACCGTACAAGGTTGATCTGGATTGTGTTATACTGATATACTGAGACTGCTATACTGATATACTGAGATGCTGATATACTGAGACTGCTATACTGATATACTGAGACTGCTATACTGATATACTGAGACTGCTATACTGATATACTGAGATGCTGATATACTGAGACTGCTATACTGCGATTGATTATACTTTGTCGCGCCCAGGGAAGTTTGAGTTTTATATTCCCTGAACACGTCGAGAAGGGGAAAATGTGGTGACATGGAAGGGACTCTCTGCGAGTGTTTTCCGGATTCTAATGAGGCTGTAATCAAACACCCGTGGTAATGACGATCGGCTGGCCGTTTGGGCCTAATGACGGGCCGATGTTCAGGCCCTGCTGTAAAGTGTTTGATGCAGCCCCTTAGAACACCCGCAGAGGTTCTGTGTCACCACAACGTATATAAAATTATGTTAGCGATTTTAATAATATTAGATCAATTACAGTTTACATATTTTTTAGGTATTTATATATTTAGAAAACGCCGGATATATCCGGCGCTCGAAGCGAAAGGGTTAAGTAGAGTCATGATGCAAATGGCGGGATGAGAGCATGAAAATTCGACGCTCCCATGCCGCGACGTCGCCTGCTGTTTATCCTAAGCTTGAAAAAACTAAGTCGACGAGACGCCTTGCTGCGCTCTCGCCGGCGTCGACAGATTTCTTTCGTGCACGCTCCGCCACGACCTACCGCTGCTCGGGACACTGAACTCGTCGCGAGGCGTACAGTTTCTTTCGAACCGGACTTGAAAAGTGGAGTGATCCTTTCCTGGCTCTCTGTCCTTTGCGCCGGCAACTCGACCGGAATATTAATCAGGCCGTTTATCTCTCGATGATCGCAAGCGCGCGCGAAATAATATTCCTGGTGAACGCGTTTCCGAAACCGCTTGCGAACCCTGATGTTGGTCACGTGCTATTCTTGATATATCAAAAATATTCGTTTCTGTTTCTTTTTTTCTTTGAGGGAAGGTTTGGTTTTGAGGAGTTAGGAAGACGAACGTCACGTTGGGGAATTGGAAGATTTTTAATTAGTGAAACAGTATTTGTTAACCCCTTAACATACAAATGAAACAGAATTTGATGTGTCTCTAAAAATACTATTATATTTAATTTGGCTCAGCTGTTTACAGTTACGTGTAAGCTTAGAAACAAAACATTTTATTTCGAAATTTGCATTGCTACGTAACGTTTAATCGGGTTGATAGATTAAATAACATTATAAAATAATAAATTAGTAGTTCTGGAATGTGTAGACAGTTCTTGACGTCTCGGAGACATCAAAGTCTCTCAGACGTCATTGTATGTCAAGGGGTTAATGGTGCTAGATTTGATTTGGTAAAATAAAAAAATAGGATAAGGAACTAAAAAGTCGAGTGAACTAAAATAATTGTTTACATTAATGATTCTCTTATTAACCCCTTGACATACAATGACGAGTTAGGGTCGTCATTCATTTCATGTGCCACTGTAGACTTTGACGAGTCTGACTCGTCAAGTCAAGATATATAATTAGATTACTTAGTTGCTTCAAAAAGAATTTCAAAATAAAATGTTCTGTTTCCAAATTCGCGCATAACCGTTCAATTGATCCAAAGTAAATAGTATTTTTTGAACGCGTCAAATTTCACTTTATTTGTACGCCAAGGGATTAATACAATTACATTGATCGTAGAATATAGGTAAACAGAACCGATTGTCCTTAGCATTTAAAGTATAATATTATCCACTTGCTCGTCTAAAGGCTTCATCTGTATTAAAGGATTCGTAATTGGTTCCTGATAGAAAATCCAGAGAAGAAGGACTGATAATAGAAGGGGAGGGGGTGAAAGATTTCGCTGACCGTTCACGGTGAACCATTTCCGGCAGCTGAGCTGGCAACTAGCCGCGGCTTAAAAGCTCCCCGAAGCTCTGACCTATCAACGGTGCTTTTTAAGTTTTCCATCCTTTGGAAGGAAAGTACTCGATGGATCCCCTGGTAGAACGTAACTCGATTCCTCGTATTTCTCCCGATACCACCACGATTTATGAACTACGAAGCCCTTTCGACAAACCACAATGCTCCGTTCCGAAATAACCTATATACATCTATGAAATTTGGACTGAACAGTCTTTTTTCATTATTCGCTATTCACATATATTTTAACAAATTAATATAGGGATATTCTTAGATATCACGAATAGAACACATGAAAAATGCATACGCGTCTGTTTTTAAATATACGGAAACAAACCTTAAAAATTCAACACCACCGTTTAACCCTTTGTACTTGAAAGACGGTGGCATTTGAATGAGTAGCAGTGATATGATATACCAGTTTCTCAAATTTTCGCATACAGAGGGTTAAACGACAAATAATTATACCTTTTCTTATCAGTTGTCTAAATTAAATAATTTTAAAAATTCTGTAGTTTTTAAAATTAGTACTATAAATTTTGGTTCTACTTCATTTTTTCAATAACTTCCTCTTACAAATTTCCGCAGATAGTTTCATTCGATGATCGAGGTCCATGTTTCCTTATCGAGAAAACTGTTGAAATTAAACAATGTTGCAACAAATTACTTTTTACTTTAAGTAAAGAACCGGTAGAATAGCTTAAAACCATGTGAGAAACTTCTAAACAGGACGTTCATAAATGTACACAGAAACACGGCCAGCACGCCTATCGCCACCGTGTGATTTACACCGAATTTCGCCCCGGTTAGACACAGTTTTATCCGAGAATCTAAGCGAGCCGGGCCATTACGCGAGCGCCACGCGCGAGAGATTCATGAGGGCAGTGTTCCACGTAATTTTCCAGGCCGCTCGCTAAGGTTCGTGCGGCCCATTGCATCGTGGCTAGGGGTACGGGGTGGGGAAATTCTAATTTTTCAGGGACACCTTCGTGCGCCACGGGACAGGCGGAGGAGAAAAGGGGTCGCGAGGCCCTCGCTATCGTCGTCGCGGCTGAAATTGCAACGTTCACGAAAGCGTGGCAGCTTTTATCGATCCCTTCTCCGTGTTTCCCGCGTACGTGCTCGTTATCGCCCTCCTCGAGCAAACGCCAATTTATCTGGGTAAACGGCGAATAAAAGGAATAGAGAGACAAAAGAAGGCGGGAGAAAAAACTCTATTAAATCGACCAAATTCTACTTTTAAAATGTGGGGGTCTGTTGATGATTGTAATTGTGACGCTCGTTCGTTTTAACCCTTTCGCGTTGCAGTTTCTGGATTTTGTAGACTCTGTAAGATTGTGCAGGTGATTGTAAAAATGATTCGCATTTTATTTATTGTATTTATTTTATTTATTTATATGTGGAAGTACACCGTTTAGTATATATTTTTTATAATAATGGCAAGTCGCAAGTATAAGGGTAAGTATAGAAAGATACAAGAAGTCTAGTTTGTGCGTGATAGAAATTTTGGCGAGATCATATCTGAAAGTAGGATAAAGAACAAAGAAATCGAGTGAGCTAGAATAATTGTTTACATTGATGACTATCCTATTAATATAATTATATTATCCACACATAAGATGTGAAAACATA
The DNA here is from genome assembly GCA_033822845.1 of Tetrapedia diversipes. Taxonomy (NCBI): domain Eukaryota; kingdom Metazoa; phylum Arthropoda; class Insecta; order Hymenoptera; family Apidae; genus Tetrapedia; species Tetrapedia diversipes. The sequence goes on from JAOPTO010002284.1 coordinate 264,180, forward strand.
TCTTCTGAAATTTATCCCTCACGTTTTTTTTTTTTTGTGTGTGTAATCCGACTGGTTTCCGTGCGATTAAATTAACAGAGTATAATTCGTTTAAATTTTTTACTCGGATCACTTTCATGGTAAAAACTATTAACGACCTTGATGAAAATGAGTGAAAATACACGTTTCTGTGCCATACAGAACGTTAATCAGTCAAAAGTATGTAGGAAATACAGAAAAATACGCGAGTAGATTGACCTGTGTTAAAAGTAACAACGGGCACAGTAGAATAGGTTCGCGTTGGTCGGACAGTGAAATCGCGGGGCGCGCAAAATACGAATCGAAGGAAAACGGGATCAACGGTCCCCGCAAATTCGGCGATCACAATTCCACAGTCGACTCGTGTTGTAATTATCGTTTTCGTTGTTCTTCAACGACAGCAAGCATCCAACAGTCGCAACGAAGAAGAAGATGAAGAAAAAGAAAACGCTTGATTTATCGGAGTATCGCAATCGCGTGGCATCAATAAAACCACACGACTTGATCGGGATTCTTTCCACGTGTCCGGCGAGTTTCTTCTGCTCAACCTTTCTCAGAAAAATCTTGTAATTGTAAATTTAAATATTTTAGTATTTGAAGATTTGTAAACTTAAATATTTCAGCTTTTGAAGATTTGAATATTAAAAAATGTCAACCCTTAAATATTTGAAAATTCGCGAGCTTAAATATTCAAAAACTTGTACATTTAAGTATTCGAAAAATTTGAACATTTGAAAATTAAAAAAATGAAAGTGAATGTTTTCATTCCAGTTGCGTTTACCTACAATTATCTACAATCGTTGGAGCAATAATTCTTCCATCCCCTTTCCCTTAATTTCCGCGAGCGGATTGTCGAACACTGTTTCCCCACATATTCAAACTTTACCAATGAACGCATTCGTCACTAGGCACCGATGATCCCGCAGATCCTGGCTACAGATAGGCTGTAAAATATTACAGAAATGATCCGCGGCATCGTTCTCACGCTGCTGCTGCTGCTGCAACCACCGACACCCATGAAACTGTTAGCCTCGCGTAAAACCGATTCCCCCCCGCTGTGTATGCGAAGGTTCCCGTAAACGAGTGTTGCCGTGCAACATCTTGAGTCTTTCTTTTCCCTTTTCCTATCGCGCACACGCGTCGACGTCGACTTTGAGCGAGCGCCGATCTCCGTGATCTCGCGAGAGATCGAACGATCCACGCGGCCTTTGGCACCGGGGATCGATCGCCGTCGAGAGGCGAAAGGTTCTGTGCTCGCCGTCGTTACGTTTTGTCACTGGCATCCGTGACGTCACGAAGCTATTTTCGATTACGCGTACCGTTACTTGCAAGATCGAAGGCGCGACGACCCGTTGTTCGCGACACTGAAACATCGTTGTCCCCAGGGACGACCGTGAATAATTCTCGTTCGGAGATAGGAATTTATCCAACGATCGCCAGAATTTGTATTTATGTCGACACAATCATCGATAAAATCGATTTGTTCGATTGGCAATATCTTCAATTGCAAACTAATAATAATAATGATAGTAATAAGCTTATTAAAGGGTAAAAACCCCTTGATGTACAATATATATATAGAGATAATTAGACTTCCTTTGAGTTAAGAAAGTAAAGTAAAGAATGTTTGATAAAGTCTTTTTACGAAATTAACCCTTTGTCCTCGAGAAGTGACTGTTAGTAATCTACTGATACTCACTTCAAAAATTTTCAAATTCGAAATATTTACTAAGGATTCACTTATATTAAACTCCATTTAATTTAGTTAGGTGATATACTAAAATTTACATATATGACTATTTAACATCTGAGCCTGACTAATAGACTTTTAGTGTTGACGAAAGTTACTCGTAGGGAACATGGACGAAAATATGCGTTTGCCAATTTTTTCGATCTTTCGCTTACTCCAACACGATTGTCAGTCTACCAGTAACAATGCTCCATCTCCAGCGATAGCGCTCCGTCCCTTCGAAGTACTTAGGCCAAGAGAATTCAGCGCTCAAAGGGTTAATAAAAAAAAACTAACTAAAGTCTGAAAATTTACGAAATTATCATTTAATTACTAACAGTTACCTCTCGAGCGCAAAGGGTTAAATTACGCACTTTTGCCGCCCCCGCGAGAATCCTAGCCCTCCCCAGGAAACGATAATTTACCACGAGCGACTCATTGTTGGCGAGATTGCTCGTGGTAATGGAGACAGTTGCTCGATATTTCGGCCAAGCTCGAATTGCAAACGGTAAACAATGCGCTAACGTCCCGGACGTCAATGGAAGAGAGGACGCTCCATTGCCGCGTTTTCAGCGTTGCCAACGTTTATATTCCACGGCCCTAAGAACAATGAAATCCATTCACCGCAGCGCGCTCATAACCTATTTCGCGACGGACGAAAATAGGACGGGACGGGACGGTCTTCCGAATAAAAATGCCCTCAGATATTGATAGCGAAGTTCTCACGTATACGATACACACTGTTTTGTGTGTACAGTGTCGTTCGAAAGTTTAGTACAGCCATCTATATTGGGCGTGATTCTTGATTTTGGAAAATATTTATGAAATCCCTAAAATGGACATTTTTACGAGAAACAAAAATGCTTTAACCTGTCTGTACTATTTTTTAAATAAATAAATATGCTACAATTGTAATTATAATTTTTACTTCTGATTATAATCAGGACCATCGTAATCTTTTCTGTAACGCCCTTTAAAGGCGGTTTTATTTACTTAGGAATTATTAGAAACCGGGTTTTATAGTACTAAATAAAATACACTCTTATTTGAAATACTTTAATACTTTATTGTATAGCAAGGAAGAAGGTGCAACTCTGAGCAAACCTTGCAAGCTTTGTCATGAGACTAGCAAAACGCAGTGGTCGAAATTCCTACGACCCGGGAAGGGTCCTTCATCCCCTTTGTTCTATTTCTTAACGTTTTTGTACTTTCTAAAATCCCAAATAAGACTTGGGTTCTTGGAAGAAGCTCTTCAGAAAGTGCGTAAAGAGAAAGCTGGTTTATGGTTAATTTTTGCTTCTTAGTATTTATTTCTGTATTCAATTTCTAACAGAAATTGTAGTGCGTTCCAAACTTTTGAGCAGGACTGTACGCGTGATATTACGTTTCGCCAGGCGCGCCACGCGCGCTCTCACCCTCCCCTGTCTGACTACCGTTGTACCTACGAATTTATTTACACGTTAATTTCCATCGATCGCGGAATACAGGCCGGATTAAATTACCAAACAAAATCCCCTGTATGCACGTGCAGACCGTGACGCCGCGAGACGGTTCGCGGCCGCTCGCCGATCAAAGCGTGCTGCCAATTTGCGTCACGTGTGATTTAGTCGCATGTCGGCGGCGCTCATGCGAAACGAAATAGCGGATCAGTAGGTAAAACGAGCAGCAGCAGCAGCAGCAGCAGCAGCCTCCTTCAAAGAAGCTGCACTCGTTGCAGGACCAGACGTTGAGGATTGATGCCCACGAGTAATAGTACCTTTTTCATCGTCCGCTGCTCTAATTATAGCTGTTACCCCCGATAAATTATAATCTCGATTGCGCACCGATGAATGCAACCTCGTGGCAGGCTAGAATTGATAATAAAGGGAGAAACCGGAGCGTCTTGTTCGGAATCTAGGGGTGTAATGTCTCTTATTTATTACGTTCTAGTGGATTTAGACGAAAGAACGTTTCGTAGGTCGATGCTTCGGTGGTTTCCAGTAAATTAATGTTTTATCGCAATATCGGCCGACCGTGCGAGGGGTGACAACGAACAGATGTTCCGGGGGAGAGAATGGTCGAAACGGATGAGAATCGATCAGAATCGGCAGCACCGTGTGGAGCACCGTTGTTCGACGGTGCGGCTGCGAAATAGCAAAATTGCCAGTGGCGATAGCGAAATTAGAAGAAAAAGTTTGCAGTCAAAACTACGCGGCGTCGAGCAGTGCGCAACCTGCATGGCTGCACACAGGTTGAGGGTTCTCAATTCACGGCGAAAGGGTGTTTCAGACATTCGAGAAACTGTCCACATCGCTTTTCTCGTTTCCTCACTTCTCAAGTGCACGTATTCACATCTTTATGTCGAATTAAACAAGGCTAAAGTCGTCAGAAATTCTGTAGCATCGTCAAGGTGAAGAATGGTAACCGTAATGGCGGACAGCGGGTTGAGAACCGCTGTATTAAAGCAGACGGGTCGCAGCGTTGCCGCATCTCGCAGGTCCCACTCTTCTATCGACCGGGCGGCGTTGCCAGCTCCTTTTCCGTGCCTTTATCGCCCCTTTCCATGCAGCCCTCCGCTCTTCGTCTTCCTTCGTCTCTTTCTCTTGCGCACGCTCTCTTTCTCTCCAATTCGACCCAACGCCATATTTCTCTCTTTATCCGCACTTGGGGCTACGAACTGTCGGACCTAGACTCTTCTTCCCTCCTCTTCTCGCGTTTCCGTCCTTATTTATTCTCCCCCTTCCATCGCCCTATCCCTCTCTGCTGTCTCCTTCTGTCCTTCGTCCCCGGTTCTTCACCCTCTCCCTCCTTCTGTCCAGCTGTTTAACCTTCCTAGGGCAGATGCCACGCGGTTAGGTGCAACGTCACCTTTATCGTACCTTCGCCTCTCCCCCCTGTCCTTTCCCCGTCTCCGTTGGTAATTACCCGATAAGGGCAATCCGGCCACGAAGGGCTCGACGATCGACTCGACCTCGATCCTTCTTTCAAGCGGATTTTCCTTGGAATCTTTGGTGTCTTCGAGGTTCTCTCGGCTCCTCTTCGTCTTCCATTGGCGACGTCATTCAGGTCCAAGCGTGTGCTGTTCGATAACCTTTGGGCATTTCCGTTTTTGGTCCACTTTTAAATTGGAACGTATCCTACTGATCATAAACGAACTAAAATTATGACATAAAAGGAAATACAATTTTCTTTTTATTTTTTGTAATTTTCTAATTTTGCTATTTAGCTCTTTACTATATTCCGTCATCTCTTCGACTGAGCTGTAAAATTTTAAGTAATTAGCGATGCAAAAATTTGCACATCTGCGAATAAACAGAAAGGAAGCTTAATGTTCAGTTTTGGACATCTTCAACTTTTCAACGGCACTTCCTCTTCAAAGTTCAATTAGTGGTTGTTTGGAGAAGGGCTTGTCGTTTGTCCAGCTCCGTATTTTTCTCAAGCATCGTGTGTGCTCTGCGAAGAGCTCGCTTGGCGCTCGACACTGTCCACCAGAGGCAGGCTTGTATCGAAGCAGCCATGAAAAGAAATATGAAGCGGATGACCGGCAGTCTCGAGGTCACCTCGGTCAATAACTTCGTTATACGGGCCAGTTGAAGGCATATTTGCTTCGATTCCGCCGCGCGAACTCTAGCGAGCGTTGCCTTCTCGCGACGTACACCACCGCCGGGACGTCGTATGAATTATTTAAGCATATGAGCGCGATTATCGAGTATGAACCAGTTACACGTACACGGAACCGTGATTACGTGCCCTGCCACGATCTGTATTCATCGAGATGCCCGACCGACAAACGGATCGTGGACAGATTTTTCGAGCGTTCCCCAAGAATCTGTTCTTCCGTGATACCTTTCAGGTACTCCAAATGTCGGTAAACAATGGAAGAACAGAAAAACAAGACTACATTTGTACATATAAAAAGACATGTCCTGACTGACTGACTGATTCTTCGCAGAACCTAAAGTACTGAAGCCAGAAACATGAGATTTGGACAATGGGCTCCTTTTATGACGTAAACGCCCACTAAGGAAGGATTTTTTGATATTCCACCTCTAGGTCCACGGTTAATTAAAATGTTCGCATGGTGCTAAAAAGAATAACTGAACATATGAACATGAGTAAGTTCGTACAGAACGTGGAGCTGATAAAAAGAAGTAACCTAATCGTTTGATAAATTACGACTCGCTGGTAAGCCAATCATGTGGACCGATGCGGGAAGACATATTTCCCGTGGTGATTCGAGCGTTTGTCTTCGAGTTGGTCCCCTCTGGTTCGCGTTGGTCTCAAGACCCAATCGAGATATCCTCGACGTGACTCAACGTGCGTCTGTATTACCAGTAGGTGGAGGTCGAAGGGCAGCGTGAATCTGGGACAATTTCCGTCTCCATAAATCCCCCCCCCCCCTCTTAGTCTTACTCTCTTACTCTCTTCCCCCCCTCCCCCCTCCCTCCTCTCATTCTCTTGTAAGGGAAACGGAGAAACCTCGAAAGATGTCCGTGCTCTATGGCAATCGTCCATTCACGCGAAGAATGACACGACCGGGCTAGGGACTTTCGATTAACACGCGGGGACCGGGTGAAGCACTTTTCAAAGCGGACAATTATCCCGACGTATTCCGAGGATGTTCCGCTCGTTATCCCATTGGCACCGGTTATTCAACCGGTCGATCGCAGATTACGTCTTGGCGGCGCGTTCGTGGTGAATAGGAATCGCTCGTTTACGTTTCCGCCGCTTTTTCGCCATGAAAACGCTATATATGTATTATGCTAGCGAGCTATCGAAATCGTATAGCTCCGCCAGTAAATATGCGATCATATCACAGGGATGATAAGCATTGAGGTTAGCCACCTTGCTAGATCTCGTTCGTTTTTCAGAACAGAATCGTCAACCGGGGTGGTATTGCAGTATCGGGTAGTTTCATAAGGGGTTGGAAGATTTTACCACGGAATGCAGAAAATTAATAGAAAGGGGAATCTGGTAATTGGTGGGCAAGTAGAATATAGGGTAGCTTGATGGAATGGGAAATGTCTAGGGACATTTTTCTGAAGACTTTTAATACTTGCTGTTGTGTAAATACGAGTAATTGATTTTATTATGTTTCTATAAAAGAGAACATTTTTAACGTTACTTCTGATAGAGAACGAATGTATCTAGGGACTTCCGTCTAGGAGTTTCAAAGCTTGGTGTTAAAGCGTAGGCGAGTAGCGAACTGTTTCCAAACGGGAGGGAATAGGAACAGTCAATTGAGCACATCTCCGAACAAAGACTCGTTCGTTACAGGCACTTTAGCAGAAGTAACAGTTACTTTTTACGACCGCTAATCGAGCGCAACGCGAAAGGTGTGGGCGCGCGCGCGCGCGCGTGCACCGCAGAGGTTTCATTATCGAGCGGGAACGCCTGTTGTAGCGCCTGTTATCGTGACACCTTGGGGAATAAAAGCCAAACGAAATTGAACCGTAAAAAGTACCGTATCTGGTAACTTTATTTTCACCGGAAACGGTTGCCATTAACCGTTCCAAGGGTCTTGGCAAAATCTTGTCGAAAAGTGCCGAGCGTCATGATACCACTTCTGTTCATTTATATGGAAATACACCATACAGTGGCAATCAGCATTAGAAGTTGATCGAAATTACCAATTCGTAATTTTTTCATTAGAAACTTTGTAAATTTATCGTAGTACCTAGACTTCTAGGAATTCACTATGACTTTTACTATAATCACTAAGACTCGTTTTCCTCGCATTTAATTTTTTTTCGTATAATTTTCAATTTGGTTTCTTTGTCACAATTATACCTTGTCATCTTTATCATTAAATATATCTTAATCGTCGATATTTCTAGCGCTAAGAACAAAAGAACAAGTTCAGAAGAAATATCAGTAAAATTGAGCAGAATTCAAACGTTTTGCAATTTACGCAAATGTAGAGACTCTTACTCAGAAAAATGCTTTATTTCTCTAACATAAAAATCCGTACCGTATATGGATAGCATCAACCTCTGCTAACCAATAAACGACTGTCGTATATATACGACGTCAGCCGCTGTGATGCATCTAGTGACTGCCGTATATATACGGCACCCGTCGTGAAATGGTTGAATAAGAAAAGAAAATGGTTCCCTGTTACGTTCCATTTTTCCCCACAATCCGAAAACCCTAGCCGCGCTCGCGACGGAGGAGCTTTCACCGAAAGAGTGGATAAAGGTCAGCAGGGACCGTGATCGTCGACGGGTTTACCTACAGCGAAGCGGATCCACGTCTCTCCGCGTGCCCTCCCTCATCCGATGATGCAGCCAGACGGGATAATGTCGTGTAATGAAGATTAATCTCGTCTAGCAAGCCATTCCCTGTATTCATAAATCAATCGCGTCCGTCCGATTATCATTCAAATCTGGCTGGATCCTCGGGGACGGCCAACGCACGCGTCGCGCTGCTGATCGCTCCCTGGACCCTGTGCCAACGATCGAATTATCGACAATAGGTGCGACGAAGAATGGTCACCGCTCGAATAAACGTCAATCCGTTTGATGGGAAGAACGATGATTCCGTGTTGGGATGCTAGAGGCCAAAAATATGACAGTTTCCTTGGCCAGCTTGAATGCGTGGCCATTTTTTAACCGTTTTAGTGCCAGGGGTTTTTAATACATACCCTGCTGGACATTTTTTTTTAGTATTCGTACTATTATTCATATTAGAAATATTAGGAAATTCTTACTTTTATTTATTTAGTAGAGTGAGATGATAGGACTCGGGTGTGAATAAAATAAAGTGAAGTGATTAAAATATTATTAATGTATATTTAAAATAGTTTAATAGTAACAACTTCAACGACTTTTCGACTTAACTTCTACGTTCGTACTTCCTTCAAAATCACACTCTTTCTGCCAATATAAGAATTGCAATTATTTCGTAATGTAATTCGAAATTATTCACGTGTAATCCACGCGTTTCATCAGTTTTTGGTCTTCTTGAGAGATTAATTTTGCGATCGCGCGAATCCGAACGGTTCTCGAGAAGCTTCGAGATCGATAATGGTGTCGGGATCGAGGGAACGTTGCTGGATTGGAAGGACGGGCTGGTTAAGTAATAGCTCATCGAGACCTCGTTTTCTAACGTTCGCCGGGCAAAAATTATCGGATCTGCGTTCCCAAGGTCAGGCAGATCCCCTTTTACTCGCGAGGACCTTGTAATTTCTCAAGGAAACGGTTTACCCGTGCTGAATCTTATCGCGGTTCTCCTTTAAAGAGCACAGGATACGCTCATTAACTTCGTAGCTGTTTATCGAGCCCGTTTATTGGCCATCGTGTTCCTGAAAAATGGATTTGCAGTCGCGGCGATAAATAATCGAAGAGAAAATCGTTTGCTGGTGCATTATTTACAAAACATTCATCGTTCCAAATCTCACCTCCTTACGAAAAGTAACCTAAAATTTCCTTCGTCCAAATCATACACCCCGTATATACAGTAGTGGACAAAAGCTTAAGACCAAAGGTTTAAAGAAATTAAATTAATTAATTAATTAATAAGAAATAACTGTATAAATAAAATTTATATTCTGCGCTAATCAATAAATAGTGTTCTACCATAATGGCAAAAAAGGTAAACAGATAAATAATTTAATTTAATTTAATTTATTTATTTATTAAATATTTGCCAACCATAAAATTACATTTTACATTGTCACGTAGTGTTGAACTTTTGTCCGCTACTGTACTTGGAGCTGACTGTGGTGTCTCGCTTGGAAAATTCAACGTCGACAGAAACGAGCCTGCCAGAGAAAGGCAGACGGTTAGTTCGTTATCGCGAGGCCTTCTCTTCCTTCCAGCAGCTTATGATAATGAACGGGACGAATATTTCTACGGATTCGCTTGATGGGCCGGAGGAACTCGGCCACTTAACTGATTTCAACGAGATAGCTCTCGCGAACGGCCTCTTAGCCTATTCCCTGCTCCGGCTGAGATATCTCCCGGGTGCCATTTTTCTCTTTTCCTTTTTTCAACGGTTCAATTCACCGTCCCTCTCAGCGTTCTCGCGGAAAACGGCTTCCGAGCGAGCCCCAGCCGGCAGTTTTCAGGCCGCGACTTCGGAATCCAACGGTGACGCGTAAAATAATAGCCTTCGGGAGACAATGGGGTCGTTTCGATTCCCGAGGTACGTCGAGGAGAGATCGATCGTCGGGGCGTTGAAAGGATCGTCGAGGACGCTGAGAGACGAGGTCAGAAGCGGTGTTGACGCGTCTGCTCGCGAGGAAAGCGCTCGATGTAGAAACCCAAAGGAAAGGGCCACGTGTTCCCTTTCCCAGTGTCGTCCAGGCTTCCCTCCGGTGTGCAATAACGGTAACAATAATAACGACCGATTCGATGAAACAGTAGAACCATGAGTTCCCCAGTTTTCTGTCCCATTTCCCCTGAGAATACACGCTGGTTGCACAAAGGTAAAGGGAGACGTTGCTTATTTTTGAAAGGACGTAATTTTCGTTCACTGAATCACGGATGAAAGAAGAACCGACGACTTAACCCATTCACTGCCAGACAAATTTAGCGTCTTGCCCTGGGTGCCAAGACTTTATTTTAAAAGAAACACGGAATTTAGTAAAGTCTAATGATATTAAGTTACTGATATACTATTGAAATGGCATTTACTACAATTTGAAAAGGAAAATAAAAAAAATACTATGAGATATCTCGTACTTGGTAATGGATGAGTTAACACATTACATGCGGGTATGTTTCGTCGCAGATTTACACGTGTAGCGGGGCCATTTTTTCGTGAATTTCGGCGGGAGTTTGATCATTCGGTAAAATCGCAATAAATCGAGAACTACGTTTTTCTCAACGAAACTTTTTTTAATTTTACACTTAAATATATACTTTATGAATATTAAAAAAGAACGACACCTCTTTGAATAGTATTTTTTTTTATTTTATTTATATGGTTAAATACATACTTTTACGTGACCTGCATGTAATATGTTAAGTTTTTGTTTGTATCGCGTCTATGTTTAGTCGAATGTTACGGTACAGTCGTGAAATTAGTCTGCTCTAAAAAAGGAATCATCTTTCGATGATATTTTTGCCCGAAATTATCATACTCCTGCCGTCCAGAACCACGTATGTACCGCGTCTGAAGCTTGGAAATTTTCGTCCTCCCGCCGATCGAAGCATCGCGTTCACGTGTACCACGGGCCTTTCGAATTCCTCTCCGACCAAATTTGGCGTTCGCGAAGGAAACCGCCAAGGCCGCGTCGCGGGATTAAAAAATATCCCGGTGACGTTGAAGAACGAACGGCCTGTATAGGCGCGCGTATTAAAATTAAGATAAAATAGGGGAATCAAACACCACGATCCACCCCATCAAAGTTATATTTATTTCTGTTCTTTGTTTTATAAAATCGATCGTTTCTTCATTACAACCCCTAACTGAACTCTGCCGCTTTTATTCTAATTTTCCTGGTTGACTACAATCCAGAAAAGGCTTAACCCTTTGCACTCGAGAGGTAACTGTTAGTCGTCTAATAATATTAACTTCAAAAATTGAAAATATTTATTAAGATTCGCCTATATTAAACGTCATTTTAGTTTAGTTAAATGATATACTAAAATTTACATATATGAATATTTAACTTCTAAGTCTAACTAATAAACGATGTTGAAAAATTTCCAAGTATAAAACACGGAAATTAATTAAACCAAAATTTTGCTCATCTTAACATTTCTTTAACTCACACAAAAACCACTGAAACTTTTAAATACAATTATTTGCATTCGGAAATTTGCGGAATTGCTATCGTTTGATTGTTATCTTTCGCCTTTCAAGAGCAAACGGTTGCATGGAATTCTATGAGTCGGCTCGCCTCGCAGACACCTTGAAAAAATTATATATATAATAAAATACCACGTCCGACCCATTCAATGTTACATTTTTTTCTGTTCTTTTTTAATAACATCAATCGTCTCCTCATTACCACCCCTGGCTGAATTTTGCCACCTTTATTCAAATTTTTCTTCGTTGACAGCAGTCTAGAAAATGCTTAATGCATGGCATCCTATGAGTCGGCTCGCCTCGCAGATACCTTGAACAATTATCCGTTAACCCTCCGACTACTGAAGCTTGGCAGCCTGGCCATGGGTCTTTCGAGACCCTCACGGATATTTCACTAATACATATTTAGAGCCGTCCATGCGGCTCACCAATCTACGCTACCCAAGTGACGATCGCTCGAGACCGAGGTCCTCATCGATACTGTATTCAGTGACAATCACCCAATTCATAGGAAGATATAGGAGCGTATAGGAACAAATAATAATAACGTGAATACAGCGCCCATCGTTCTATGCGTTATCGCTTTCAAGGAACTCTCAGCATGGGTTACGAAAGACCCAGGGACCGCAGGCGGAGGGTTAATACACGCGTGCTGGTCCACGAAGAGTAACGCGACGAAAGAACGAAAATTTTCGGCGGAAACGCGGCGCAGGACGGGCAACTGGTTAATAATCGTCGTCATTTATCCGTCAGTATTTGATTAACTTAATTAACGTTTGTCGGCAACGGGTAGAATGCAAACAAGCGGCGCGTGTTTGCAAATTCGCGCGGGTCGAAGGGCCTGCATGTATGAATTTTATCGAATATAATGGACCGCGACGAACCGAGAAACGCACACAATCACGCGCTCTGCTCGAACAATTTACGATTTTCGACGGATTAAAGGGAAGCAGCGACAAATTTGCTCGCTCGGTTTCGCCGATTATCTCTGTCGAGTTTGGTTAGACGAAACCATTTTCGTTTTTGTAGGCAATTTAGTAATCAATGGAGCCTTTGTATAGGGGAGAGCGGCAAAGAATAACGAATGCCGATTGCCATTGCTTTGTTTAGGCGACCGCGGATTAGACTTCGAGGTGTCGCCGTGTTATTTTTTCGGGGCCGCGTTATCTTCCGGCGCCGTTTTAAACAACGCCTGCGTTGTAGGGATAAACAGTCGCGGCCGTAAACCTGATCCCCGAAGAAAATGTGGACGGCGATATCCTAGATCCAAACGCGTGGGGATATCGAAGGCGGGCATTTTTCCGAAGGTCCTGATTGGTAAGGACAGGAACCGCATATCCGGCCCGAGGCAAATGAATAGGAAGCCTCGCGATAATTAGAGTTAGTTCGTTAATAGTTCGTTAATAGTTCGTTTAGAGTTCATGAGATTCGTAGCATTAGCTCGTAATTTTTGTAAAAGCCCATCAGCCAATAAAATAATTTCCTACATTTTGAATGTTTTCCTATTTTTGTATTAGCGTTTTATATCGAAATGGGAAAAAGTAGGATATGGAGAGGTATATGCTTCCTCTGGCGAATCATCAATTTGAGAGAAATGAGAGAATAGTAATCGGAAATTACTCGCGTCAATGAACCTCGTATTTATATTTTCTCAGTTTTATGTTATTTACTTATTTTACAATTACATTTCGCTTTCATATCATTGCGTTGCTGGTACACTCGTAGCAGATATTAACACATAACCAACCATCCCATTCTTTCCTCTGCCATTGATTCTATTTATTTTTGTTATTAGTCAGTCTTAAACTAGAGTTTAGTTTATTAAAAATTATATTTTGGAAGAGCAGAAAATGCATTTGATGAAGTATATTCCGCGTTCATCAATCTTCAGCGTTAAATTATAGTCAACTGTAACCTTTTTTCCTGCAAACCAGATCAAGGTCGGGTTGTAAAGGGTTATTGCATGCTAAAATAGGAGAAGAACGCTAAAATAAACATTGCAAAGTCAGGTTACATTCTTGAACGATCGAGAAAACGTTGTTGAACAAATTTGTTAACCGAACCGTTGATTTGTCGAGTGGAAGCACAGCGATTGTTCCATTTGCTCGCAAAAAACGAGATCGTCTCTCCTCTGCGTGTCTCTCGGCCCGATGACCGCGAACACCGCGCTCCGTTTAATATGATAATCGAGGATGCGCGAACGCGAGATCGAAGAGGAGGAGGGTTCGTCCTGTCTGAGAACGTGGAAACCGGTTCTTCATCCTTGAAACTCTTCGCGAACGGGGCCCGTTGGAAATAGAGCAAGAAAACGGCCGGCCACGGATTTGTCTCCGGAAAATTACTGCGCGATGCATGCTGGACTGCTCGTAAATTTCGTTTTCGAGCCATTTGACCGCGATACAGCTTGTTGTACGGGATAAAATTAACTCCGCGGTGATGTAGAAGATGTATAAGATTAATCGTACACTGGATGCGCATGGATGTTACGGTTTGAAGTGGTAGATGTTAAAAAGCAGTTGTAATTATAATTTTCATATCAAAGAACCATTTGCTACCTTCAGACTGAATTATGTTTAACACTGGAGTTATCGACAAATTATAATGTACTTATTTGCTTGGAAGAGATCAAATTGAAAATTACACGAAATGGGAAATCTGTAACACTAGTACTACCAACAATTAAAGTGTACTTATTTGCATGGAAGAAGAGATCAAATTGGAGATTACACGAAATGGGAAATCTGTAACACTAGTACTACCAACGATTAAAGTGTACTTATTTGCATGGATCAAATTGAAAATTACATGAAATGGGAAATCTTTAACAGTAGTACTACCGACAATTAAAGTGTACCTATTTGCATGGAAGAGATCAAATTGAAAATTACATGAAAAAATACCGAATACAAATCTTTATTTATACCTTCTGCAGAAAATCCTAGTAAACTTTGAAAGCATTGCCATAACAAATTTATAAGATTGCTATGAATAATCAGCAATTTGTCATTTTGACTGCTCTGGCAGTTCTAGTGTTAACCCATACAGAAGTTTCTTTATTTCCTTTTCGTTGAAGCTCTCAAAATTAAATCTAGAAATTCAGAAATCACCAACCCTTTCCATTCACACCGTCTCGTAGGTAGCGCAAGCATTGAAAAATGAGGCACGTCCCATCGACGAAGCGAGAAGTTGCGATGCTCGTAATCGCGCGCGCGCCACTCACCTTGGCATTTGTCTCGAAATGGATACGCGCGTCGAACAATGCCCGTCGCTAATAAGTCGCCAGCTAATAAGTAATAAACGCTTAGTAAACACTCTCTCTCTCCCTCTCTGTACATTGAACGACGTTTCGTCATCCCCCTGTGTTAACACCTTGCCACCCGTTCCCTCTCGCAGAGAGTTGTATATCACTTCGTGCAACTTTGCAATTACACGCGGTCGTGTCTTGCTGAATTAGTAAGCCGCGCTATTAGACAGGTGTTGGTAGCCGTGGCTCGATATGGAAGCGATGTAGAACGGTGAGCAGAGGTGTTCTCGAGTATGTAAATAGCGTGTCTTCGCGCTGCTTATTCCATGATCCTCCACCTGTTATCTGAAAAAGCAAAGGTTACATCGCGCGAAAACCGATCGAACGTGGCTTATGTGCACGAACTCGCGATGAAGACGTTTTATTGTCTATCGCAAGCTACGATTGCTCATAATTGCCGTTGCTCATCATTAAAAATAAATTGCCGTGATGGGAGGCATGTAATCGACGCGTGCGAACTTTTCAACGGAGACGGTATATCGCACCTTCTCCGGTGGATCGTGTTTATTGAAAAGCCGAGGTTCTTACGTGTAATCTACGGTATCGCCGATGCTTCGATGAGCTGGCTGCCATTTTTCCCCGTTCTACTTTCAATTACTCCGTTTCTGCCGTTTCGTTTTACTCTTCCACTTATGGATTCGTGTCGGGAGCTAGGTAATTCTTGCAGTAGAGACGCTGCAGCGTTTCGCCTTACAATCAGGGGTGGAAGCGTGTAGGGTCGTTGGCGAAGAGGCTCGCTGTTCGTAATGTCGTTTTTACATATTTTTTTTATTAGCACACGATAAAATACAACCTTCGTGTGTTGCTTGGAGAATTTTTTATTTTTTAAGAACGTCCTCCTAATTTGGGAAACAGTTTTCATTACACACAGTTGAAAGGAAAAATTTGTGTAAATGGAAACAGCTTTTACTTTCGGGGTTTGTTCGAATTTTTAAAGGGGGAAGGCAGTATATTGGCAAAATTAATAATATTTGATTAAACCGTTTAGATTAACGCGTTGGTAGAATTCATAGGATACTAAACTTGTTATTATCACAAAATCGTCGAGGTCAACCCCGATAAATCGCCGTCGCAAAATCGGCGTGGTAATCAAAACTCAGCGATCGCTAATCGCGATTCTCTACGCTACACACGTCAAATATACACTCCCGCGCCCCGATCGTTTGTTACCGATACTTTCGTCGCACCATCCATTCGACCATTATTAATCACCGTACCGATTTTAATCGCGACCCCTTCCCGTAACGCGAAACGGTAGCGTACTACTGCAGTATCGGTTAAAACTAACTACATGCTCTAAAAATATTCGTCAGCCCTATGAATCTTTATTTACTATTATTGAAGGGTTAAGCTGAAGGGTGAATCTTTATTTACTAACCCTTCGAAGGGTTAAATAAACTGAGGGTTGCAAATTCTGTTGTTTCAAACTGTGTACTCCCTTTTGGATTTCTCCTGTGTGTAGCTCTTGATAATCATTTGTCAATACTTTTGAATATAGCCCCATACAAGGAATACAGAATAAATATTTCTCACTCGATTCATTCGGTCACGTTCGCCCAAAATTCCTCAGTCGCTCAATTTTTTCAAGTGCTCATCTTTCGCGTCTTAGAAACACTCGAGTCCAAATATTCAACGTTCACTCGGCTATCGCTCAACTTAAGCACTATTCACATTTTCCTAAACTCGCATCCAATCAATCGCATTCCTACATATGTTATCGTCTCCGAAATGAGTAAACTGTGCGGTAGCTCTCCAGCTTGTCTCTAGAACTGTTCGATCGGTGTTCGAACGAATCACCGAGTTCCAGTGCACGCTACTGCTGTAGCTGCTGCTTGGTCGCGATTTTCGAGCGGCAATTAAGCGACGCTTTTGTTGTTTGTTCCAGGTAAGCCGGGACTCTGTATTCGCGGCACGGCTCCTTATTCGTAAGTAAATACGTGACTTAACTGTTCATCTCCTCGTTGTGCGCAACGTTCCCATGGCTGAACGAAAGCCCTCGTTGTCTGGGTTCGTCAGAATTCAAGAAAGCGACGGGAATAATTGTTGGGACAAGTTGCGTTGGGTATCATTACTATAGAAAATTTCTGTTTTTACTTGGTAGAGTGAGATCACAAGGCTCATGTGTGAATAAAATAAAAGTGATTAGAATATTATTAATATATATCTAAAACAATTTAATGATAACAACTTAAACAATTTTTCGACCTAACAACTTTTACGCTCTTAACTCCTTCACGATCACATTCTTTCTGTCTTCACAGTCAAACTCTTTCTGCTATGTCCTCGCATTTTCCCCGTTATACATTCTTCCAAACACTCATTTCCTTTCTTTTCAATGGTCAATCTTTCTCACTCAATGCATTCTGTCATTTTCATCAACAATTCCTCAGTCGCTTAGTTTTCTCAAATGCTCATCTTTCGCGCCTTAGAAACACTCTAATCCAAACATTCTACGTTCACACTGCTTTCGCTCAACTCAACCACTCTTCACATTTTCCTAAACTCGCATCCACTCGATCGCATTCCTACATTACTCCCAAACAATTGGTATCCAATGCTGACAGTTTCAGGGATGCATCAAAATTCGCGAAACGCAAACAACGCGCCAGCGATTCGTCCTCGTATCTACGACAGATTTCACCGTTTCAGGGGATGGTGGGGTGGTTGATCGGGGACGGTTGCAAGGCAATTAATCGGTGTGCCCGGTATCGATCGATCGGTTCGCCCACGAATCCTCTTTCCACGCGGACGATCCCTTTTCGCGATCGCGAAATCCTTTATGGCCGGCGGCGTTATAAACCTCCCCCTCCCTCGGCCACTCGACAAAGGGCTGCGCGCAAAGGGGTGGCGGCGCGCGGACCAGAGGGCCATGAAATAGGTTCAATCTATGCATCTACGAGAGACACCGGGTTGTATATCGCGTTTGGCAGCAGTCGTGTTGCTTGCCGTTGACGTCACGCGTGTACACGTTTGCCTACGAGGCCAGCTGTTTTCGACATCTGCGACCCTCTGGTGTTCGCTCGTGCACCACCACCTACGGCAGACCTAAAGTTTCCGGCCGGGCGGGGCTTCCATTTTGTTTTTTCCTTTTTCTTCTTTCTTTTTTTTTTGTGATGTCTAGGGAAAGTTGAAGGAAGAAGAACAAGTTTCGTGGTGTGTTAGGTTAAGAATCGGGTGAAAGGGGGTAAGGTTTTGATAAGGGTAGGGTTCGAGTTACAACTTTCTTCATATACAGCCACACTGAGGTACATACCTCACTGTAATAACTTCTTTGTAATTCTCTAATGGGTTAATCTCGTAAAAATAAATAAATAAATAAATGAGTGAAAAAATAAATATAAATTTTATGACAGCGCATGGAGTGCTTAGGATCACGACAATTTGCCAGCAAAAATTTGTTATAGTTAAGGTAAAATCTTGCTAACGCGAAGTTGCGAAATCCTAACTGAACGCACCGCCATTTTGCAAACCGGTTGTCCACACGCGCACAGGAGTGCCTACGTAAAAATCGCACGTTCTTCTGGCTCCTAACCACATCCCTGTTCGTTTCGCCGTTAAAAAATGCCGGTAATAACAGCGTCGCGCGCGGCTCGTGCTGTTCCGTTTCGAAACGGCAGGATAAAGAGGAAAAACGGAAACAATTAAGCGGCCCGTGGCCGCGCGGGCATATGGCCGATAAAAGGCACACGGCGTCGCGGGGCAACGGTCACAATTAACGACAGAATAATTAGGAGAGGATACAGACAAAAGGCTCGTTCGGTGGAACCGGAACCGCTCGATCGTTCGCGCGAACGCTTCCTTCGTTCGACCGCTTTCGCGATTATCTTCGTTGCACACCAGTCGAGGCAACGGCCACGCTGATGGAATGCTATCGTTCGAGACATCGAAGTAGAAGTTTCGATGTGGTTGCTCGATAGCAACAGAAGAATGTTACCGAAGTATTATTCCACGATTGGTGATAATTGACAATCATCGCGTGCGGATTATTCCGTTTACGCATGCAAATGGATTAACAGAGTATTCTGTAAACGACTTCTAAAAATAGATAGCAGGCTAGCTAAATTGATGGTCAAGATTTTGTAGAATTTTCGAAGAACTATGTGAGAATGTTGAGAGAATTCGGAGTATTTCTCATTTTCTCAGAAACTCGTCATTTTTGCAAGGAGATGCTAAATTGAATTCACAGGGGATGAAACTCTATCGAAGCGTTCGTGAATCCACCCCGTGGAGCCCGGTTTTTCGTCGGGATGCTAGAGGAACTTCCGGCGTTCCGTCAACCGACGTAAATTAAGCATTCCGTTTCAATTATTTCGCGCGATTATTCGGCTCCCGCAGTCGAAAGAGAGAAAATGGGTGGACGGAGAAAGTTTCGACGCGGGAAGCCGGAGAATTCGCGGCCGAATCTCCAACCCCTTCCTTTTCTCCTCGTCTCCCCTTTGCCGCTTTAACGAAGTCTTCGAAGTTTCCGCGGGCGGAACTCTCGTTGTGCGAGGAGAAAAGCTGATTGCATTTTTCATCGGTCCTGCGAATCGCGAGCCCCTCTTCGTATGAAGCGGCGTGGATGTTCTACGATTTGAAATTTTCCGGTTTCAGGTTGAAGGATAATAAAATTTAGAGCCTTAATTTATTTGCATCACACCTTTTGATACGCTACTAGCGTTATTCATCCGAGAGTCAACGGAGAATGACAAATTCAGTAAATGTTTTACGGCAGCAAAAGAACATTGCTTAATATTATAAGTTTGTATGTAAATGTGCTCCTATTAGTCTGATTTATATTTTTATTTTTACTGTATTACTTCTTTATAAATGGTGTTTACCCGTCAAATAAATAAATAAATTACCAAGGGGGCGTATTATTTCGCGATCGGTAATAATCGACAATCGTCGTATTGCAAATTATTCCGCTTATAGATCCAAATGGGTTAAAACTTCTGTAGTTTAGCATTTCACAGTTTTCACTCGTTTATTAAAAAGAGAAAAATTGCAAAATTCATGAAGAAAGAAAAATCTATGAAGTCTCTCTTTGGGTGGGAGAAATATCTTCAAAAATTTCACAATTTCGTTGCAATTTATCAAGCAAGCTTATCAACACATTGATAAATTGTAGAAAATTAATTATTGCTATAAATATCTTTTTACTGTAAGAATCTTTTTTTTCTCATTAATTTGTGAACAATATCGGTGAGTTTGTTAAGTTTGTAAAAGTAGATCAGGGGGGAGCGCGAAAAATCCTCACGGCCAATTAGACGAGCACAATTAGGTGGCCAAGAACGCAAAACGGAAGTTGCTGGCTGTAGCGCGGTCACGTCCTCTCGGACATCGACCAGCTTAGGCCGCGGGCTCGATTTTCTGCTTCGTTTAGCGGGATCTGAAGCACTTTCGGTTCGCTCCACGCCCGGCAGCCACGCTATTCCCGCCGCCTGGGGTGCAACAACCCCTGATCAACTTTAACTTCGTTTCTTTCAAATTTCCGTGAACATACAAAGTAATCGTGCCAACTAAAACATTCTTCCAACGTAATTACTCGTGGAAGTTTCTTTCGTATTGAAAATCTTTCGCGAAGCAATTTAAATTTCACGCTCCTCGTTAATCTCTATACAAGATCAGTTGAATTTTGTGGGGAAAAAAGTATACACGACGATATAAAGATGAATAGTTGTAATAATATCTGGGTTAACACCAGAACAACCGACAGTTAAAGTGTAGGTACTTATTTGTATGGAAAACATCAAATTGGAAATTGCATGGAAAAAATATCGAATTTATACCTTTTGCAGAAAATCCTAGCAAATTTTGAAAACTACTATAGTGAATTTATAGGGTTACTAAAAATAATCACCAAGTAGTAATTTTGACTGTTCTGGTAGTTCTAGTATTAATTTAAACTTTTCCATATTTAATTTGAAGCGTTGAAAACAATGATAGCGAATTCGCCATTTCCTAAAAAATCTTTTATTTTATCAAACCCAATTTATGACACATTATTTTTTCTATTCATCTGTATTTTATCCAGTTTTCACACCCAAGACCCATCGCTCGCTAAATTGAAGTTGTTAAAGTAGAATTTTCCTATAAATAAATTGTATACATCCCACCCCCTTGCCCGTTACCTCAACACGAATCGCTGGTCCTCCACGCTGATTCATCAATCACGGTCAAAAGGCGATCTCGTATCACGCAGTCCACGAAGCGCTAATACCGTGGATGTTACATTCGAGCCCGAGTCGTAATCTATGTCGGAGCCACCGCCGCCGTGTAACAGGATTAATATCCACACGGTGCAAACGGGGATCGTCCGCGCCCCTCCTCTGTGTGCCTGTGCGCGCGAACAACGCGCGCTATCGTCGAAATCGGCGCTCCTCTCGACCCGGCGGTGTGTATCGTGTGACCCTAGAACAGGGGTAACAACCATCAGCCGTGACGTTGAACTTTGAACGCTCCACGTTCCGCGTTGCCTCTGATCCGTGATGCGCTCGTCGGATAGGTAATCTCCTTTGGTCGCTTTACCATCGAACCTGTTTCCGGTGCTCCTGTTCCTTGTGCGCGATTTCGGATAACGCTCGAAACCCGTTTATTTAATTATCGCGAACATTCGAACGAAAATACGTTGCGGATTTCTTTAATTTTCTGACGACGCTAGTTTTTTCTTTTTCTTGAGTTTCTTTTACTTTAGTTTTTAGTTTTCGACCACCATTGTCGAAAATGCTCGACATAGTTCGGACATGTGGATTTTCTTTTGCGTAACAAAACGTTCACTTGGAGCACTTCAACCGAGACTATTTAGCAGTCAAAGGGTTAACGGTTACAAGCGGAATCTCTAATTAAGTTGCACGACTGGCCAGTGAAAAATTTACCATTCCTTTATCAAGTATTCCAGTTAGAACAGTTCTATCCGTCGTGTACCTACGAAAACAGTGAAATTCGAAAACCTTCCCGACGAAAAGTCGCCGTCGCTGATCTAGTATGGAAACCCGTAAGCAAATACCGGTTCGTTAGCCAACCCCGCCGGGCGATACTCGGCGCGTATCGATCGTCCTGGTCGATTCTGTGCTTCGAGCGCATCGTTGACCATTCTGGTGGTCACGGTTAGTCCACATCGGGATGAAGGACCAATAACAACCGCGACAACCCCTTGTCTATGCCCTCCAACCCCCGCGCTCGCGCACACTCCAATCGATATTTGGCCCTCCAGCTTTTGCGGGCCGACTTTAATTGCTCTTTCTTGCTCGTTAGACGACCCATGCAGCATTTTTGACAATACGGAACTTAATTGTTGGACTGCATCGAGATTCCACGTACAATTCAGTTGACTGACAGTTGAAACGGTTAAAATAATCGAAGAAAGATGAAAATGCTGGAATACGTTATGAATATGAATAGAAGAACAAGAATTGAATTTTTATGTTTGCCTATTAAAAGTTTTACCGTCAAAATTCGTGAGAGTATCTCTACGTCTTGTATGAAATCTAATGGGATTTATCGACGGACTCTTAACTCGCTGAGCAAGAGACAATAGAGTAACAATTTTTATTACTAAAGTATCCGTACAGGTGTCGTTCTGTTTACGGAGGTGAATGCAAATGCTTCAAAATCGTACAAATGAATTCTCTTCTGTTCACTCTTAGACGGATGGAAGATATCCCTAGACACAAGAAGAAGATATCCCTAGCGAAGGGGTTAAATCCAGTGCTTGGAAACAAAAATTCTACATACCATATAGGATGGTTCTTCCTCTGCAAATGAGTTGGTAAATCTTCCAGTCTGCCTGCAACGCTTCGAAAGCCTGAAGGTTTCAGGGTTGCCAAAAGAGGATTAGCGGAGGCGCTCTTGAATCGATGCGATAGAAGGAGTGAGGATTTCGTCGCGAAGGAATTGCGGCTCGGTGGGCGGCTTCGCCGAAATAGCATCTCGACAGATGCAGGACACGTGTTCTCCACTTAGCGGCGTTTAGCCTCTCGTGTATACATCCCGAGAAACGGGTCCTCGATACGGGGTCGCGAAACCAGCCAGTTCAGGGAAACGAGTGAAAAAACGAGCAAAAGTTGGTGTTCCATCGGATCGATATTCTAAGGCATAAATAAGCTACTATTAACCCTTTGAGCACTGAATACTCTTGGCCCTAAGTGCTAAGAAAAAACGTCGCGCTATCGCTGAAGACGGAGTATTGTTACTGGTACACTGATAATCGCGTTATAGTTAGCGAAAAATCGAAAAAATTGGCAAATGCATATATACGTCCATAGCACTCGAAAGATTAAACACCGTTTTCAGTCGACGAAAATTCCGACGATGACGAAAGTCGCATTCGTATCGACTCGACCGCGAACGGGAATCGAAAAACGCGTGTTCGTTGGCCGACACGTCGCCTCCGAAATATTTAAAACGCGAAACGGGCCGTGAACAGCCGCGACGAGATGAGAGAAATAAAGAAAGAGGAGGGAGGAGGGGAAAAAAGCGAAGAGAAAAGAACGAAAGCACGCTCTTTCACGGGGAACACCGCTGCCACCCCTTTTTTTTCCAGCGGAGCGAGTCCTATTCGAAAGCGTAGTACTACGTCTAATTGCGAGCCGGCATACTTTCTCCCGCTCGTTATCCTTCCTCCGCGAATGGCGGCGTCCCGCTGGATGATTGTTGTTGTTAAAAAGAGGGAGCCGAACGACCGCGCCCCCTGCCGCTCGCGGTTTCGCTGAAGCTTTTCGGGGGTGCTCGACGGCCGGACGAGTATCGGCACGATAACCACCGCCACGGTTTGCGTATCGATCCTCGCGTGGGTGTGTGAGTGAGTGAGTGAGTGAGGGAGTGAGCGAATTAAAGAGAGAGGGAGAGTAAAAGAAGGAAAAAGAGAGGGTGCAGAGGGTGAGCGAGAGAGTCCATGCAGACAGTAAAAAGAGACGAACTTAGGGGGGTGAGAAAGGGTGAGAGGGATGCGTTTGGCGATGAAGGGTGAGTTCGGTCGTGGAACATCCCCTGGTGACGGGCGAACAGCCTGAAACCAAACCAAAATCGAGGCCCGACCTAACCTGACATATTGGAAGAATATTTCCTGTCTTAAGGGTGTCGTATTAACACGTTCGCCGATGGTGTTCGTACGTACCCAGGGCGTAAGATTACCCGGCGGACCTCGGACTATCCCCGGGGGATGTGTTAGAACGTGGGTTGAAGGTATCGGGAGACTAGGACCATATTTTCTCGGAAGAGAGGGTAATAAATTAGGCGAGAAAGGGAAAAGGATACGTACGCGGGATATACAAAGAAAAATGAAGACAGTGTGTTGCAAAAAAAGGGGAAACATGGCGGACGCTGTGCTGTCTTAAAACCTAAGGTAAAGAGAGAGTGCTGCTGCGAAAGGAAGGAAAGCAAAGGTATTATAGTGCGTACGGTACCTCCTCCAATGTTGATTTATCGAGCCAGTACAAGGTACCATTTTCTCGAAAAAATAATCGTACGGTAATTTCATCTCGCAGTTCCATTAAATATCGCTTAACAACAAGTTTTACTTTTATTTTTAATTATTTTTATTTCTACTGTATTACTTCTCTATAAAGGGTGTTTACCCGTTAAATAAATAAATAAATAAATAAAATAAATAATTATTTCTTATATAATAATAGTCTGAAATTATTTTATTTTAATAGAAAATTTATTTAATAAAAACGATGGTCGAGAAATGTGCTCGACGGTCAAACATCGTGGCACGCTAGGCCTGTGTTTCCACAATTTTCCATGCGCGAAAAATGGCACCACGATGGCGCGCACACGACGGAGAGCTAACCACGCTCAAATAAGCGCGCGCGTTTCAATTTCAGCCAGGAAGTCTCGCTGGCCGCCATATGGCGGTGCAACGCGTCCGTTCGACACCGTTCGGTCCCTTTTTTTCTTTCTTTTTTTTTTTTTTTTTTTGCTTTGCATTGGCGCGCCGTTACGCCTATGCAAACGACCGGCCATCGTGCGTGTGCGCGCGTGTGCTTCGAAGTAGGGATTGTCGATCGCGTCGAGAACGTCCCTTGGCAACGATCGGCGCGAGGGGGGCATCCGCAGAAAGTGGTGCCGGGCTGAAAGCTGGCCGTGGTCCCCCCCTCGCCCTGTGCCCCGCCTACCACTGTTCCGGCGAACGCTGCCAACCAACACACCCTCTGTCTCGCGCGCACCCCATCGTAATCCGCCATTGATTTCCTTTGCCTCGAATCCGCCGACAGACTGTCCAAACCCGCTCAAATTCGACCGACCCCTGTCTCTTTGTCGCTGTCTCTCTCTCTGTCTATCTGTCTGTCTGTCTCTTTCCCTCTTTTCAGGGCTGCTCTAATTAATCCCATTGATCGTAATTATTCGTGTGTTTCACGGCGGTCGTGTTGCGTCGTTGAATCTGTAGCGGTACGAAAATCCATGTGGGTCTGTGTAGGGGATGATTCTTGTGTTTTAGTTGTTTAATTTTTTTTTTTTTTTTGGTATTGTTATTATTTGGTAGGATTTGTTAGAATACAAAGTAAACTCATATTATTATGCGTGAGTTCGCAAGCGTCGAGAGAGGGAGGTTTTGTGGAAAAAAGAAAGTAGTAGGCGATGTGTGTTGCTATTGTGTGCGTTGGAAAAGAAAAATGTAGACTAAATTGATAAGTAATATCGCGTGGATTATGGACACGTATATGTGTTTATCAATTTTTCCTCGCTCCCATTTAAAGCAACACAGTTGCTAATAGAACGTCGACCAGAAGTATTTAGCAGTCAAAGGGTTAAGTGCTAAGCTTAGTGACTGTAGCCGTTGAAGATATAAATAGTAATATAAATTTTGTCTATCTTCTCTGTGTTGAGCAGACTTTGAAAGTTTCACCTGTGAACTTATATTTCTGAGAAAATTGAAAAACTTACAGAAAATTTGGCATGAATGAAAGATTGCTCGACTATAGCAAAAGCTTGTAGCTAAAGCTAAAATTAAGCTGGAGGACTAATCCAACAACTGGTATCACAGTTATATTCGAAACCAACGCGATATCCCCATCGCTACAGCCAACCCCGCCGCAAAGCAAATAGTTTTAGGTTCGCCAGACGTGGAATACAGTTTCGAAAGAATTGGCTGTTTCGTGGATTGTGTGAAAAGTAATCCGAACGGAAAATCCATCTCGTTCGTTTAACAGAGCGATCCCGGTTTGTTCCGGGGAGGTGGTCGAAAATTGTTGGCGGTCGGATTTCCCTTTCGCCGAACAGATTGATCGTATTCCGGAGCTCGCTCGCTCGTGATAACCTCGTCCCCCGTTATCGACTTGCCTCCCGACAAATTGCTGCAACTGTAACGAATTAATAACGTCGCTGGTGCACCGAGCCCAGATGGTCCGCGTCCAGCCATCGCGCGATTATTTACCTGAATACGCGGTGGTTTGCGTTGTTTTTCGAACGAGACGATAGGAAATCGCGCGACACGTTTGTCGACGCGTTGCTGTACATGTGTATCGCAGGAATTTATGATCAGCACAGGTTGAACGATTTGTAAACTGATTCTGTTTGGTGAAATTGGTCTTGCTGTCCGAAGAGGCGCGTTGCGATCGAAAATTCGTTTACTCGCCCTCGAGATCATAATTGTAGGTGCTTCGTGCAATGCTGAATGCACCTTGGGGGTATGTGCCTAACGACACAGTCCATAGAGACCTCGAAATTACATCTGTGGTTGAAACCACTCAGAAGTACAGAGCCAAATACCGAAAAATCACAATGATCCCCTTATTTCAATCATATTCCAAGATTCGGACCATCGGAGACTGGAAGAAGACTGGCCACTTGGACCCAAATATAGGGCTGCCTGAGGTCTCCTCGAAGGAGGACACCATCCTCATCATATCAAGCTCAGGACCCAAGACGAGGGCCTTCTAACAGCACTTTGGCTTATAGAATATCTAATTTCTGATTGTTAATTTACATTATATATGTGGCTGTTGTGAAAGGAAAGGAAAGGGATGGGGGTTTCATTCTGGGCCTGCTAGTAGACTCGTCGGTAAGGCCTACCTAGCAGGCCCATGCCTTGAGCATTGGGGGAAGGGATGAAGGGTACTTGGATATATAAGAACCGTGTCAAACTCGAGTACTTGCGAGAAAGGTAGTTCGATTGTTCCCTCTATTGGCGAGGGCAGCAAGGAAATTTCATTCCGAATCTGCGTACTGTTGATAGAAGAATACATTGATATGTTTGTTATATGCTCAAGGATTTAAGAGATTTGCTTTTCCATGCTTCTCGCTTTTCAAATTTCTTAGTCATATTCGTTGAGAACAAAAATCGCTACGGATAGATTCTTGATACCGTACCTCAAAGAGCACGATTTCGCCGAGTTACCCTCGCTTCGAAACCAGAAAGGGCCCGGATTCTTACGAGCAAACCTTCGTCGATGAACAAGCGAAAGCTCGAACCGGCTGAGTAACGAAACTTGAGTTTTCCTGTACATCGTACGAAAATCAAGCAGCGTGGAATAAAAACCAGCCAAAAGCAGGAAGCAAGAAAGAGGTTGAAGGCAAAGAGGGGGTTGGTAGAGAGAAGGTAGAAAAAGGGGCGGTTTTACAGCTAATCTCCGATGCTGCCGACCGTCTGAAAAGGCATTAATCCCTTGCACCGTCGGTGGCGCATTCAGGTACGTGTTTGCAAGGCAGGTAGCCTCCGTGTTCACTTAGCGCGGGTATAAATAAAACGCGTGTGTACGACCACTTTACATGCTCACACGCGCTTTCACGCTCCGTGTACTCGCATGCATTCCCGGCGAAAAACTGCTTTCGGGTTAGGTCTTCTCCTTTTTTCCCACACCCCCCTTCGTTTTCATCTGAGAAAGAAGGGAGGAGAGAGACAGATTGAGAGAGAAAAGAAGGGAGGGGGGACAAAGAGAGAGAGAAACGAGCAGAGATAGATAGGTAAATAAATTGATAGAGAGGAGGGAGGAAGAAAGAAAAGGGAGAGAGAAATAGGTAGATAGAGAAAGGAGGGAAGAGGGAGAAAAAATAGAGAGAGAAGGCAGAGGCTTGCACATAGGGTCGTTACAAGCTTTTTCCCTGTCGAAACTTCTTTAACCATACCCGATCGCTCTTTCTCTCCTGCCAACGACTGAGAAGTTTCTGCGCGTCTTCCGAATCGCTTTTTCTTTTACTCGACTAATTTACAAGAGCAAACGTGAGAATCTTTGGTATAGGGAAATACGATGACGAAGCGATGGTACCACATAAGTACTCTTACGCGCGCGGCGTCGAAGGTTGTGGTCATCATCGAGAAGATCGACTTGTTAATTACGAGATCGTAAATTCGTTCGCACCTTCGCGACTATAGTTTGTCAAGCAAATAGCGTGCGCGACTTTCTGACGCCGCATGAATCCGTTCCCTAGCCGATCTCCTCGGATTCCCGTCGTTTTGTCCTTCGATCCGTAAACTGGATAGTTTCGCAAATTTTCAGACTTTAGTTAGTTTGTTTATTGGTCAAATGCAGAGGTTGAATAGTCATATATGTAAATTTTAGAATACGACTTAACTAAACTAAATGACGTTTAATATAGGCTAATCTTAGTGAATATTTCGAATTTGAACATTTTTGAAGTTACTATCATTAGACGACTAACAGTTACCTCTCGAATGCAAAGGGTTAACCTACCTTCGTCGGTTTTCCAACGGCGATCCATTGTTCCCATGAAGGTTATAAATCACGCAAGGCTATCGTTGGGAAACAAATTCGAAAGAAAAGAAGGGATCACTCGGTCGATTGTTCGGTGGATAGCATTATCTGGTACAACTTCCCCGTAGATAAGTTTCCCCTGGAAAAGACGCCTAAGGTGTAATTGCAGGGGACGGCTTGTCGTTCCACGTCGGCGAGATAAGAGGAAGCCACGTGGCTGTCCATGGTGCGGTTCCATTCGTTATCGCGCCCAGGACCCCTCATTAAGCCCGTGTAATTAGTCCTGTTCCCTTATCGCGGTCCCGTTTCGCGTGCCACGTTCTTCATCGTCCCTGTCATTGTTGGCCTGTCGCTCGATTATCGACGCGAATCACCGATCACCGTTAATTAAAAGTGACGGTCGCGTCCTTGTTCGACTGTGTTTCATTGCTAAAAATGGCTGTACTCGCTCGTTGCCGAGTACTCCTCGAGTATCTTGAGAGCATTTAACACTTTTCTGTTCAAATTTTGCACTACTCTTTCGTATCGATCTGATCCTAACCTAACTTGAATTTAACCCTTTACACTCGAGAGGTGACTGTTAGTCGTCTAATGATAGTAACTTCAAAAATTAAAAAATTAAAAATACTTACTAAGATTCGCGTATTTTAAACATACTCCTCGAGTATCTTGAGAGCATTTAACACTTTTCTGTTCAAATTTTGCACTGCTCTTTCGTATCGATCTGATCCTAACTTAACTTGAATTTAACCCTTTACACTCGAGAGGTGGCTGTTAGTCGTCTAATGATAGTAACTTCAAAAATTAAAAAATTAAAAATACTTACAAAGATTCGCGTATTTTAAACGTCATTTAGTTTAGTTGAGTGATACACTAAAATTTACATACATGACTACTTAACCTCTGAGTCTGACTAATAAATAAACTAACTAAAGTCTGAAAATTTGCGAAACTATTATTTGGCGACTAACAATAGTCTCTTGAGCGCAAAGGGTTAATTTAGCTGAAAGTAACCATAACTGTCCAAGAAAACTTCGTTCTTAAGACTGAGAAAAGAAATAATTGTTTTCCATGTTTTATTCAGTTTAAATTAACTACGATTAAACGAAATAGAAAGAACGGAAAAATACTCGGAAAGTGCGTTTAAAGAATAAGATTCGCATGTAGACGATCGCTCGAGGTCCCTGGAAAGGTTACTTTAAAATAACTTGAATAAGAAATCGATAATTTACGTAACCCCATAAAGTAGAAGCTCCCTTTCACAGCAGCAGAGATACACACGTATAACGAATGAAAGCAGTTATTGAAATCAACAAAATTCCCTTTTTCCTCGGAGACGTCCTGTCGAAATTCCTTGTTTCTTATATCGTTGAAAAGGACGACGGGGAGGGAACAGAGATATCTTCCTTGTCTCTGCATTCATATCAGCCACCGTTCCGAGGCGTACGTACATAAAATTTATACGGCAGCCATATAGAAGATGAAGCCCGCGTAAATAGGAATATTCGGCCGAATTCTGGCGAAATTTCGCCGTTGCCCGCGATAATTTATGTGGCAGCCCGAACAGTATTGAGCGATTTGCTCGATGACACATTGTTCTTCGTCCCTTCCATTATTCCAGGGCGACTTCTTTCTCTCTCTCTCCTTTCTCTCTTTTCTCGCTCTCTCTCTGTCTCTATCTCTTTATCATCCCTTTTTTCTCCTCTCCATCCCCTATTTATCCCCCCTCTCTTTCGTGTTCCCCTTGGTGGCCTGTGAAAAAGGAGTCTTTCCTCTGCTCGTCAATTCGTGGACATACACAAAGAGAGAGAAAGAGACAGAAAGAGAGAACGCGCACCATGGGAGCCGTATAACGCGGAGCTTTCTCGTAACGTTTCGCTCTCGACCTCGTCGGGATCGTTCCACGAGGAAAACGCAAGCCCCGGCCCCGTATTTCCCATAAGAATTGCCAATCCATTGACCGTATTTCGCGAGCGTATACGCTCAGCCCCGTCGTCGTCTCGCTGAGCGAGCTGGGATCGATCGCCGCCGAAAACGATATTGCTTTTTCCTGTGTGCTTCAACTGAGTCGAAGAAATGTTTATGTTCAACGAAGAGAAAGGTGATTTGGAGGAATACTGGTTCATTCATCGAAGCGACTGCACAATTACGAATACGTATGTGTGTCTGTCCAATTCCTCCATGTACTCTCAAACGTGGTATTGCAAAAATTGAAAAAGTGAATGTAGGTGTAACAGATAAACATGGTTGAGGCTGAAAAATGCACAGGACATAGTAGCAGCATTGCAACGAGAGCCTGCGGCGGAACGACAGCAAGAGAACAGCGAGAGAACAGCGAAAGAATAAAATGGCGAGCGCGTCGGGGACACGCGAGTTCTCATAGTGAGAATGACGCACAGGCCTAATCGACCTTATTATTCGCTGAACAATGAACAATTGCGTACGAGCGTAGAAGTAATCGACGGTAGGTTGACGAAACCCCGTGTCACTCGAGGACACGAGCCAGCCGCGTCGGCCTCACCTCTCTTTCGTTTGTTCCTCTTTTTCCTCGTTTTCGCCTCGAGCGGCCTCGCGAACGCTCTCTCCTCCTTTCGTTCCGTCGTTTTATCGGCCTGCTGGACAAAAAGACCGTAACGATATACGAAACAACCGAGGGAAATACGGGCTGAAATCTTCTTTCCGACCGTGGAAGAACGAGAGGATGACGAAGCTGCTGCACCAACGAAAGGTTTCTTTCTCGAGGCACAGATCGCAACGAAGTCGGAGGAAGCCGAAAAAATTTTCGTTCGAGTCGAGCTTAAAAAGCTACAAATAAGAAAGCAACGGAATCACAAATGAAGCAGCAGAGCATTTTTAGGTATAAGTTATGATGGAACCAGAGGAGGTTGAAGGAATCTTCGATTCAAGCTCGAAGAGCTACGAATAAACAGACGAAGACAAAGATGAAGTACCAAGCAGTGTTGCGATAAAATCGGAAGAAGTTGAAGGAACCTTTGCTCAATTTGAGCTTGAAGAGTTACGAGCAAGAAAGGGAAGAGAGAATAAAGTAGCAAAAAAACACTGTGTTTCTGGGTGTAAATTGTAATGAAGTCGAAGGAAGTTGAAGGCATCCTCGCTCGATGAAAGTTTAAAAAGCTACGAATAAGCAGACGAAGACGAAGATGAAATACCAAGCAGTACGTTTCTGGGTACAGGTTAGAATGGAATCGAAGGAAGTTGAAGGGATCCTCGTGCTTGAGAAGCCGCGTAGCCGAAGAGGAGGCGGAATGCTGGTGAATAAGCGACGGAATATTTTCCTAACCCGCTCTCCCGGTATTGCAGCGAACGAACGAGGTATTCAAATATTTAAACACGAAAATATACATGGAAGAAGGCAACCGCATGAATTATGCATAAGACGTGTCCACCACCACCACCACCTCCTCTTCGTCTCTTCCTTTCTCTTCTCTTCCCGACTCCTTTCTCTTGTTATCGTCCTTCCTCTCTCCCTCTTCACCAGCTTCTTCGTGTTGGCTTCCTCTGCTTCGTCTCGTGGGCTTGTGCACCAGGAAACGTGGTTGTTTGTGCCCCGGGCCAGGAATTCGCTCGGGTGCCCGTCGAAAATCGACGGACCAAGATACGGGGAGCTAGTGATTTTGAAACTTTTCGTGATATTATCAACGATCAACCAACAGCAAATCCCTCGATTTTCATTCGCCAAACAGCAACTAGTATCGAGATGACGCTAACAAATGTCAAAATGAGCTATGTCTGCAATTTAAAAATTATAATAACCGGTCACCGCTTCGTCAAAGAATTAAATCTATGTTATCTGTTATTTATTTATTTATTTGAATTTACAGGGAAAACTCTAGTTTTTGTAAGAGTGATATAAAGTTATATACATACAGAAATTTGTACATCGATGCAACGTTTAAAAAAAAGAGCAAAGAAAAAATAAAAATACAATGAACATTACCTTATAATAAGTTACATTAAATTATATTGTGATATTGCGGTTACATGATTTTAAATTTGAACAATTAAATTAAAAAATTGGCAATATTACTAGAAAACAAACTTATGCGTTGATACAGTTTCAAACCCAACTTCATCGTAATTGTATCGAACGAAATTTCGTTATCACTCAATATGTAACCCTTCGCATTACTATTTTTCTATGTTACGCGTAATCACGTGTGTATAAAATATTGAAAACATTGTACGAAATTTGTGTACACTTGAGACCCGTCGAGGGATGCCGAGATCTCATTGAACCAGTTCTCGCGAGGAGAATGAGCTGTGCACGGCTGAGTTTTCGCGGTATCGGTGCTTTGATATCAAGGGCACGAGGGCCTGACTCGCGCGGCGAATTAATTACGAGGTCGAGGCACCGGTCACACTTCGCTTGCCACCGAAAGCTCGCGCAGGAGGAACGCAGCCGGCAGTCGTTGCTGGTTTCCTTCGGCTAACGAGCACCCACGCGCTGCGAAACCGCGATTACGCGCAGAAATAAGAGACGCTAGGGGAGGAGTTGGAAATTCCATAAAAAAAAATTTATTTCAAAATTTATTAAACTTTTTATCTCATATTTTAGAAGGTTCAAACCATCCTCTAAGACACTAAAAAAAAAAAATTGATGTTATGAAAATTTTACCGTGGTGTTACCCCTTAACACTTAGCCGACCGAATGGAAAGATTTTGTCCTCAACAGAGCGCTGCAATTGATTCTATTTATTTTTATTAGTTAATCTTGAACTAGTACTGTTCATAAGTTTTCCGAAATACAATTTTTGATAAATTCAACATCAACTTAGGACTAACTAATAACAAAAGTAATTAGAATCAATGGTACTGCTTTGTCAAGAAAAAAATGGGAGATCTTCCCATTCAGTCGGCTAAGTGTTAAGAGGGTATTACTGTCTGGACTGTCATCTTTTCTCTCTTCAATAGTGTCTAACAGAAGTCAAAGATATCGCGATTACCGGTGTTTGCTCCAAAACATGCAACCGGAACTTATAATCGAGAGTGTACGCGCGTCTAACGATCGCGCCTGCAGCAGTTTGTAGGACGCAGCAGACGTCGGGACGCACGCGTCCAACGTCGATACGCGGAATCCCACCTAGACGCGCGCGTGCAACGAAGGTGGTAGCCTTGGTGATGTAACTTTCACAAGGTTTCCTCGCGACCGCTTTGTCGCTGCTCCTCGCCACCGCTCTCTGCTCGATTTGACGCGCCCACGCTCCCGTTTTCCTCCTCTCGCTCGATGTTTCGCGGTATTGTTGCGCGACACACCGATCGCTGCTGCTTTGCATCCTTCGCGGGTAAATCGGGAGTAGGTCGAAGGGAAAATGTGCGCGTGGTGTTCGGATTAGAGTGTTGTTTCAGTTGGCCTGTTAGGCGAGGGCCTACCACGAAGCGGTTGTCTTGCGTGGCGTTTTAGTCGGTTTACTCTTCGGGGCACACGATTTTAACACGTTGAATGCCACGGTGGTCACTGATGACTGGCACGCTCAGATTGATCTAAATATATAATTTGGACAAATGTCAGTACTTATCAGTTTTTCATTATTACCATCGTTAACACATTAAATGCCATGGGGGTCACCGATGACTCGCACTCAACTTGACGGTGGCACTGTGGGGGTCATCGGTGACCGGTGCGCTCAAATTGGTAGAAATACATAATCTGGACAAATGTCAATACTTATCAGTTTTTCATTATTACCATCGTTAACACGTTAAATGCCAGGGGGGTCACCAATCACCCGCACTCAACTTGACGATGGCACTGTGGGGGTCATCGGTGTCCGGCGCGCTCAGATTGATCTAAATATATAATTTGGACAAATGTCAATACTTATCAGTTTTTCATTATTACCATCGTTAACACGTTAAATGCCAGGGGGGTCACCAATCACCCGCACTCAACTTGACGGTGGCACTGTGGGGGTCATCGCTGACCGGCGCGCTCAGATTGATAGAAATACATAATCTGGACAAATGTCAATAATCAAATGTCAAATATCAATTTTTCATTATTGCCATCGTTAATCCAATGGTGTGAAGAAATTAATGCAGTAAAAAATATCTAAAAGTAGTTGTACTTATTTATTGTAGGTAATATTTCAACAGTGTATGTATTGCATAATAGAAAATTCATCGTGAAATTTTTGTTAATATAAAAAAATGAAGAACATTCATTTCAATTATTAACCCTTTGAATGTTGAATACTCAAGGTCGAAATATTTTGGGTGGATAGTGAAAATTCGCAGTCTAATTACAAGAATGATCTGAAAAACGAATAAAACCGTTCATCGAATCATTACAACTTTTAATCACTTTGTAATCGAGTTTCATCGATATTATATAAAACTATGTAACAACAGTGATTAGTTATGGAT
Organism: Tetrapedia diversipes; assembly: GCA_033822845.1. Taxonomy (NCBI): domain Eukaryota; kingdom Metazoa; phylum Arthropoda; class Insecta; order Hymenoptera; family Apidae; genus Tetrapedia; species Tetrapedia diversipes. The sequence goes on from JAOPTO010002284.1 coordinate 298,987, forward strand.
GAAATTGAGTAACACGAACCTAACGCAGAGTACGCGGCAGCTGAGGAACTCATCGATGCGTGTAACAGATCGGGTTTTACTATAAATTACCACGCAAGAAGGTGTGAAAGCCCTCGAAAGCCCGCCGGAGTGGCTTCTAAGCCAGGGGAGGTCTTGTCTATGGAGGTCTTCGACGCGCTGATAGCGTAAATCATTCGAAGGGGATTACCAGTGTGCGGAAAGCGAAGCGGCGTTCTTCATAGCGTCGACAGCAGTCAAAAGAGCCAGCAGCTCTTTAAATTAACCTTCTACCGATAACGTTACATAGATCGCATCTGTGTTCACGCTCCACCAAATTAATCGATAATATTTAATAAAATTTAATTTTTATAAATTTATATGCCGTTTATAAATCATTATTTTTATTATTATTAAAAGAAGAAAATTATTTTATATAATTAAAAGTAGCTATTATTTATACCATTTTTCCGTACAGTCCACATGTCACCCGACGTTACGACGTTACATTCTAAAATCCCCAAATGGGAACCGCGGCAGTTAATGGGTTAATACTCGATTAAGGCTCGTTCACCCACGTTCCCTTCCTATCTTTCGCCTAGACTTCGCTTTACGCTTTACGCTTCCGGCACACTCTCACGCCATTTCCCTCCTGCACCGCGCGCTCGTTTTCCATCGATTCGTTTCTCGTTTTTCACCTCCTCGACTGTGGGGTACCTCTGACTTTCTGAAAATGCGTTCTCCGGGAATATCGCGTTTTATCGCTGGTTTCACCGACAACGTGCTGAGTCGACCGCTCGAGCTCACCCACGCACCCTTTACTAAACTCTGCTTAACCTCGGCCTGTACTCGATCTGTCGCGTGCGTGTTCCCATTGTACACTGATCGGGCTGATGGGAAGCGAAGGAGAGGAAAAGTTAGAAGGATTAATCCCTTGACAGAATTCGGTGGGATAACCTGTTCAACTTCAGAGATGAATTAACCTTTATTTATTTATTTATTCAAACACACTCATGGACGTTTTAAAAATATATGACAAAGTTATAGATAACATAAGAGTAAGTCGTACGCTATTACCTAGAGCATAGTTTAATAAGTAATGTGATATAATGTAATGTAAATTAATTTGATTTTTGGTAGTATGCTGAATCATAGTATGAACTTGTTTGTGATTCTCGAAGGTGGAGATTCTGTTTATCGAATATTTACTTATTTATGCTGAAGAATTGCACTTTTTCGAATGTACAAATTGAACATCTCAACACATTTCAAGGGAACAGAAGTTTTAAACCACCTCGATTATTTCCATTCGCTCGTTCTCCTTCTTTATTAAGGTAGAAATAGTGCAGCTTTCAATTAGCGCAATCAGTTCAGCTAGCACAGCCGAGTCGCATAAACAATTCACAGAAGAAGAAGAAAACGACTGTAACGATCCTAGTAGAAGTAACAGAGCTGTAGAACGCGTGGCAACAGTTAGATGATAGGAAACAAAATGAAGATGTTTATCCTTATCGAACAGAAGGCTAGTCTATCGTTCGTCAAAGCCTCGACAGAAATCTTTTTTCCTTTTTCGGGCAGCATCGACGCACGTTGGTCGCGAGTCGCATCGGTTCGGTGTTTGTACAAGAGAAAGCGCCGCCATGGCGGTTTCTCAATTCGAGTTGGCTAAAAATTCGCGGCCTCGTCGCTCCTCTCGCCATTAGAAAGCGGTCCTAACGGGGATCGTCGTGTACGTTCGGCGATATCGATCCGTGAAACGGGAGGAGGACCGATCACGAGTTGTTCGTCAGCCGAAATAACAACTGGTGGCCCTCTCCATCCGGAGTCACTGGCCAAACGACCTTCGAGCAGACTCGCTAAAATCTCCCGAAACGGTCTATAACCCGTCAAATGCCAAGGCTCTTCGAAAGGGTTTCTAATGGCACGGGACGTCGGTGAAAGGAGAAAAATTTCCATGACGATTTCGCCGGCTCGACGCCGCTCGAATATTGAGAATTGGGCAACGAACATCGGCGGAGAGAGAAACGAGAGGCTGCGCTCGGTGTGATTCCGGGATAGGATGGATTCGTGGAATATTTAACCCTTGAGCGCTCGAGAGGCGGCTGTTAGTCACCAAATGATAGTGTTTGCAAATTTTCAGACTTTAGTTAGTCTGTTTGTCAATCAGATTCGGAGCTTGAATAAACCATACATGTAAATTTTAATATATCACTTAATTAAACTAAATGACGTTTAATATAGGCGATTCATAACAAATATTTCGAATTTGAACATTTTTGACGTTACTATCATTAGATGACTAACAATCTTTAGTATTCTCGCCATGTGGCGCTGTCTTTTTTGGTACTTTCGCCCATCTGTCGACGCTGATTCGAAATTAATCATATGTCAGATTATTACTCATTATATAGTACTCCTGCACCCTTCATCGCCACCTATTAGCATAATATTGCTGCCTATTGCCCCGATTATCAAACTATTCAGTGTTTTACATATAAAAATGCATAAATTATAATGCAGCCTCTGTTGTACGCTCATGAAGCTAGGAGCTTGCAGCAGAGAGAGAAAGCACCAACAACGGGAATCGTTTAATTTGGCTCGCGCGATTCGATATCTCTTCGATTAATTGTACGGTCGCTAATTGAATCGGACACGCGGTCGTGAGATAGCGCGGCGAAGCGCGCGAGAAAAACCTGTTTGCCACTTGCCCGGCTTCCTGTGCGTGTTCACGCGGCCGTGTATGCCTACATCGTGTGTTGCACGCCGGTACGCGGAGCTGATTTTTGTTACCCATCGAACCGACAAAAACGCGCGCGCCCCGATGCATTGGATAATTGTTACCGCCGTGGTCTCCCCTCGCCCCTCGACAGTTTCCTTCTATTCATAAGGTCTAGATTGTTAAATCTCGAAGAAGAGAATTTTGATCGAAACGGTAATGGCTATTTCACTGAAGACCTCGGAATATTAAAATAGACGCAGCCTAAGATGGTAGTGGTTATTTACAGTACCACCTTATAATCTTAGGTATAAAACATAAGTCACTTATATCCCTCCTATCTTTCAGCGACTTATGATACCAAAATAATCGTGATTTCTAATAAATATCTTTTCTATCTTTCTCGTGAAACTAAGAGCTTGTAGCAGAGAGAGAGAGAGAGAGAGAGAGAGAGAGAGAAATGATGACACTCGAGTTAGAAATCGTTCATTTCGCACACCTTGTTTCTCTTCCTTCCTTCTTCCTGTTTTGTTACTTCCTCCCCCCCATTCCCTTCTCCGCCTTTCCCCGTCCCTCTTCGTCCCTGCCACGCCGGTGTTCGCGTTGCGGCTGATGTTGATTAACCGATAATTAGTCGCGATGTATTTACAGTATCCACGGCACCGTACAGGAATGCCGGCCGATTCTTTCCCCGTGACGTCCTAGTTAGGAGGCGAAAGGATTGTTCCAAGGATTTTTTCGCGGATGATATACGGGTATCGTAAAGCGACCAGGCAAAAATCGGCGAACTGCAGTAAACAAGCGGCGAGCGCGTGCAATAGTGGAATAAGAAACCACGCAGGCAGGCACGAACTTGTGGCTCGTACCGATCTGCGATCGATTTGACCAGTTTCAGGTATGTCGGTGAGCAACGGATTTATCCGTGTTTCGCGTTCTTGCTCGGTGAGACGGTCGAATGAAATGAAGAAATTCGCGATACATGGAGAGGCTGAAACACTCGATTTTATCGAGTTAACTACCGACGATTAAAGTGTACTTATTTGCCGGAAAAAAATAAACTTGAGAATTGTATGAAATAGCTACGAAATACACGAGGGATGAAACTTCTTACAAATCTTCTTACAGATCACAGTAAACTTTCGAAAATTCGACCACTCAGATAGTTCTAGCGTTAATCGCGTAAATTTACAAAGTGGAATCAATCGGTTTAGCTTTCAAGTGATTGGTGCTACTGACGCAACTACTGCATTTTCGACGAGTATTTGCGTTGTTGTCGTTATTAAAAGAGGAATATTTGTGCAGCAAGTGTTAATATTGTTGAAATTCAGCGAAAATTTACATCGAACGTTCTAATGGCAAATGGATCAAGATTCTAAGTGGGAATAACCAGTCAAGCCTTAGTAACAGGAAACATGGTAAAATAGCGTGTAGAGATGCAAGGAAATAGTAAGGGGACGTGGAACCGCTTGTTATGGCAAACAATCAAGAAACGGAAAACGTACAGGTTCCAGAAGTTCACAATAGAAGGAAAATTGTTCGCCACGGACTATTCTTCCACCGGCTCGTGTCTCCTCGACGTTTCCTTTCACACTCGAAACAATCGTCCGCCATTGGCTTCGTTTGCAACCACTCTAAACGGTAGTGGATCCCTCGATTCGCCTATTCTCACGTTTTCTCATTCACCGCGACAACCTTACCGATATTTCCTGCAGCCGGGACTATTAGCGAGTCCCTTTTGATACTTTTCAGGTAGTTCCTCGTGAAAAGGGGAACGAAAGGGTGCAGGTAAAGGGCGCGACTCTTGTCCTGAGAATAATACGAAAACTAGGTTGCAAAGAAGAAGAGGTTTGGAAATACTGGAAGATGTTTTGAAAATTTTGTACGGAATTTATTGTACCTATTTAGTAATATCACTGATGAACAAAATATTAAGTGTATGTAAAAATATTTTTAAATTGGTACTTTCTAAATACAACACTTGGTTTCTAATTTAACGTTAGAACTACCAAGGGGGTCAAAATGATCCAGTTTGTAATTTTTCATAGAAACGTGGTAAACTTACTGTGGTCCCTACACATTTGAAAATTTACCGTGATATTTACTGTGATTGCTAAAATTTGTTTCTCTTATATTAACTACTTTTTTCGTATAGCTTTCCATTTGATTTCTCTGTCTCCAGTAAGTATATCCTCATCGTCGGTAGTTCTAATGTTAACCCTTACAGCTCCAAGTATGTCTTTCAATCACCACCAATATAATTAATAATATAAATATTGTAATGAAAATTATATTACTTCTGAAATGAATAAAAAAAAAGATTATTTTGATTTTAATATTATTATTTTCAAATTATTGTAACTCTTAAAGTCTGACACTTAAAAACTTGCAAATTAAAATATGACGAGAATAAGTTGAAGTTTGCCAAATATTCGATATTCACACTTAAAAGTATCAGTGTTCAGGGTTAATAAACGCAGACAATGTCAAAACTGAACTCACCGTACCTAATCTCGTTCCTCGAACTCGAAGCATAAATGACCACTTCGCTTGTTTCTTTCACCAATTCATTCTTTTCGAATTTTCTGCCGGTAGCTTGGGTTCCTGGGAATGGCCGCGAATACTTTGTAAAAGTGCCGAGCGGAGAAAAAAAGCCCTTTTGTCGGGGCGAGGGACAATGCCAGGACCGTTTTAGGGTACTCTCGAAACTCGACGGTCAAACTGTCCCTTTAATAGTGACCTTCTCTCTCCCCTCCTCGCCCCTCCTACGTTCATTCGGTGTCCTTTGACCGCGCTGCAGAGAGCCCCTTTAAGGGAAACTCCCTTAAACGTCTTCCTGCCACGGTTACGCAAGACACGCGAGCTCGCCTCCCGTGGCGTTGCGATGCAAATGGCCCGACGACGCGAGTGCACGTCCCCATTAATAATGCATCAAATAAACCGAAGATTTGTCGAAGCCACGGTAAACAGAAAGTGTACACGTACACTCTCGTCCATAATTCATCGAGCGCGAAACATACTGGACGCAATGCTGTGGAAACACCAAATTGGTCGAAACGACCAAATTCGTGATCTCTCTTGCAGAAGTTTCTTTTATGTCCGCCACACGCGGCAGAGTTTCTGAAAGTTTCCATGGTTTCCCGTGAAGGGTATAAATAAAAGTTGGCTGCCGTTAATATTAACCCCCTTGACATATTGTTTAAAGCCACGTCTTTCTGATTTCTCACAGTCTTTTCTATTTCAACAGCAGCACAGTTTCAGATAGTTTCCATGATTTCTTGTAAAGAGTATAAATAAAAATTGACTACCGTTAATATTAACCCCTTGACATATTGTTCAAAGCCGCCTCTTTGTAATTTCTCACAGAAGTTTTTTCTATTTCAACTGCAGTTTCGGATAGTTTCTATAATTTCCTGTAAAGATTGCAAATAAAAATTTGCTTCTGTTAACGTTAAGTTAACATTCATTTTCAGCTTGGTTTTCCTTAACGCGAAAGTCTTTCTTATTACAATTAACAAATAAAGCTGTCGTTTGTTAATCAATCTCATCGCAGACAGTCATCGAATTATACCATCTTTTCGAAATCTTGCTGAAAGCCCGACGTACCGAGCACTTTGTTCTAAATTCACCGGTGTCCTCCGGATACTTGCGGATGGAAGAGTGTACGTGCTCGGAAAGCGGATGCCTCGCGTGTCCCGGGGCGTAGGGGAGGAACTTCCGAGGCGAGTTCCCGAAGAGAAGCTGGTTAGAGGTGGAGTCGGACGAAAACGAAACTTCGCCCTCGAGAGGATGCTTCCCTTTCGAATTCGTTTCAGGTGGCTCGTCGATACGATCGGGCCTGGATAAAAGGACGGAGAGAAGAGGCGACGGAAGAGGGAAACGAAGTAGGCTCGACGGGGAACACTTTGGCAGACTTCGTCGCGGGCTTTCAATGCGGAGGGAAATAGAGAGATGGAGAGAGGAGGGGGAGAGAGAGCGGGCTGCGCTACGCTGTGTGTTCGGCGCGGATTAATTAATCTTTGTCGTCGGCGTATCGAGCAAAGCACGAAAAGCGGGACAAGGGTGCTAGAGGCGTTATTAAACCCGAAGAGCAATATGGAGTGGAATAACAACGTCGATGACGAAGCGGTCGCGCGCGCATACGGCACATGGGGATGAAAATGATCGACCAACCTCTCTGCGATCACGCTCTCCTCTCTCCCTCTCTCTCTCTGTGTATGTGTCTGTCTGTGTGTGTCTTTCGTGTTGGTACCTCTGCGTTCTCTCTTAGTGTGTGTATGTGTGTGTCAACCTATCTCTTTCCTGTCGGTACTCGGTTGGGTGAAAGGTCTTGACTAACGATGGGATCAAGTTCAGATTCTGTACTCACGAATTCAAATCAATTCTAAAACAGAAGTTCGTTTCATGGGATTGAAGTGGGTACTACGTTTCGTGTGCAACGACGTAATGTAGTATTTTCTGGTTAAATGCTCGCAGCTTGAAGGATATGAAATTCTAACCTCGTTTGATCTTTAACGACAATCGACAGTCGTGGAGAAGGACAGTGAATGAAAAACGAAGAAGAGGGATTGAGAACTGAGTGTATTTTACGAGAAAATATTGTATTCCTTGTACATCTGCGAGAATAAGGCAATGTTTACGCCTTGTAATTCAATCTACTAATACTCCTTACAACCGCACGTTTCTCATTAACGAGCTTTTCAATGGCATATAATGTATTCGAAACCGTGACATTAACACACTGTATTAACATTAGGACTACCGACAATTACAGTATACTTGTTTGCATGGAACAGATTAGATTGAAAATTACATGAAAAAATATCGAATACACAGAAAACAAATCTTTGTTTATACCTTTCGCAGAAAATCATAGTAAATTTTGGAAGCTTGGCAAAGTGAATTTATGAGGTTGCTATGAATAATTATCAATCCGTCATTTTGACTGCTCTGGTAGTTCTGGTGTTAATAGTTCGTATTGACAACACGTGCTTTTTCTTAAATTGTTTCGTAAATGATATGCGGACCGTGGATTATTCGTCTCTTGCCTTAGATCCTTCTAAGCGGTAACGGAACAAGTCTCTGATCGAGCGAAGCGTAATCGAGCGGTCGGCTTCGTTACGAAGCGAAAGGTGTGACTGCTTTTGATCGTTGAAAAAAAGGGACGCGAAAAGGGGAAGAAGAGAGAGGTTGGCTGTGGCCCAAAGACAGCTACGGCTGGGAAATCGTTTCCGGCGCCCACGCGGCTCCGCCATTTCTACGGTGTGTCCCAGTTTATTTCAAGCGTTATGGAGCTCTCCTCGCGGCTGCTTATGGCCGCTCGGGGGCGGTCCCGTGATTTCCCTGAACGCGGCTCAAGGGCAGGAGGCAGCGATACGTTTACCGTTGGAAAAAGCCGCCTCGAAGGTAGAACACGGAAAGTCCACGCTCTCCGGCAACGAGCGTTGCTGTAGCAACGGGGATCGGTTCTCGGATAAGTATCGTGGGTAATCCGTGAATCATCCGAGCGGTATTTGTGCACGCGGTTAGACATAGGCACGCGTATATGGCGAGATGTGTTAAAACGGACGGTAATGAAGTTAACTGGCAATCCCGAAAAATAATGTCAGCGATGGTGACGCCTCACGGTAGGTCGAATAATTAATTAATTAGGCTAAGAAACTCTAAATATACGTTTTTTTTTCTTTCCTCTCGCATCCTTTTGTTTTTAAAAACCACTTTAAAAACTAGTAGTTTCTAAAAACTACTTCTGTATTAAACTTGGAAACCTATTGAAAAACTATTCCATTACCCTTAACAATCTGAACCTACTAACCCTTTGAGTAGTGACTCGCACAACCATTCAATTTGAGCTATGAACGTGTATATGCGTTCACACAGAAAATTTCCAAATCAACAATTTCTATTACACAGAACCAATCAAAATTGTTTGAAATATGTACTACTCAAGGAATTGTCCTTTGAAGTAAATTTCAAATGAAACATTAAAAATACTAGAGAACTATTGGCATCAAAATTTAAAAATATTTTGAATTGCAAAGGGTTAAAAGAGTACCTTCCAAACGCTCGAACTCCTGTCTCCAACCGGCCAACAGTGACTTCCACTCGCGATGGCCGAACGCCGAAGGAACGAGGAGAAGGCTCTACCTGGCGATCAGAGAACGTGTTCCCTTTCTCGATCCTCTTCGTCGAATAGACGCGACCTCGTCGAAACAAAAGTTACCTTTCCGCCGTTCAGAAGGGGGCCACGCCAAACAGACTCGAGCGCTTTTCTACGAGCGACGAGGCTCTAGGAACCGGTTTGACCGGTTCCACCGAAAAACCGCCCGGTTCTCAAACCGTTCCCCCATCAACGGGGTTGAAGGCCCATGGGAAACTCGGTTAACTGTCCTCCCCTGATCTCGTGCTCTTTCTCGTCTGCGAACCGACGTTGCTCGGCCACCGCGTTTTCAGCGACTTCGAACGGCGGTTCGTCGTCGACGATTTTCGCAGAGACCCTCGTGCATCGTTAACCCTTTCGCTACGGCGGGACTCGCCGTGAAACGGAGCACCGTGCCGAAACTGCGAACGTTAAACACGCGCAGTCTTCAGTATTCCGGACCAATACTTTTGTCTTGAAAACGACTTTTTAACATTACTTTTAGAAGCAAAATGATTTGTGTTCATAATTTTTCCATGAAAATATTTTTTTTTTATTTCAATTCAACAATGCAATTAATATTTTTACATTACGCGACAAAATAATATCTATAATTATAACCCAGTGTTGACCAATAATTTTTTAATAATCAGATTCTGTATGAAATTTCTCAAAACACGGATAAATGCCACTTATGCTCGATGGATAACTATAGTCGTATAAGTATGTCAATGACTACAATTGAGTGAATTTATACAAATGTATCTTCCATGTGGAATGTATAAAGCATGTTCAAGATTAATGGTACTTTATTTTTAATAAATATTATCTTATATGGAAGGTGATCCTACGATTTTTGGTGCTTGTCAAATGTTAGTCGTATAGGTGGCATCTTGTGGCCGGTGACTATAGTCACCCGTAGTAGCGAAAGGGTTAATTAACTATAACTCGTTGGTCACGAGTGACCGAGGTCAGTTACGCGCTGACCAGCTTTCACTCGCGACCATCGGTTGCTGAGTCGCCTCCTTCGAGTCGAGACGACGCCGGCCATTGTGTCTTCGGAGGAACAGCGAATAATAGCTGTGAACGGCGGCGTTTCTCTTAATTGCGGATGATAATCTTTAATGGGGAGGCCGATTGGAAGGGAGTTCGGGTTGCACGGTTAACGGTTCCTAATGCAGGGTCTGGGGAAATATTGTCGTTCGACGATTGTTCGTTGATGTTCGCTGCGATTACGCGGGGATTGGGTAACGTGTTTAATTAGTTGAAAAATCTAGGCGCGATGGATGTTCGTTAGGCAATTATAGGCGAATTAGAGAGTACAGGTATGGAGAATGGTTGTACATTTTATAAGTGAATAATATTGACGAATAGAATAAGTTAGTTTTGTCAATTTTCAATTATCAGTAGAACGTTATGAAATTTATGAAGATCAAAGGGATGATACGTGTATGGTGATGTATCACTGATATACCAATAAATATATCTATTGTTAATAAATATGGATTCGATGTGAATTCAAACCTGAATTCCTACAACGGTTAACCCTTTCCACTCGAAAGGTGACACTGACTCATCTTCAAGAATATTCAGTTATGGGGCGTTGAAATTAAAAGAATACTAGAATTTGCTTATTTATTTATTTATTTATAACTCATTAGTATACAAAGGAGAATAATATGACAATGAAAAAATATAAACGTATAAACAAGGAAATATAACAGATAATATATATAAAATGTAGTTAAAAACAAAGAAAAATATAAACCGTAAATACAATTTCTAAGCGCTGCTAACGATATAGAAAAATCAAGCTTACATTAATATTCGTCTAATTTAATCGAATAGCAGCGAAATCTTTGCATTTGGAAACTTGTCGAAGTGGTGTTTCGTCCGATATGAAAAATCGCGTTTCAAGCGCAAAGGGTTAAACCGGACGATACTAACCTCTGCAGGTCTCGAGTAACGGTTGCTTGACACGGGACACCGTAAGAAGACCAGTCGACCAGAATTTCCAAGCAAGCAGCAGTCCCCCGCTCTGTTCCTCCGTCGATTTCCTTCGCTCGATCGGTATTTATAACGGTCCTTGATCGCGGGACAATCGATCGGCCCCGTGGCTCGCAGTCAACCTTTGTCGCCGTTGATCCGAGCGATTGCCGGAGAAACGAGAGATCGCGGCTCGATCACCTGTGCGCCTTATTGATTCTAGCGCCTTTCAAACGGCTTGTGACATTGGTTGGATTGGCCTTTCCTAAATACCAAGCCGCCAACCATGTCACGTCGCATGCTCGGCCGATCGGCAGCGATCGTCGTGCGCGTGTGCACCTTTCTGCGGTGTTGTTTACCGTGGACAACCGATTTTCGTGGGCGATCGATCGTGGGACTGCTTTGGATTCAACGATGCAACCGTGGAAAGTTGTTGATTTTCACTGTCGTTAAAGATCGAAGGTGCATACGAATTGAAACGGAGACTAAAGATGGCTGGTTTTACTATTTATAGTCATAAATTTATTTAGTTACGCACAGTAGTGGATAAAAGTTTAAGATCAAAGGATTGAACAAAATAAATAAATTAATTAATTAATAAGAAATAGCATGATAAATAAAAATCGTATTCTATGCTAAACCTTAAATAGTATTCTACCATAATAATGGTAAAAATAAGTATGTGAACAATATTTGCATACTATAAAACTGTTCTACATTGTCCTCTCATCTTAGGAGAATTATATAGAATTTACTTAAGCGAATTTCATGATTTTGTCTAGGGAATTTTTTATGTTTTTATATCGAAAAATTTTATATATTCCTTTCTTGAGACACACACAGTATAGCTTTCTACTACACATGTATTTCCCGTTTGAGAATAAAGAATTTTCAAAAACTTTTGTCCGCTACTCTATAAAAAGCACAACTCTCGCTCTTATTTCAATTTTCTTAAATACCGCCCTTCTGTTTTCTCACCGATCGTTGCGCATACACTGTCTTGACACATAGATCGTGGTGCAAAGGGGTTAAGATGAAGGAGAACGCGAGCCAAGCGCTGCGACGCGATATGGGTCGCGAGTAAGAGGCGGCGATCGCCTTAATTTGTCATTAACGGCGACGTTGGGGAAGAAGAAGGGAAAAAAAATGGCGACGGAGGGAAAGAGAGCGGAGACAGTCTGGGGCACGCGTTCGATTCGTTGCGAGTCGACGGGCGTCCTTGCACCGTGGCTCATTCATTGGCTGGCGCACTTGCAACTCACGCGCGCGACACCGCAATCCGTCACTCCGTAATGAGTCAATGCTATAAATATTCTCACGCTTTTCCGACCACTTTTCTGCTGCCCGCCACTGCCGCGAAACTGTCTCTCCGAGTTTTCCCGAGGCCGAGGCGCGGTTCTCGTTCTCTTGAGAACGCGATCGCGCGCGTTGCGTAACCGCGACCCGGAAGAATGCGAGATCGGCTAACTTTTCAGCGAACGGTGTTCTGTTAACACTTTGCACTCGGCTGTCCCCTCTCATGGGACATCGTAATCCTAGCATATGATAGTTTCGCAAATTTTCAGACTTTAGTTCAGATCCGAACGTTAAATAGTCATATATGTAAATTTTAATATACCACTTAACTAAACTAAATGAAGTTTAATATACGGGAATCGTAGTAAATATTTCGAATTTGAAAATTTTTGAAGTTAGTATCATTAAACGACTAACGGTTACCTCTCGAGTGCAAAGGGTTAACACTTTGCCGACCAGAAGCCTATTAACACGTTCCGTGCCACGTGGGTTGCATACGCTCCACGTTGAATCTTCCGTTCAAGCCATTCGGTGGGTAGTCTCATTATAAAATGAAGAATTTTTTTATAAAAACTTTAATCTTGGTTTGGTACTATTGAAAATTTGTAAGGCGTATGTAGATCAAAAATATTGTTTAATCGTAAAAATGTGGGTCGTATACGCCCCCCACTGAACCTTCCGTTCAAACCATTCGGTGGGCATTCTCATTGTAAAATGAAGAATTTTTAAAAAACTTTAATCTTGGTTTGTTGGTACTATTGAAAATTTGTAAGACGTATGTAGGTCAAAAATATTGTTTAATCGTAAAAATGTGGGTCGTATACGCCCCCCACTGAACCTTCCGTTCAAACCATTCGGTGGGCATTCTCATTGTAAAATAAAGAATTTTAAAAAAACTTTAACCTTGATTTTGTACTATTGAAAATTTGTAAGGCGTATGTAGGTCAAAAATATTGTTTAATCGTAAAAATGTGGGTCGTATACACCCCACGCTAAACTTTCCGTTCAAGCCATTCAGTGGGCATTCTCATTGTAAAATGAAGAATTTTAAAAAAACTTTAACCTTGATTTTGTACTATTGAAAATTTGTAAGGCGTATGTAGGTCAAAAATATTGTTTAATCGTAAAAATGTGGGTCGTATACACCCCACACGGGCTGAATGGAAAATCTTCAAATAACGGCGTGGCCACGGAACGTGTTAACCACTTGTGGTGGAAAGAAATTCACGGTTGCGCGTGTCAGAACGGTCGAGTGCAAATTTTTCCTCTGGACTGAAAAAATGCAGGCGAAAGAAAAAGGCGAAGACACGATCGGTTAGCAAAAAGCCACGGAAGTATAAATGCGATTTGAGAATAGAAGATTTTGATATCGATTGGAAACCAGGATGGGAAGAGCGACGAGAAATGATTATTCGTCGAGTGAAGTTTGAAAGTATCCTTGAATCGTCTGCGCCAACCCTGTCCTCCGACTTAGATTTAGAAAGACTCGAAATAGAATTAGAAAGGTTAACTGCGTGGTTGAGCGGAAAGCTCTGTGTCGAGTCGAAGCAGAGAGAGACCTGGCAACTAAATTTGGAGCACAATTGAATTTCTGTTTCAACATAGTAAAACAAAGAGAGGGGGGAGAGAGCGAGAGAGAGAGGCTGCTCGGAGGTCAGGTATTCCAGAGGTCTCGTAAAATTTGGCAATGTACCGTGCAAAATTTGGCACGGTCGCCAGTTTTACGCGATGGCCGGTTATTTATCGCCAGGATTCAAGGTCGACGCGCACCCTTCCGCTTACAGAGAAATTACCCTTGTTCTCGTTGAAAGCCACGAAAAGGAACGCAACGTTTATAAAGCGCAAGGAGAAAGTACGGTGTACCCTTAACCCTTTGCGGACGGAGCAGTAAAGAAAATAGTCATGTCGCGCGTTTGTGTTATAGAAACTAAAGCTGTATTTAAATAAATTTTTCATAAAATCTAACAAAATCATAAACAAGCAAATTTAGGCCAACTTGACTTCTTAGGCTAGTATACCCATGCGTATTTTATACGTGTCGTTTACGACAGACAAACGCCAGCCGCAGCGCGAGAGTTGGTCGGATATATCCGACACTCGTCCGCAAAGGGTTAATCCTTTGGGCTCGAGAGACGACAAGTGATAGATCCACAAATTTTCAGACTTCAGTTAATTTGTTTATTAGTCAGACTCAGAGGTTAAACTGTTATACAGTATTGTATGTGTCATACATTTAGTATATTACTTAATTAAACTGACTGACATTTAATATAGACGAATCTTAGTAAATATTTTGCATTTGGAAATCTTTGAAATTAGTATCATCAGACGACTAACAGTGATCCTCTCGAGTGCAAACGGTTAAATATAATTTAGTTTAATTAAGTAGTACATTAAAGTTTACATGTACAACCATTTAACCTGTAACAGTTGCCTTTCGAGTGCAAATAGTTAAAAATGTTGAAAATACATTTTCGTAAAGATCATGCGTTAGTCACGTGATCGCGGTTCCAGCGCTGTTAGTAGAACAACAGTGAAAATAGCGAACCGACCGCGCGAATAGCTGCCACGCGACTTGTTTTCGACGCCGGGAATAATTCCAGCTTCGACTCTGAGTTGCTACTGTAAACCGAACTCCGTCGACACTTTGTTCGTCGCGGTGGTTACCGTGTATGGTAACTTAGTTGGGTCTCAACTCTACGCGTGAAATCCGTATCTTCGTAACTTCGTCGCGTTCACCGCCGAGTTTTGTTTGCGGACCGGCGTTGACTCTGGAGTCGACGGAATTCATACGTGGCTAATTAAGACCGAATGGGGTGCGTTTCAGTTGAATCAACGGTGTTATGTTTTCGAAACGAAGTTAGGAGAAGTGTCGATATAACACTGTTCTTATGCGAGCTACTTGCAACCGTGTGCACGCTTTGTAATTTTCTCATATTAGTTGTCATTCATGCAACCTGCCACTAATCTCCATTCGTGACTTTTTAAAAAACATAAAATATTTTAACAACAAAACGTAATTAATATAAATATTGTTACACAATTTCTTTTACATATACATAACTTTCCCCGTCAAAAATTAAAAAGAAACGAAATTTTACGGTGAACGGGTTAACCGAGGATAAAAGCTCATTATGATCCGAAACAGGTTGCACCAAAACAAATGAACTCATTTCGTAATCACAGACGATAAAACGTACGGAATAATGCAAGAGTCGCAAGCGTTCGCACGTATCTTTCACCTGGGTGGCCGAAATCGACTGTCCGTACAGGTGCGATACGTCGAAGGCCGCACAGGAGCTCGATCACACGCTCGATCCCGCCTCTCTCTCTCCTCCAAGCACTGCTCAACCGTGGCCGAAAGAGAGAGGAGGAGAGGGCAGTCGCGAGCGTTTTCGCGCGAGTGCCGCGCTTTTTACGGAGGTGGACTTGACGATTTTGCAAGTGAGCGGCGCGGAGAGACTTACTTGGCGTCGCCGGATAATACAGGCACGCTCGCGCGCCGCCGTTGGGCAACTTCTAATCGTGTTAACGACACAAGGACACGCGCGCGCCGGCGAACGAGCGAACGAGCGCTTCTCCAGACCGTTTGTAAACGCCTGGTAAAGCACTGGCCACGCGCATGCAAATTGCGCGCAGCACCGGCTCGTCGTACTAATTCGTGCATCTGGTTTAACCCTTTCGCTACTATGGATGGGTATAGTCACCGGCCGCAAAACGCTGGCTGTACACGACGAGTGACTATAGTCACCGGCTACAAGATGCCACATATGATTAACATTTGACAAGCACTCAAAATTGTAGGATTACCCTCCATATAAGATAATATGCATTTGTTCAAAAATAAAGTACCATTAATCTTGGACGTGCTTTGTACATTCCACATGGAACATACATTTGTATAAATCCACAAACTGTAGTCACTGACTTACCTATATGTCTATAGTCACAGTCCACAAGGTGCCACCTATACGACTAACATTTGACAAGCACCCAAAATTGTTGGATTACCTTCCATATAAAGTAATATATATTTGTTCAAAAATAAAGTACCATTAATCTTGGACGTGCTTTGTACATTCCACATGGAACATAAATCCACAAATTGTAGTCACTGACTTACTATATGTCTATAGTCACCGGCTACAAGATGCCACATATGATAACATTTGACAAGCACTCAAAATTGTAGGATTACCCTCATATAAGATAATATGTATTTGTTCAAAAATAAAGTACCATTAATCTTGGACGTGCTTTGTACATTCCACATGGAACATACATTTGTATAAATCCACAAACTGTAGTCACTGACTTACCTATATGTCTATAGTCACAGTCCACAAGGTGCCACCTATACGACTAACATTTGACAAGCACCCAAAATTGTTGGATTACCTTCCATATAAAGTAATATATATTTGTTCAAAAATAAAGTACCATTAATCTTGGACGTGCTTTGTACATTCCACATGGAACATAAATCCACAAATTGTAGTCACTGACTTACTATATGTCTATAGTCACCGGCTACAAGATGCCACATATGACTAACATTTGACAAGCACTCAAAATTGTAGGATTACCCTTCATATAAGATAATATGTATTTGTTCAAAAATAAAGTACCATTAATCTTGGACATGCTTCGTACATTCCACATGGAACATACATTTGTATAAATCCACAAATTGTAGTCACTGACTTACCTATATGTCTATAGTCACCGGCCACAAGATTCCACCTATACGACTAACATTTGACAAGCACCCAAAATTGTTGGATTATCCTCCATATAAGATAATATGCACTTGTTCAAAAATAAAGTACCATTGCCATTAAAATATCGCAGTGAGGTCCGCCGTAGCGAAAGGGTTAAATATAGCCGGCCGTCGAGAGAAACGTCTCGCGTTTAATTCGATTAAAGATGAAACGTTTTGCGCGCTGTCGCGGCGCCTTTCGCGCGGAAAATATCGCGTCGCGTTCTCCGTGACTGGAAAAATTATGAAATTTTAGACACCTTAAATGAATCATACATGCACCTATATACTGTATCATTTGACGAGCATGCATGTTGCCGGATATATCTGGCGCTCGAAACGAAAGGGTTAATGCCCTTTACACTCGATAGGTAACCAAATAATAGTTTTGCAAATTTTCAAACTCAAAGTGTTAAATAATCGTATAAGTAAATTTTAATATATTGCTTAACTAAATTAAATGAAATTCAATATGAGTGAATCTTATTAAATATTTCAAGATAAAAAAAATTCTGAATTAGCAATTTTTATTAGAACGTCCAAAATAAAAGATTAACCCTTAGCGCTCCGTTGGCTCCGCTGCGGAGACATTTTGTATTTGATACGATTACATTCCAGATGCTTTGTCATTAGTTATTTTCCGACCTATTTTTATAGCTAAGGGCATGGAAGGATGTAAAACTGAGCGATGATAAAGATGGATTTTGTACGAAGTAATCAGAATTGTCTGAGAATGGTACTGTCGTATGTAAAGAAAAAAAATATACGGAGCGCTAAGGGTTAATTTCTATGAAATCTTGCGTCTAACGGTGTACTCCCGTGGTGTCCCGAGCGAGACATATGATTTCGGCATGGCAGTCAAACGTCGCTAACAAATCGGTTAGTCCGTGCACTGCACGTGGCCTCCCCTCCGTTTTGTCGCCCCGGCGGATCGATTCGCGTTCACGGGCCGCCGAGCGGATATTTCGCGAGCGGGGACCTTACCATGGCGAACCAAGGATGCTTTCCGCGCATTGCTCACGCGCTTCGCGTGTTCTCCGCGTTTGAAATTCACTCTGGCCCGCAGGGTGGTTCGAGGCGACCGAAACTGGACGGAAGTTTCGTTCGCCTTGCACTCTTCTGTTGGCTGTTGGTCAGAACTTTATTATTCAGGTCTAGACGAATTTTGTTTGGGCTCTTTTAACGCTATAACTATAAATTGGTCAAAATGACAAATTCATAATTTTTCAACTTTGGAAACTTTGAAAATTTATTGTAATACCTACAGGTTTGGAAATTTACTGTGATTTTTACTGTAACCATTACGGTTTGTTTCCCTTACACTGGGTATTTTTCAAATATAATTTTCAACTACATTTCTTCGTCACAAATAAGTGTATACTCCAACCCTTAGGAAAGTTTGTGTTTCCTTTGAAATAAAAAAAAAATTGTTTGACAATCATTGCTTCATCGACAAAAATATTATGACGATTTTAGTAACGTCCAAGATTACTGAAAAACCTGCGGTTCCAGCCGTATGTCTCACAGATTTCATAGTGATCCACAATGTGTTAGAAGTTGAATAATAAATAGAATTTATTAAAGTTTATTTATGTTGTTTTGCTTCCACATCCAATTACGAAATAATAGCCGGTGACATGAGATAAATTTTCAGTGAAATTGCCAATGTCAACAATGTGTTAAGAAATTCCCATGAATCTCCACCGTTGGTCTAAAACCGGCATGTCATCAAAAATCCTTGAACGTTCCGCTGGAACGACGTAAAAAGTCCATAAAGAGTCACCACGACGGTTACCTCCGCGATCCTTGTGAAACGTCACGTCACGTCTGTGGTCGAGCATCTCTCGTCTCTTTAATTTTAGAAACGCGGTTACGTCGTCGTCGCTGCTCCTGCGCGTGTTTACGATCAGCCGCGAGCGTTCCCTTCACTCGTCGCGAGAAAATTTTCAGCGAGAGGACCACGGAACGTAATACTTGCTTACTTACGCGAGAGCGGAGGTGTAGCTGGAGATGAAGGGGGGGATCGATATTTGGGCGGACTTCCGCGAGGCTATCGAACTCTCCTCGAGGCCTTCACCTTTGCGAGAAAGATCATCCGGAATAACTTTAAGGTGTTTGTTTCGGGAACACACGCGTGTGTTAGCGGAGAATCGTTCGAGGTATTTGCGAAGTATCTGCGAGGCGAGCCGATTCATAGGATGCCATGCATTAATATTTTTCGAGACTGCTGTCAACGAAGGAAAATTTGAATAAAGGCGGCAAAGTTCAGCCAGGGGTGGTAACGAGGAGACGGTTAATATTATAAAAAAAGAAGGAACAGAAATAAATGTAACGTCGAAGGGGTCAGACGTGTTGTCTTACTCTTGAGTTTTATTTTAATTTTAATAGTCAGACGTGTTGTCTTATTCTTGAGTTTTATTTTAATTTTAATAGTCAGACGCGTAGTCTTATTCTTGAGTTTTATTTTAATTTTAATAGTCAGGCGCGTAGTCTTATTCTTGAGTCTTATTTTAATTTTAACACGCGTGTTAGCGGAGAATTGTTCGAGGTATTTGCGAAGTATCTGTGAGGCGAGCCGGCTCACAGAATGCCATGCATCAAGCATTTTCTAGACTGCTGTCAACGAAGGAAAATTTGAATAAAGGCGGCAAAGTTCAGCCAGAGGTGGTAACGAAGAGACGGTTGATATTATAAAAAAAAAGGAACAGAAATAAATGTAACGTCGAAGGGGTCAGACGTGTTGTCTTACTCTTGAGTTTTATTTTAATTTTAATAGTCAGACGTGTTGTCTTATTCTTGAGTTTTATTTTAATTTTAATAGTCAGACGCGTAGTCTTATTCTTGAGTCTTATTTTAATTTTAACACGCGTGTTAGCGGAGAATCGTTCGAGGTATCTGCAAAGTATCTGCGAGGCGAGCCAATTTATTGAATACCATGCATTAAGCCTTTTCTCGACTGCTGCCAACGAAGAAAAATTTGAATAAAGGCGGCAAAGTTCAACCAGGGGTGGTAACGAGGAGACGATTGATGTTATAAATAAAGAACAGAAATAAATATAACGTTGTAGGGGTAGAACATGGCGTGTTATTCCTCTATTTTATCATAATTTTAATACGCGCGTTTAGACACCCAACTGGTTCGACCTACGTGTGTTTTGCCTTTCTCTCTTTCTGTCTCTCCTGGTGGTGTCGGAACCCGTGGCCTGATCTGCATAAAGATGCATAACGCGTCCCGCGATGGTCGAGACACGATGCCCGAACCGCGTCGCTGATCGAAATCCGTGTTACGAGGTCGAGCGAGCTATCCCCTGCTGAGACGATACGAATGCTCGCACGAAACGAAAAAGCGAAGAGACGGTGGTCGCCGTGTCGCGGCTTTTTCTGGCCATTCGTAAATCTTCCTCGGGTGAAACTGGTCCTCTGCGTGGGATAGAATTCGAGTTCTGCTGCTCGCGTTTTTCGGTGTAACCGGAGGAAGATAAGGATTTACGAGTTTTAATTCAGTTGGGGGTAAAATTTTTAATTTTTATTTTTATTAAACCTTCAGGTACGGCAGAAAGTTCCACTTTCCTATCCTAGCGACCGACGCGTGTGTACTTCTGTGATTTGCGTAGTCTCTAATAAATCATATCTTTTGATTTCGTCTTTCTTTAAAATTATAATTAAAAAATTCAAAAAATGACAAAGATAGATTGAAGAATTAGAAAAAGTTTGACAACAGTGTTTTTAAAAGTAAACAAGTTGGCATCATAAAATTCTAATAAAGTACAGTATGTATTCAGAGAGAGTGAATCTGTTATATTCCTTCGAGTTTCTATAGATTGCATGCCCAATCTCAACATTATGAGATTATAATTTATAGTAAATCCATTGACTTCTTTTTCACTCATGCTGGCTTTAAATCTCGATTGTTGCGTTGCTTAAATTCTTATTCTAAAGGATTTTTTCCCATAAATAAATAAATAAATAAATAATCATGATCAAAGAGAGATATCCTCTGGCCTAGATTGAAGGCTGCAAATCTAAAGAATCCGTATTGAAATTGATCGAAGAGAGATTGTAATTGAAATTAGGATCGTCTGTTACATCCGATCCTTTGTGTCCTAACGATACGTTACAGAAAGAGTAACGAGCAAATGAACGAGAAGCAAACGAGTTCCTCGGGATACCAGAAAGCCACTCGAAAGGGTAAAACACCCTGCACAATGCTCACGTTTGCGCCGCTGACGGTTCCGAGTAGCCATCGACGATTAACCGTCGTGTTTCGAGCAACGCGCTCGTTTTCGATTCTTCCATCCCTTTTGTAGTCGCGAAATTTTTGCATTTGAATATCGCGTCGTCGTGCTAGGTGGAGAAACAGGCTTCGGGAGTCGATGATGGTACCGGTTACAATGAGCGCACGTTAGGTTCTGCTTCGTTCTTTATTTTGCAATCGCGACGATGATGTCGATGATGATGATGATGTACCCGTTCCTTCGACCGGGCAACTTTTTCATCTTTTCAACCAACCGATTCCATTCGGTTGAAACGTTCGAGGGAAAGTCAACGAGTGAGAGGGAACTTTTGTGCATCGTGTAGCTCGCTCTCAGCTCGCTTTTTACTTTCGATCTAGCGAACTTTACAGCCTGTCCTTTGCCACAGGCGTGTCGAAACGGACAACGATGAAACCGAGCACGATTGTGGTGTTCTCTGCCTTACAAGGAGATCGCGGGACGTTCGACTTGCCAGATTTGGCTGAAACTTTGGTTGCAGTTAGATTTCGCTATTTCGTCGACGAAGAGACACCATTGCAGCGTCGGATGTGCAATATTTTTTTGAGATATTCGTAACTGAAATTTATGTAAGTTTGGGGAAGAATTGATTGTGGAGGAGAGGGTATGTGAAGGGGTTGTCAAATGGTTAAGGGAAATAGACAGACTAATAGGGAGAAAAGAGAGAGAGAGAGAGAGAGAGAAAGACGAAAGTATGATGAAGGGTGAAAGTGACGAACAATAATTTGTAAGTTAAGACAGGGAGGATATGAGTATGCAGAAATTATGTAAACCAAGTCTATTTCTGGGCCTGAGGGCTGAAATTAGTAAATATTTATCTATCTATCGTAACTGAAATTTGTGATACAGGATTCATAATTCGTAGGGTCATCGGTCACCAAGTATAAATTGTCGATGAGACACATCGATCAGAGACGGTACTATTGACATCAAAAGTTGAAAAATTCACTCGTTCCGATAAGTATTAAAGAGCCATCCGGTATATGGTGTCACCTGTGTGCCTCGAAGCACGAATCCGTTCGCAGGAGAACGTCTTTTTCCTTTGTGTCTGTCGTGCTCCCGTGCCTGCTGCATTTGGAAGAAGACCTTTCATTTCCCGCCTTATTGTCACGCTCGCGAGTAAATATGCGAGCACGATCCTCTGGATAAATGACTCATGAGCCCCCCACGACTTCCTTCCGTTTCAACAAACCTTGCGATCGCATGCAATTTTCATTGCGAGGATTCCACTGAGAATGGTACCGAATTCACGATATGTCGGTATCGTCGTAGTGAGTCTACGATTGGTTGAACATGTGTGTGTGCGTATTTGAAGTAGCATGATCGATCAGAACAACGTTCATCCGAAGAACAGATAACTTCGATTGTATCTTCGTATTACAGAAATATATATGTGTTTCTTCAATATTTTTTTTTTACCTTTAGCATTCCACGCGTTTTTTTTCTTCATATGCAACAGTCCCTTTTTCAGACAATTCTGATTTCTTCGAAGAAAACACGTATTTTATAAAATACTTTATTTTATACACGTATCGATCAGTTTTACATTCTTAACGTAACATTCTTTCATGTCTTTAACTATAAAAATAGGTCGGAAAATAACTTAATGACAAAGTACCTGGTCAAAAGTTTGGAATCACCCAGAAAGGTTTTAAGAAACATTCGAATTTAGAATGGTGGTAGCTCAGGAAGCTCTTCCATGGGAAGGTCTCTTATAAATAAATGTAGGTGTAGGTCTAGTGTAGGTCTACCACGATAAATGAAACTGTTGTTAAAATTTTAAACGAACAATAAATTGTCTCAGCAGATTCGATATGACTGCAATTCTGAAAGTAATTCCAAACTTTTGTCCAATAGTGTATGTCCCTTTAATTATAATAGAACTATATCTATAGTATTTGCGCTAAAATGAGCCGGTCGACAGTGCGTATAGAATGAATTGAGCCACGAGTGGTTGGTAAAGTATTAAGATCGCCCGGATTTCGAATTCTGCAAATCCGTTCTTCGTCCTGACAAATCCTCGTAAGAACAACCTGTGACAAAGAAGAAACCACCGAATTGCTTGTGCTTTCTGCAACTAATGCGTGCGCAAACAACGACGGTGGTAGCTTATGCTGGCTTAAATCGCATTAGACGTTAGAATTGTTCACGATGTCCGTTTGTCTGTGTTTCAGGTAAGCCAGAGATCGAGCCTCAAAGCGGAGGGTGTATACCGTTAACCCTTTCCCTGCGACACGGGGCTGCCTGAAAATTGTTTCACCGCACCGATTGCGCTACCTGAACACGGAGGCAGGGAGGTAAGGTAGCAGACACGTGTGTGTAGGTTCGCCAGTGTTCGAACGGTGGCCTAGCAAACGAACCCCGAGCCACGGTCGCGATAGACCTACAATTTAACCCTTCAGGTACGGTGCTGGTACGCCCACTGTACCGACCCACTTGTCCCTTTCGAGCGTTACCGAGTTTTCTATTTTCTGTTCATAAAACACTTGTGATTTAAAGTGACTGTACTTTTACGACTGTTTATGCGAACAGCACTTTGTTCGATATACTTCGTCAGAATACATATAGGAAATTCTACTTTTATTTTTACTTTATTTAGTAAAGTGAGATGATGGGGCTCAGGTGTGAATAAAATGAAAATGAAGTGCTTAGAATATTAATAAATGTATGTTTAAAACAAAATATTGATCCAATAATAATCAAAGTATGCATATCACGTTAGATTGATTATAAATAACACATTTTTAAATCCTGCTTGCACATATACGTACCATTCGAGACGAAAGGATTAACGGTTCTTTTCGGCAACAGTAAAATTTGACTAACTAAAACAGAGCCTGAAATCTAACGGGTTAACCAATGAAAACGTTATTACTGATCGTTCTCGTCTATCCGGGACATTTTCCTCTCCAATCCCGCGGAAATCCGTTCGTTCGTCCATGGACACGTACACAGACGTGCTGAGAACCACCTGTGTGTACGCTTTTCCCTGGTTCTTTTTTTCTCTCCACACGGTTCCACTTTTTTCATCGAGCCTCAAAGGAAAAGTCGGCGCTCGAGACACTTGACACGGCCCTGCTTCTCTCGAGGGTACTACCTACACCATTAACGGACGAAATGGTGTCGGGAGAAGCTGGGACGCGTATATAGGTTCCTCGTTTCTCGCCCTCGTCTTTTACCCTGGCTCGTGCATACACGCGCGCGCGTTTTCGTTTCGCCGCGCGAAAACGTTAGCGTCGAGGTTCGATCGATGAATCCGCTGCATCTTGTGCTTTATTTCGTTTCAGTCTCTATCTTTTTGTTCCGCTTCAACGTTGAAAATGTTGCTCGTTCGACGGTAAATTAGTTTCGAGGGCAGATTTGAGGTCTGATTCGGTTTAACCCGTTTGTCGATACGATGACGGGTTGTACTCGTGAATTAGATTGTAGGCTGAATGTAACGAAACTGTGCCGTGTGTTCAACACTAGAACTACCACAGCAGTCAAAATGACTGGTTGATGATTACTTATAACAACCTTATAAATTTACTGTGGTAAAGCTTCCAAAATTTCCTATGATTTTTCGTAAAAGGTATAAATAAAGATTTATTTCTTATGTATTCCGTATTTTTTCATGTAATTTCCAATGTGATCTCTTCCGTGCAAATAAGTACGTTTTGATTGTCGGTAGTTCTAGTGTTAACACTATTCCTACCACGACCGGTCAAACGACCGTTTTTAAAATTTCGATTAGAATTTCACATACACAACGTGATCGAACCGCCTTTAAATTTTAGACTTTTCCTCAAATAAAGTTATAATACATTTTTCAATATTCACTTCTTTTTTCATTGTTTAGTTTCTGAGAAAAATTTGTAGTCTGTTTTACGTGGGAATGTGGCGATAGGAATAGGTATACGTGAAGTGTCGGTAGGAATAGTGTTAAAATTGACTGATTTCTGTTTTATCCGTGGCTCTTCAGCTTTTTCATTTTAATATTTTGATATTTGATTGAAGATTTTTATATTCTGAACTTTTGTACGTATTGCGCCAAGGTAGTAGATAGCTAACACAAATGTGGTTACTGAAAAAAGGACTGCAAGTCAAAGGGTTGAAATAGAGTTTGTTTTATAAATGTTCCATTGGAAATAGTGACAAATATTTTTAATACTGTTGGGTTTCTTAAGAAGAAAAAAAAGATGATAATCATAGGAAAGATTACAAAATATGTTAAATTGTCACGTGGTCAAAGATTATTTTAATTAGCATAGTCTGTTTTGTAAATAGAATTTAGACTTTATTAGATTGAAGGACAATAAAACAATAAAGGTAATATTAACGTCTTTGGTAGTACCTTTAAAAGATCTTATTTTAGATTTTACATTTTGAATTCTTTACTTTAGCTGTTCACACGTTAACGGTTCAAAACAAAATCAGGTATCACTCCTTCTGACATGCATACCCTTTTCACTCTTGCCAACATCCTTTCATACATCACATTCATACCAACTAATTCATTCAACAATTGTTCCCAACAAAACAAATAATATATACATGATGACATACTGTGTGTGAATATAGAAATCGAAACAGTTACGGGTCATCGATGCAATTTTTATGTTGATCCCAATTTCAAAATGAACGATGCTCCTCGTTCGTAGACAGATTCGTGTAAACGCAGAGCTAAACGACTGGTAATTTTTAATTAGAACACCCGTGGCAAAAGTATCGCGAGTCCTCCAAGAACGAATGTACCCCTTCGACGAGTCTTTGAAGTCGCGATGCAATTAGGAGCCCTCAAAGGCAGTTTGCGTCTGCGTTAATAATTCCTCGTGTTATTTAGTCCCTTTTTCGTTCATTTATTCGTCGGCGAAATATGACCGAGTCCTGGGCAGTTTGGTTGCGCGGCGAAGGGAGCGGACGGAAGTTACAGATCGATCGGGCGAGGTAGAGTAGACGTTTAATTAAACTTAAAGGTTAATCCTCGGTTACGACGCTTTGTAACGGTGGTACCTGGAAATTATTGAATGGAATTTTAAGTGGACCGAGCAACTAGCCGCGTAATTGATTAAGCGTTGTGCCGGTGAAGGTAATAAATGTACCGAGGGAAAATTAGCATTCACGTATTTCACCACAGCCAGTAGTTTTACCATTAACCCTTTGCACTCCGAATTATTTTTCAATTTTGTTGCCAATAATTCCCTAGTATTTCTGGGTGCTTTATTTGAGATTTAGTTCAAGAGATAATTCCTTGAGTGGTACCTATTTTTTTTTTATTAACATTGAATATAGCTTTCAACCTTTTTGTAACTTATATTTGTTTAATTCCTTTAAGACTCTTTGGTCTTAAACTTTTGCCCGCTACTGTATTCAAAATGGCATCTTAAAAATGCGAGCATGACTCGACTCAGAAGTTACCGTGATAAAAACTGACATCGAGTTACACTCGACAAAAGAGTTAATACGTGAAGCAAAATTATAAAATTGCAAATCTTTGTTTTTATTCGCTAGATCTCGTGAAACAAAAAAAAAGTAGATAATCAGCTACTTCGAACTATTTACAGTAAAAAAAAAAAAATTTTTACGCTGCACACTTTTACAGTTTCGATGAATAATTCAGATTGTGCACACGCGCTACGCACGTCGATCGAAAACAAACGTTGTAACGCTGCTTTTTCGTTGCGCCAACCCGGTAGAACGGAACGACGGCCGGTCTCGCGGTGAGACCGTGCGCAGACCGCGTATATCCTCGCTCCATTATTAATTTCAGAGCGACGCACAAGTTGCACGTGCACTCGGCCACGTGTGGGTGCCCGCAAACGTATGCACGCGCAGCGCGCTGTCAAGTAACAGCGTGCGAACGCACACGCTGCGCGCTGCATTTCTAATAAACTCACGGTAGCGTGGAAAATTGCACACGCTTGCATATTTTTTTTCTTTTTCTTTTTTTTCTTCTACTAGTTTTTGTCGAATTTCATTTCCCAGGCGTAATTTTGACGGCTGAAAACAAAGAAGATTCGCTCCACAGGGAGTTATATTTGAATTGGGGATGGAAATTTGTTTTACCTTTCGAAAATTAATTAATTGAATACGTGTTATTAAGTGGGCACTGTGTATATGTTTTGAACATTTCTTGTGTCACGTGAATTTCGTATCGTTTGAGCACTTAATTTTCCACGAGTAAAATGTGCACTCCGCTCACACTCTGGGATTACGCGAGAGGCGTCAAATTCAAATTAATATTTTCCGCGGGAAACATAGATTCTTCCAAAATTTTCGACCACAGTAAATTTTCCATAAATTCATAAAATATGCACTCTACTGATATTGTGGGGTCACAGGAAAGGCGCTAAATTTAAATTAGTATTTCCCGTGAGAAAATTAGATTATCCAAAATTTTCGACTGCAGAAAATTTCCCATAAAATCATAAAATTCTCCACTCCACTAATACTGTGAAGTCACAGGGAAAGCTTCAGAAATTAAATTAATATTTTCCGTGAAAAACTTAGATTCCTTGAAATTTTCGACTGCACTAAATTTCCTACAGATTCGTAAAATCTTCACTCCACTAATACTGTGGGGTCACAGGGAAGGCGCCAAGTTTAAATTAGTATTTTCCGTGAGAAACTTAGATTCTTAAAAATTTCAACTACAAACACAATTCTCTTAACAAAGAAAATGCGTTCGTAATAAAGAAAATTGTTGACGAAAGTTTTCCGTGTTCCTTTGTTTCGGTACGGAAACGTTGTAACGTAGACGCTCCACGATTTAGATCGCGAGCAATTTTTCGAGCAGAGAAAGGCTACAACACGATCGCGTTCTTTTCCTGAACAGAGAACCATCCTTTCTCCGTTTAATTCGTCCGGTAACCGGTGAATCGAGAGAAGAACGAGAGGATCGAGGAACCGAGTTTCCAACCGCGATCTGATTCCTTCTGCGAGCTGCGGGCCGCGGGGAGCAAAGCTAATGAGTACCCGTGGCGCAGAAAAGTAGATTGATCTTTGATCCGCAATGATCCCTTCGAGCAGCGAAATTTTGCGGTTAGACGATTAAGTCAAATGTCACGTTAAATGTCATCGATCGCGATCGATCCCGATCAATTTTCATCCGTCCTCTATTTTTCTTTTTCTCCCATTCTCTTCACGATTCTCGACTGTGACATCCAGCATAGACTCTACCCTGTTCTACCGTTCTCTCTGATTTCAGTTTATAACATGGTAAATCGTCGAATGCAAATTACCTGCAGTACTCCGATGTTTTGCTGTCGACACCAACGCCGAATGACTATCGTTAACCTGTCACGGTTGCTTAACCTTCTAAGTGCTACGGGCGGATGTATGCGTCTGACGAAATTTGTCGTAGGGACTATGAACGCATATATGCGTTTGTCAATTTTTTGCTTTCTTCACTTATTGACTTTTTCAGTGGCCACACTTTTCGATGTTAACCCTTTGGACGCTATGAACGCATATACAGGGTGTTCGGACAGCCCTGGGCTTAAATTGAAAGAGTAACTCCCTGAGACATTCTAAGACGAAAATCAAGAGTAACGATTTTGCGTTTGAGGCTTTGTTTACGAGTTATAAGTAGTTAAAGATATCGTTTAATCCGGACCGTTCGACGCTTGAGAGCGGGTAACCGAGCCAACTCGGTCGGTAACGTGACTGAGTCCGCAGTGGAGAGAGTCCCGCTCTCATTGTCAGGCGTCAAACGGTCCGGACTAACCGATTTTTTTAACTAGTTATAACTCATAAACAAAGCCTCAAACGCAAAATCGTTACTCTTGATTTTCGTCTTAGAATGTCTCAGGGAGTTACTCTTTCAATTTAAGCCCCGGACTGTCCGAACACCCTGTATAGATTCTCACACAATTATCCAATTTGAGCTAAGAACGCGTATATAGGTTCTCACACAACCATCCAATCTGAACTATGAACGCTGTATAGTTTTATAAAATAGTGGTTTATCGTAAAAAGTGAGCGGTTCACAGAATGTGTTCTCCGTCTGTGCACGTAGTCTTCCTTATTTTTCGCATTGCACCGTCTCCGCGACCAAGCAACGGGGTCGAGGAACCTCGGGAACTCCTCTGCCAAAAGTCTAGCGCGCCACGCGAATCCAATTTTATCCTTCCGGCAGCTGCGCGCGCTTCCTCTCCCGTTTATTTCTCGTTAGATTTCCCGTGAAACCAACAGGAGAAGACGAAGAAGACGCGCAGAAGCTGCGAAGAGCAGAAGTTCGTAATAATACGCGTCCTATGAGATAGTGCACACGATTTCATCACTCGATAAAAACTCTTCTTCTTCAAAATCGTGAATGTCATTGTTCCTGTCGGTAGTAAACAAACTTGTGCTATGTTTTTACAATTGCGTAACTATAGTTCGCTTTTGATTCACATTTCTGTTTCAACCCTTCGCACTTGGAGTGTTGTCAGTATTGTCAACCTGAACTTAGTATAAAGTATAAAACATTCTAAGATATAAAGTGTGATAAAATTTTGTTAACTCACAAATTACGAATGCAATGTTTCAATTACTAATCGTAATTATTGTAATCATTCGAACCCCCTTTTCCACGAGACTTTTCTTTCGCTTTGCGAAACTGTGCCGGGCAGAGACACGGGTGTTTCTTAATTCGCGTGGGTGACTGGGTCCTTTCGCGCCACCACAGGATATCGTGGGCCGATCAATTTGTCAGCCGGGTTAATCTGCCTTTTCCATCAAACCTCAAGGCTCCCGGACAGAGCCAGTCCTTTCTCCTTGATACTACGAACCTGGGCCGGCTTGTCCCCGCGGTTTTCCTCTCCCGTTCGCAGCTCCTTTCTAACTCGGCTTCGGGCACAGGCGTTTTACCTGGAACTGGTAAATCCCTATCATTCCACCAATTACCTTTCCCATTCATCAGCATGTGAGGCCATAAATAATCCTTCGTCTCTCTGTCGCGATAATAGACACGGTTCGGTTATTACTCGGATTTGTCGGCTCTAAACGCAAACGTTTACCTGGAAATCCTTATTAAGCTCTAAATCGGTGCTTCATTCGTTGCCGCTAATAAAAGCATAAATAATTTCAACGATGAATGCGACACGGTTTAATTCTACAGGGACATGAATTTGTTAACGCTAATCGTACCGACACTTTATATGTATCTAATCGAAATAGAGATTACTTTTATCCGAAAGGAATGTTGTAGATGGTTATCAATCTGATATAAGAAACGGTGCATAAAATAGTCTACGTAATGATAGAAAATTATATATTTCCATTCCTATTTTCAGATATAGAATTTCAAATCAAATTTCAAAACCGGTTAACGTTAAGGCTAGAAAAATACCGAAATAACCTTATTTTTCAATGACGATAGTAATGATTATGGTAATAGCATACCAGTAGCGTAATAATAATAACAGTGTACTTGTTAAACAATGTCAGACAAATATTTAAGGAACGTTTCCAAGCATACAACAATTTTCCCTGTTTCCTTAACCGATCGTGCTCGTATTTAACCCTTTCGCTTCGACAGTCCAGTCCACTGAAGTGCCATCACTAAACGGAAGCACACATCAGAAATGTGTACAGTGCGCGTGATTTTTGTGTATACGTTTTTCTAAGTCTTAAATAACAACTGTGCTTAATAAAACAATCGTTGCTCTAACATAACAAGTATATTCGGCGCTCGAAGCGAAAGGGTTAACCCTTTGCGCTCGAGAGGTAACTGTTAGTCGCCAAATGATGGTTTCGCAACTTTTCAGACTTTAGTTAGTTTGTTTATTAGTTAGACTCAAAGGTTAAATAGTCATACATGTAAATTTTAATATATCACTTAACTAAATTACACAACGTATAATATAAGTGAATCTTAGTGAATATTTCGAATTTGAACATTTTTGAAGTTAGTATTATTTGACGATTAACAGTCACCTCTGGAGTGCAAAGGGTTAAAGGAAGAAAGATGAAAGCGTTGGCCATAAAAGTTCGTTTGTTATGAAAACAACACGCGACATCGACTTCGTCGCGCATTGCTTATTATCTGGTTCAGCGACGCGTTTCGCTGGCAGGACAGGGGGCCAGCGCGATTACTATACAACACAGTACCCGTGGTGCGGAATGCGAGCAACGAAAGCAAGGTTGATCCCAAGGAGATCGTCGGTGATAATTCCTGATCGATTATACGCACACGCCCCAGTTTCCCCGGCGCGTGGATTTTTTCGACACTTCTTTCTCGCCTCGCCGGTGAAAGTGCTGCACGCGCGACATTTTTCACGTGCCGTCGCCGTCACCGCCATTTTGCCCTGCGTCGCGTTTACCATTTTGCGTTCACCATTAATTTCGTTGCAATCGGCTATAAGCGTATATGAGTTTGATCGATTAAATTTATCGGAAATAACATGCAAAACATTATTCGATCAGCAATTGATATTTTTCGATTTATTCAGCTTTTTCTGAACGCGAGCCAAGTTATTTGCCATTTTGGGAATGAAAGGAGACACTATAGATAAAATTGATCACAAGTAAAGAAGATACGGAGATAGTGAATAATTGCTAATAATTAGTATACTTTCAAACAATTTTTCAAACCGTTTTTCAATTTTTAGGGATTTAACCGTTTGTTAGTGAACAATGGCTAATAATTAGTATACTTTCAAACAATTTTTCAAACCGATTTTCAATTTTTAGGGATTTAACCGTTTCGCTACTGACGGATTTTTTTGGGACATATGCCAAAACTGCGGCACTAATTGCGCGTGTATGGAAAAAAATGGAAAACACTTTTCATACAATAAACTCACTTATATTACATTGCAACAACTTAATTTTTTTTTAAATACCATTTATTTACTTAAATTTGTTTTAATTCATTTCGTGGATAAAATTGGTAGAAAGCACTTATAATTCAGTGAAATTAACACAATTCATATGCTCCGAAAACGCAACGAGCTTTACTGGACGCACAACTTTTACTGATTCAGAGTAGTGTTATTGCGCTCTCCGCAGTTTTGGCATAACAAAAAAGGAGCGCTATGGCGCTCTTCGCAATTTTGGCGCAATATACAAGGAGCGCGATAGCGCTTCTCAGCAGTCAAACGGTTAAGTACACATCGAATATAGAATTATGGTAATTTGTAATCGAAGAAGAAATAAGTGAGACTGGAAAGGGAGATAGAAAATGTGAGAAGTAAAGCAGAGAATCTTCGGGTCATGGGGTTGATGTACCGCTTCCGACACGATTGGGGAACGCCGGATTTCAGGGATCGTTAATTTTGTGCAATCCGGCGCAAGCGTGTTCGCGTCGTAAAAGTCGCTGCCAGTTTTTCCAATTTTCGGAATTCCAACCTTGCCGCGCAACGCTAATGCCTTGTGCCGCCGCACGCTTCGACACGTGTACCTTTTCATCCTTCGTCCCGTTTTATGTCCTCGTAAACAGGGTTTCCCTCGTAGCGGCGCTAATTATTCCCACGAATTCCACTTTATAAAAGCAACGATATCCTCCGCGGTGCATTCAACCGGTCGTCGAGTCGTTAGCTGTAAACGAACGCGTATCGCAGTGTGCCATTGTCTTGATACGTTACGAAATAGAAAGCTACTGTTCCACGCGTTAATTTGTTCACCGTGCCGCGAAATTATTCGCCGTTCGTACAAACGGTATAAGAAAAACAGAATACAGAGACGAACAGGATGTAAAATTGCAGAATAGATCCTCGATGAAAAACAGGTAAATCCAGTCGCTGTTTCTTAACTCGAGATAACTAAACTTAAATTAGTGTTACTCTGTAACTAATCATTCGACTCGTAGACTACGAATTTAAAACATGTGTATTTTTATACTTCTCTTATTCATCTCAAACAAATTAGCGTAACTTAATGGAAGTATTATAATATTTTAATTACAAGATAACAAAGTGGTAAAAAATTGATGTTTGCAATCTTGGCAGATGTTAAACGATCCGTATAAATAAATAAATTTCTTGTGTTCATCCTACAACTCTAACAGCTATATACTTTTGAATATTTTTACTTTTACCTG
Organism: Tetrapedia diversipes; assembly: GCA_033822845.1. NCBI lineage: Eukaryota > Metazoa > Arthropoda > Insecta > Hymenoptera > Apidae > Tetrapedia > Tetrapedia diversipes. The sequence goes on from JAOPTO010002284.1 coordinate 332,149, forward strand.
TTGCCATTATTATATTTCATACCTCACTGTAATAATTTCCTTGCAATTCTCTAATTCATATAAATAAATAAATAAATAAAAACAGATGAATTGAACCCCTGCAGTATGGATGGAGCAAGAGTCTGCTTCGAGGCAAATTCCGCGACACGATACGCGGCGGGAGGACAGAAATAAATCCGCGGTCGGGTTGCAAAGGGGCGCGTGGATGGCCGAGGCGTGTCGCGAGACAACTAAATTCAGCCTCGCGTCAAAAGGAGAAGGAATTATGAGCCGTGGCGACCGATAGCCGCCGCTTAAGTCTTAAGTCTCGCGCACACAACGCAAGTTTCTCTGTCGACCGCTTAATAACGGTACGAAACGCGGAAGCGATCTGCATGTAACTTCCGCTTATCTCCGCTTGCGAAACCAGCAACCGTTCGCCTCGTCGTGCTCTCTTCCGGTCGAAGTTTAACAGTTAATACGTTTTTCTTTCACTGAAATTAGCGCGCTGGGGTTTTTAATCCTTTGACTGCTAAATACTCTTGGTCGAAGTGCTTCTCGTGGGAGCTAGGAAAAATTGACAAACGCATATATGCGTCCATAATCTGCGTGAGTAACTTTCGCCAGAGACGCATATACGCATCCATAGCTCACACTAGTGTAGTTTTCGTCAGACGCATATATGCGTTCATAGTTCACAGCAGTGTAGCTTTTGTCAGACGCATATATACGCCCCTAGTTGACACTAGTGTAGCTTTCGTTAGACGCATATATACGCCAATGGTTCACACTAGTGTAGCATTTGTCAGACGCATATATGAACCCATATTCCACGCTATTGTAGCTTTCGTCAAACGCATATATACGCCAATGGTTCACACTAGTGTAGCATTTGTCAGACGCATATATACGCCCCTAATTCACACTAGTGTAGCTTTCGTTAGACGCATATATGCGCCAATGGTTCACACTAGTGTAGCATTTGTCAGACGCATATATTCGCCCATAGTTCACACTAGTGTAGCTTTCGTCAAACGTATATATACGCTAATGGTTCACGCTATTGTAGCTTTCGTCTGACGCATATATTCGCCCATAGTTCACACTAGTGTAGTTTTTGTCAGACGCATATATTCGCCCCTAGTTCACACTAATGTAGTTTTCGTCAGACGCATATATGCGTCAATAACAGTCAAAGGGTTTAATACTCGTAAAACGTAGAGGTTGCGCGCGAGTTTACGATAACACAAATTTTTGTGTCAAATCGTTTCAGACGAGGTTGTGAAAATTGCAGGAACAGATAACGTGTTTGCTAATTGGTCGGTTAATCTTCAGCGTTGCTAAAGAAGATACATCATTCGGATAATTCCTGTGTAAATCGCAGAACCGTGCTGTTACCCGGTTTCTGGTAAATCGCCAAGCAGTACCCCCGAAATTAACGATCTTTTTTCGAAAATTTGTTCGCAATTAGCACCTCGCTACATCGAACTCTTGCAGCTGCCTTCTATTTGCTCGCCCGTACCTTCTCACGGTGAAACCTAAAGATTACTCGCTGCTAATCAAACATCATCGCAAACCATAATTCTTAGGATACGCTTAACACTTTGAGCGCGGCGTCGATATTCCTGTCCTTTTCGTTCAGCCGACAGCGAGCGCTCAAATAGTTTTTGGGATGGGGAGAATGAATAGAAGATTACTTTGTTTCAAATTTTCCCTCTGGATTGAAAAAATGCAGGCAATACACTCCAAAAAGGGGAATTTGGTTAGGAAAAAGCCACGAAAGTATAACGACTATTTGAGAATAGAATATTTTAGTTTGTCTTTGAAAGTATTTATTGCTCATGAGACCGAAAATGACTAATCCGTATTGAAAGAAGACTTAGATCATCGATTACAAAGAAAAGAAGGAGACGTGTATAAAGTCCAAAATAAAAGATATTGTTCAGGATGTTACAATAAAAATGCAAACTTATTAGGACGTAAGACAGCCAAAAATTTGACCAAAAAAAAAGTAACCTGGTTCCTGCGCGAGATCGTCGTCAGCGTCGGTTCAATTAGCCGGCGTTCGCGAAAGCTGCGATTAAATGAAAATCGTAAAACCGGAGCCTTCCCCTCTTCCAGCTCCTCGTATCCGAGGTGTCCGTTCCACAAACGTCTTTTGGATCCAGATCGAATCGTCGATCGGAGACCAACTCTCTCCCTTGACCGTTACTTTAAAACGTGACCACTTCGTCGTGACCGCTCATCCTCCTCCCGTAATCCTTTCGGGAGAAGGGCAAGAGAATCTTCTTTCTCGCGCGTGTGAGACCAGTGACGCATCTCGCGAGAAACTCTTCGATGATTGTTAGTCATCTAATGATAGTAATTTGAAAAATTTTCAAATTTGAAATATTTACTAAAATTCTTCAATATTAAACGTCATTTAGTTTAATTAAGCGATATATTAAAATTTACATACATATATGACTATTTAACCACTGAATCTGACTAATGAACAAACTAAGTAAAATCTGAAAATTTGCGAAACTATTATTGATTGTCAGTCGCCAAATGATAATTCTGTAAATTTTCAAACTCAAAGGGTTAAATAACTTTATAAGTAAATTTTAGTATATAGTTTAACTAAACCGAATGAAATTCAATATGAGTAAATCTTATTAAATATTTTAGACTTGACAATCTTTGAAGTTAGTACTATTGGACAACTACGAGTCACCTTTCGAGTGCTAAGGGTTAATTGAAACGCGATCGAACGATTGCTAGGACCTGACACAGACGATTGTACATCTATCTTCCTTGTTTTCAATTAGAAAGGCAAGATTGTCGATTTCAACGTCGAGCTGATTTCAGTTGTGATTATTCACGAACACCTGTGATCCTAAGCTGGAATTTCTTTTGAGGCGTCAGACGCGAGCGACTGCATTTTACGTTGAACGCATCGGCATTGACACGCAACAGAAAACACTGTTCCATTTTCCCTTAGGTGATTTTCGACTGACTGCGTCAGTTCAACGCGATTCGTAAGACAAAAACGCGATCGTCGACGTCTGAACGCTTGCAGGAAATAAATTCCACCTTTACAGAGTGGCTCTCGCAACGAGTGGTCGTCGATCTCCTCCTCCACGCTTTCAGGGACCTTTCCGCAGCCTTTCCAGGCGAAACTACGAAACGATCGAATCCGCTCGCTCACGCTTGTCCGGTCACACGGCTCCCTCCTGCGTCCACTGCTGCGGTTTCGCAGAGAAATCGCTTTCGTGCGCGGTTCAGCGAGCGAATGCGCGACCCAATGGGACGACGAGACGCTCTGCGGTTGCGGCTGAGCCCCTGGACAGAGAAGGACGTACAATTTTGAATATGTAGATTGTGTAAAGTGTGCAACGAGTTCGATTAAATTTATGAGAAATACCAAGCAACATTGTTCGGTCGGTGATTGATGTTTTTTGGTTCATTCATTCATTGCTTTTCTGAATGTGAATCAAGTTATTTGTACTTCGTATGAAAAGTCGAGAGACTAAAATTGGGAAAATTGGGAAATAGAGATAGCGTTGAGAACAACCCAGTTCGTTTAGAAGAATCAAATTTTGTTTCGCTGTTAAATCTTTGTTTGAAACCGAGAAATCGTTCAAAGAGACTGAAATCTTTGTGAACGCATCAGAAAATGTAATCGAATAATGGCTGATCTATACTGCTGAAGCTAGGAACATGAAATTTGGACAATGGGTTCCTTTTATGACATAGGTATCCACTAAGGAAAGATTTTTTGATATTCCATCCCTAAGGAGATTAAATAGGGGTTGAAGGGTTGTTTGAAAATTCACCAATTTTGAAGTAGGGACTATGAAAAGTGGTATTTAACTTTCTGATTAAAATTAAAGTTAAGGGCTTGTCAAATTGGTGATTTTACGTGAAAAGATTGTTGACAGAGCAGGCTCAGTCGCACTGTTTCCTGAGAAAACTGACCTTAGAGCGCGAGAGGGAGGGACATTATCTGCGCGGGGTGGCAAGGAAGATTGATTAAGCGTCTGCTGTCTAACGTTTATGGTCGCGTGGGCGGCTGGGAATTAATCTACCATGATGTCTTCTTGCGGTGAGAATGAAATAGGTTACACTTTTGTAGGAACTTTGTGGGTTGCGTGAATGTGAATAAGTTTCTTTCGGGAAGCAGTGTCGATTTTGCAAAATTAATTCGTTGTACAATATTATTTCTAATTACAGTTAAGAATAAAAAATCGGTAGTCCTAAATTCGAGAGGTTGGAGGAGTTACTTTATTATTATTATTTTTGAAGAATGTTTGAAAAGCCATTCTTTGTTCTTTCTGCTTTAATTCTTGATACTAGATGTGTAGCACGTAATGACGTAACTGTGTGCATAAAGCGTGACGTCCCCTAATCTATTTTTCACGAAACTGGTAATAAATAATTTTATGTACCATAATAATTACCATACATTTATGCAGTGTACGTACCCTTTAAGGGACAGCTGAACAGGGTATCTAAGCAACGAAACAAACCCTAGAATAACACGACTTAATAACGCTCAAAGCACCCCGTGCACCTAATTAGGTATTAAATGAATAAAAATAGACTGTATAAAAAGAAGTAGGGCTTAAAGGAAAAACTGTAAACGAGAAACGCACGTGCATCGAGGGAGAACGTTTAACACTAGAACTACCGACAATTAAGGTATACTTATTTGCATGTAAGAGATTAAATTAAAAGTTACATGAAAAATATATCGAACACATAGGAAACAAATCTTTATTTATGTCTTCTTCAAAAAATTATGATAAATTTTGGAAGTGAATTACCACAGTGAATTTATAAAATTGCTATGAATAATTACCAGTTGGTCATTTCGACTGCTCAGATAGTTCTACTGTTAAATAGCATCCAACAAAGGGACAAACTTACTTGTCACAGGTCGAAGCAGCAAATTAATCAAGATCGCGCGCACAGGTATTCGAAAGGTCGCTAAGAGGCAACGAGAGGAGTACACGCGTCATTAGCGAACGAGCCAATTAATCGATTAATCCTTTTCGTAACCGTGTGCCTGGCGACACGATAATTGGCCAAGTGCATTTAACCTCTTGGTGGTCGTCGACTGCGCTCGTTTATTTACCTCTCCCTTTCCGCGAACCGCGCGGAGGGTGAAAAAGAGGAGGCAGAGGGTTAGCTAGAAATTTTCCAATTTCTTCCTCATTTGCGCCGCCTTTCGACTCGCCCACCACCACCATCACGGTGCTCGTCTCCGTGGCCACGAGGGGCGATCCTCCATCTTTTTTTTTTTTTTTTCAAACCAACCCTTGACGCGCGCACGCCTCTGAACGAAACTCTTTGTTAAAGTCCGCCGTGTTTTTTTCAATAACACTTCGCCGACCCTTTCGCTTAACGCGCTTTTTCACCTCGGAGCCCTCGAACGTGCAAAGGCGTCGCTGCGCTGCGTAAGCCAGTCTTTAATGCGTCTGCCTGTCCGCCCGGCAGGTTCGATGAACTTTTCTCTGTCGCCGTGGCGGTGGAGGAGGAACTTTAAAGGTGAGCGTCCCGTTTTCCATCGATCTTCTGCTTCCTCGACCGCCGCACCCGTACCCGGGACGAACAGCACACCGTTCCTCCCTCGACGAAGGTTCTAATTGCCGCGCTCGCCTCGAAGTTGTGTCTCCCAGAGCCACGAGCGCTCCTCTGAAACCGAGTATTTCTATCGTTTGTTGAACGATCGTTGATTGAATGCTCTAATGAATTTTCACCTGGCAGACAATTTAACCCTGTGCACCCAAATGTATTTTCTATTTTAATAATTTTATATTATGGCTCTAATAATTTTGTATTAATAGCTGTTAGGCTATTTTGTGCTCGTCTCGACGTCCTATAAATCATCGCGCGTACTCTGTACGCGTCACCTCCTCGAAAACGGTCTTCTTCCGAGACCGTTGCGAAGGATGGGAAACCCAAAACCTCGCATGTTGCCGTTCTATAGTTTTCTCAGGGACTCGATGGTATATCCACGCGTTCGTCTCTCCAATAAAATGACAATGCACCCCGGTTCGAGGGAAACAGGCATCGGTCCGCATGTGTGCACAAGGTGCACAGAACGAGAGGATTCCAGGAGACGTCTTTCGGGATCTCGCACAGCTGCACCAGGTAGTACGTTTCTTCTCTCTCTCCTCACACACACACACACACAAGACGAGGGATCCTCGTTCTCCTCCTGACCCACGAAAACTTGAAAACGTGGGTGCGTTTTTCCCCTGGAACCTCGACCGTTCACCTCCTTCGACAGCTGTTCCCGATCATCTCCTACGGCTCGTAACCTCGTGCTCAGACGTACGCGCGGCAGCAGCGACCTGAAAGGGGCCCGTTCGTGGGTGCAACAATAGCGGGTCACGATTTCCAGCCGGTCCTCTCCCTCCACCCTCGCACTTTCTGACGCCATTTATCGTCACGTTAGCCCCCGCTGCGCGTCCTTTTCTTCTCTGCGCTTTTCTCCTTCTTTCGAGGAAGACTCAGTTCCTTTTTTTTTTCTTTTTCTTTTCCGACACTGGAAAAATAGTGACCTGTTTTGGCGTTCCCCAGCGAACTGGAGTTTGTTGAACCGTCCCCGTCCTTTTCGACCTTCCCCCTCTTGTCGGTGAGTTCGTATAGGTCGTTGGTTTGATGATTCGTCGGCATGTTGAACGAAGAAATGTTTATTTGGCAAGTAACGCGGAATTTTTTCGTGTCATTGCTGGAAACTTTTTGTTTGACGTGGCGTACAGTGGCGGACAAAAGTTTAAGACCAAAGAGTCAAAGGAAATAAATTAATGAATTAATAAGAAGTAGCACGATAAATAAAATTCGTATCCTATGGTAATCAATAAATACTGTTTTACGCGTATATGGGTACTCAGAACCATTCAATCTGAGTTATGAACGCGTATATGGGTTCTCACGCAACGATCAATTTGGGCTATGAACGTTGTATAGATTTATAAAACAGTGTGCTTTGTCGTAAAAAGTGGACGGTCCACAGAACAACGCTTAACGTCGCACAACTCAGCGCTCAAAGGGTTAAGGTTGCCGAGATCGCGGCGTTTAACGCCTCCAACATCGGGCTGCGAGATTTATGGACGCCAGTAAACGGCTACTTGTAATCGTTTCACCGCGACCAGCCGCGAACAAATAGCGGCAGGCTGGCGATCGTATAAGAAAGGGAGTTAGTCGTGGATTTTCTCGCGACTCCCTACCCTCTCCTCTTCCCTCTGAGGCCGCTCCTTTCTGCCTTCTAACGGGAGCGTTCGCGTAAACAGAGAACGTAATCGGGCGACAGGTGCACGATCGTCTGAAACGGTGGCTCGACCAACGTAATTTCGACGATTTTCAGGTAAACCGTCTTTAGATGGTTGTTGAAGATAGCATCGAGAAGCGATAGTAAAAGTTGTTCGCTTAATTTCGTTGCGCAATCCGAAGTGAAAACGTTTCAATAGGTATTACACGAGTAAATGTCATTATTTGCGTTCGATGAATAAATAGTTTTTCGTTCGTTAACCCTGAAGGTATAGAAAATTTAGTAACACGTTGCTGTCTAAAAAAATTCAAATATCATAGAAAAATTATTGCAGTTATCATTATTATAGATATCGTTTGATGCTGTTTATGCTTTTATCGTAACATTGCTATCTAACCAAAACCAAACCTTACTAAATTATCGTAACTTCCATATTATTATTATTATTATTTTATTTGTGAACGGGTTGGAAGCCATTTTATACATGATAATATGAGAAAAAAGCGAAGGTATTATAATTTTTACGATGCTTATGCGATTACAAAATTATGCAGAAATTGTGGTGTTTCGCAATTAATGTTTTAGAATTTGTAGAGAACTGGTAAAAAAGTCGATGTTTTTATCTAATGTACGTGAATCTGCAGTGATGCGATTCATCGAATTTCGTTCGAATAGTTATAACAATTTATTATAATTGTTAGGACTCAAATAGAACTCGAATCAATCCTATTAAATCATTGCAATCACCGTATTACCATCGTTCACGCTGTTATCATCATAACAGTAACCTATCGTTTCCCCTGCGATTTCCTGTTTTTACGAACAATCCAACCAATCTTCTCGAAACACGAAGTAACAAAACATCCTTGTCGATACAAACTCCTATTTTCGCTCTCCTCTCACGGGTGCCCGCGTTCACCGGGACATTTGCATAAGTAAACCTCTCCTGGCGGGCTGGATCGCCGACAGGTGTACGGTAATCGCGAGCAAAGGAACACTCCGTCGTGTCTAAGGCTCGGTAGCCGGCCCTCGAAGAACACTTAATAAGTGAAAATCACCGGAGAGAGGGTTGTCCACGAAAATTGCCGCTTGGTCCGCCTAATTGCCTCTCCACAAGCCGTTAATTGAAATCGAGCCGGTGAACGTTGCCTGGAGTTGTTTATTAACGTGAAACCGGTGACTTGGTGTAGCAAACACGATAAGCGTACTTTCTCCAGTGAGACCATAAGCTTTTAGATAGTGAATTGTGCGGAAATCGGGTACGACGCTATTTCCGAACACTTTTTAGGGAATAAATTGTAGAAAGTTTTGAAGAGGAGCAGTGTACAGAGATAGGAATTTTGTTTGTTTTATTATTAACCTTAGATTTATGAACATTCGTCTTACAGATCGGTCAAAATAGGTAAACACTTGGAACTTTCAATCTTTAGTCAAAAGTTTAACCCTTATGACTTCAAGTGTGCCTCTCAAGCACCACAAATATAATTAATAATATAAATATTGTAATGAAAATTATATTACTTCTGAAATGAATAGAGATTGCTTTGAATGACTTTAATATTAGTATTTACACGTTATCGTTGCATTTAAAGTCTTGCGAGTCAAAATATGACGAGAATAAGTTAGAGTTTCCGGTCTTTAAGTATTCACACTTAAAAGTAGGAGTGTTAAGGGTTAATAATAGAGAACGAAGAAGAAAAAGGAACCTTCTTCTAGGAAAACAAAAAAAAATAGAAAAAGTAAAAACAAAAGACTACGTGACGCAGGGCTGACAACACACTCAAAACACACATTCCAACTTCGCGACATATTTAACCTCGAACCTCACTCTCCCTCTCTCACGTAATATAAAATCACGCACATCTCAACAAATACAATCTTCGCTACGATCTAAATCTGGATCAGAAACGACCCCTCCGTCGGCTACAGCGAGGGTTTACCGACCAGTGTAACTAGAAATCGAAGGTTACATAATTCTGCGTGAACGGAAGATTTCTTCGCGGATGTTTTGCGGCGCGTACGAAGAGGGGGGTAGAGCTGTGCTTGTTCGAGAGGAGAGAAGGAAGAAGTCGGGCAGAAATCGTGGCTGAACGAAATAGAAACTGCACGGGGAACGAAAGCCACCGGGTGAATGGGAATTATTCAGGCTAGCCGTCTCAATGAAACGTGTTTCTTTCAAATTCCGCTCCCGCCTCGCCCCGAACGCGTTGCGTTGTTGCTGGGCCGCGCCGTGCACCGGATGTTGCCTGTTCGGCCCAGTTGATTGGGATCTTCTCAACGGCCACCATAACCTTCGTACGAGTCATCCATTTTGTCGCTATAAATACCCCTGTTAACCCGTTCGCTACCAGGGTCTCCCGGAGAAAAAATCCATCACGGCCCAAGATCTTTTTCGTAATCATGTAGGAATGCGATCGAGTGGTTGCGAGTTTAGGAAAATGTGAAGAGTGTTTGAGTTAAACGATAGCTGTGTGAACGTAGAACAGTTTGACTGTGAAGGCAGAAAGAAGTGTGACTGTGAAGAAAGTAAGAACGCTGTAGTTGCTAAGTTGAAAAGTCGTTAAAGTTGTTATTATTAAACTATTTTAAATATATTATTATATTCTAATCACTTTATTTTATTCACACCTGAGCCCTATCATTTCACTCTACTAGATAGATAAAAGTAGAATTTCCTACAATTTTATGACATCACTTGGAATAGATTTTGCGTACGTGTATTTAGAGAATTCTGAAAAAGTGAAATAAACGTTCTTTTAAACCGACACAAATATGTGTCGCTGAAATACAGATAAAAACTAAACGTTGGAGCCCATGTGTTACATATGTGTAGGAGCCAGAAATTACCCATAGATTTATTAAGTTTTATTTATACTAATTAGGATTTAAGATTATGAAGGTTTAGTGGCGAAATTATTTCGTGGGGCAGCACTGCCTGCGCGGAGGGCAGAAGATCGTGAGCGAGCGAAACGGAGTCGTTGTAAAAACGATTTTGTCACGAAATGCTTTTTTTTTGACAGAAGACGTCCATCCTTTGTTCTTTCCGTGCGCAATGTTCATGTAATTGTAACCTAACTCTCTTTTGTACTATTTTAAAATATATAATCTTTTATTAATTGTTTCCTACATATGTGTGTCACATTAAATTAGAAGAAATGGGTTATTTTGGTTTATTTTGTACGATAAATCTTAATAAATCTCATTAGACGACTAAAAATCGGCTCTCGAGTGCAAAGGGTTAAGATTTCATAGGGAGAAGGGTGTACATAATTTTTCCACAGTACTCCACGAAAGCAGTGGCTGGACAAGGAAGAACCGCGCGCGTTGGCCGTTTCCCGATGAAAGGAAGGAGCCTGTTTCCACGTCCCTGAAGGTCTTCCTCGTCGGCCTCGGCTTCGCCAAGCAAGTCACTCGACCGCCCGGCCCCGTCCTTTTCTCACGGCCGTGGATCGACATACCTAAACCTTCCATCAACAGCTGGCCAATCCCCCGGGGGACCAGCTGCGTTTCCTGTCGACGACAAGAGTCATCCCCGAAACACGCTTCTCTTCTATCTTCTCCGCGTCTTCACCGCGCCACGTTTTCCAGAACTGGCGCGCAAAGCCTGCATAGGTAGCACCGTCCTCGATTCCATTTTTTCGGACCAAGTGCGCGGCATCGGGCAACGTGGAAACCATTTTCCTCCCCTCAGCCAAAGAAAGCGGCACGTTTTGTGAAAATACGATCCTCCCTCTCTTTCGTCTAAAAACGTTCTCCCACTGTCCTATTTACGAAGATTCAAATATCCATTCGTGTGTAACGGGCTTTGGGAAGACAAGTTCCGGGAGATGGTCAGAAAAGTCGGTGGCGTACATATCTTGGTGTTTTTGAAAGTTGAATATTTGCGAAGGAAGATTAATCTGTGAATAAGTAATTTGTGTTCCTTGAGATACAAGTGCGGCGTCGTTTCGATCCATGGTAGAATTTATATTGGGAGCCACTTTTCAGAAGAAATTATAATATATATATAAAACAGCATATATTTTTCGCTTTTTTCGTGTTGCTTTTTAGTTTTCTAATTGTACCATTCTTTTAAAACGTTGAAGGATCAAACAGAAAGTTTATAATTAAAATTGATCAAGGTATCTAATGATAATTTAAGTTAATTTATATCGCCATCGCTTGCTCTTTGATTTTTCAAATATTCCGAGTCGAGCCTGTTTTTTAATAACGGAAATTTGAATTGCCTGCTTATCGTTAGGTTCTAAGCTGACCAGCGCGTAACGTTAACCGAAGTAAAAGTTGATCCTCCTTTTTTTAATTAAACGCGAGGTAGGTAACTAATCCCGTGACAACGCTACTTTTTTTTTCACGCTACCGCATAGAGTAACGATTCCACGGAAGGAAACGGACGCGTAAATTCACGCGACCACGGCTAATAGAAAACTTCATCAGCGTGGCGACGCTGCTCGTGGGTAATAATCGTAATTGCATCCGCGACGCGGCGAGTGTAGCCGCCAGATTAGCGGGCGTTTCACTTTTTCACTGTCGTTCTCGCGCGTTCGCTATTAACAGTGAAACTCCCTCCGCCGCCATTTTTGTTTGCGATACACACTCCTCGTTCATGATTCTTTATTTTAAGTATTTCACAATCTTTCTCAGTATAAGCCTTTTATTGTATTTAAAGGAGAGCTCTCTATTTACCTATTTACTAAATATAAAATATAAATACTGAATAAAATATTCTTTGGACGATCAACAAAAGTTTAGAAGAAACCTAAGGATTATTTCGTAATCGAAAAATGAAGCTCTTATTCGCGTAATTATTTCAGTCGGGAATTACCAGCGAATTTTTACGCATTTATGAGAAATTTGAATAAGACGTTCAAGAAATAACTCCAACCACATTTTATGCATCAATTCCTCACCACGAGTCAAACTCGTGGTTTTCGCTTATGTCACGAATTTTTTACCACGAGTCTCGTTCGTGATTATAAGCCAAGGGGTTAAAATCTCGCCCAAAGGTTCGAATCAACAAACGTTTGCACTCTCACAGCTTACAAGTGTTCGATGAATCGTGGACAGTAGCGTATTCTGGATGTCGTTTGTTCGTTTCTTTCGAGACGAACCCACGGATATAATAGTATCCATGGAAAGAGAGTTCCGTTTTTTGTTCGTCGTCCCGTTGGTCCTTTTTTCCCTGATCTCATCATCCCTTTCTTCTCGTTTACCGAGCAGACGTTCCAATTAGGATAATGGATGAGCGTATCCGTTGCTCGGGAGAAAAAGCTCTAACCGTGTTCCTCCCGCCGCTTTGTTTCGCCTTCGTGCCAGGAACGGTTGCTGCGTCGCCGGCCACGAAGAAACGACACCTTCGAATTGGATCGGTCGGTTTAAAATCGTCGACGAGGCCAACGAAGAAATTCAAATTTGAAAAGAAGCGAAAAGAACACCGCGACTCGAAACGCTTTTAGAGGAGATGAGAATTTTTCGATGCCATCGCGTCCAAGAAGATGTTCCGTTTTCAATTGTTCTCTGTTTCAGTTTTATGCAAATTGGATCCACGATGAGGTTCCATTGCATGAGATTTCGTTAGTTTTCTACATCACTCAGCTTTCTTTTCGATAAATCGACTCTGTTGGATATAAATGTGCAACGCAGTTGTAAAATAATTATATAGAAATATCCTACTTTAATCGAAAACTTTAGAATTTACTTTAGGTGAAAACTCGGACAAAAATAGTTGCAACGTTTCTGTTATTTGAAATTGATAAAATCATCCCTCTGTCGCTTTTCAACGCACCACCCATCGCCTTTGTTCTCTGCTAGCTCCTTCAATTACCATTGCAGCAAGACTAGGACAAACTCGTAGTCGATTCGAACTTCCGTCGACTGATGGATCAAATTGAGAAACTTCATTACTGGCTAACGGAGAGGCGTCGAGATTGCAACCGGAGGTTGCAACGTTTGAAGTTGAACCCCGCAGCAGTTTCCATACGATGTTTGTACGCGCCTTGGGAAGCTCGACAAGTCTCTCTCTCTCTCTCTCTTACTCTTTCTCACCTTCTCTCTCTCTCTCTCCTTCCCCTCTCTTTCTCTCCCTCCTCCTTTCTGTTCATCTGATTTCCCTTCGGTTCCCTAGGGATAATAGATGGCTTCGGACAGCTGATTCTTCGACCTGGGCCCTGCGTCGCTGGTTAGACCTGTCAGCTGGTGGAAAACGTGTGCACGTTTTACCACAGCTTCTACCAGCTGAAAAGCTACGTTACCAGAATACAATAGGAACCTTTGTGTAATCGTAAACAATCTTTAACACGTTCAATGCGGCAGCGATGTTCAAGGGATATTATAATAATTATCGCGCGTGTAATACTTAACATAAAAAAAATATAGCTTCTTGGATCTGCAAAAAAAAAAAAAAAATAATAATAATAATAATAATAATAATAGTCTGTATATTCAAATGTTATTAATGGGTTTGTTTTTTCCCCGTTTGAATAAAATAAAATAAAAATTTTCTCGTGCCTCTCCTGTTCGCATTCGAAATCATCGGAGAAAAGAAAGATGGCGTTTCAGAGGAACGTGATTCTTGAAGGAATCGCTCGATTTCCGAGCGGAGCACAAGAGAGCAGTCAGGCAATTTGGAGTTTCCGTACGTTTTACGAGGGCCACGTGAATTTGGAAATCCCCCTGTTTTCCTTTATGTCGGACTCGTGACGAGCTTCTCTCCCTCGTGGCGACCTCCGCTTTCTAATTTTCAGAAACTACCCAGACATCTCGTCGTCCGCCCCGGAAGCGAGTTTAGAAGAGGGCTATCGATCACGATATTCTTTGATTTTTAATAAATACATATACAGTAGCGGATAAAAGTTTAAAACCAAAGAATCAGAGAAAATAAATTAATTAATCAATAAGAAATAAGTATAAATAAAATTTGTGTTCTATGCTAATCAATAAATAGCGTTCTACCATAACGAGAATATAATTGAATAGATAAACAATATTTGTGAATCATAAAATTATGTTTTACATTATTCTGTTGTCTTCAATTTTCGTTCGCACAAAATTATCACAAAAAATAGGTGATAACTATGAAAAAGTCTTCGAGAGGCACAAATATAGAATAATTATTTTTTTCAAATCGAATCATAAACAACTCGCTAATGATACAGTTGGAGACTGTAAGGCAAACATATCGAAACGAATGTATAAAGTATGTTCAACCCATCATCGATACCTCTGATGAACGATGAACTTTGCGTTCACAACTTTTGGGAAACCCAACTACCAATACCGGTACAGCAAACAGGAGATATAATATAAAATTGCCGCGAGATTGCAGGATAGTTCGATATTCCAGAAATAAGTGGGTAGCCCATCCGGAAAGAGGGTGAACCCAAAGCGAACCATACGATTTTATTATAGAAAAGATATACCCTCCTCGCGGCCCCGCGATGTTCTCACATGCCCATCTTCTTCGTCCTTTTATACCCCGTCTCCACACGAGCATTCTGGTTCTCTGCCGAACAGAGAGGAGATGTACACACAAAGAGCGCTTCATGTGAATCCTCGAACGGAAGTCGATGGTCGTTGAAGTTTTCTCAATAGGTAACGACCTCTTACCTGAAAAAAAGGCGACCTTTCCTGTGTACCTGCGTGGCTTGCGTTGGATCGATTCTAGCCTCGGCCTCTTTCGCTCTGTCCCTCGTTCTCCTTCCGTTCTCCTTCCGTTCGCTGGCCCAGCGGCCAGGGAGGAGGTGCACACGTTATCGGGACGAATCGCGAGAGGAAACGCGCAAGAATTAGCGTCCACTGGCGAGAAACGATCGAATTGCCCGCAGACACGCGACGAGCCCCGTGAATCTCCTCCGCCATGATACACCAACCCCCTGTTCCTCCTTTTGTTGTGCCGCGCCAACGTACGCTCACCCGGTCGATCGTGTCTACGTCTGTTCGAGGAACGCTCTCTGCACCGTGGAGGACGATTTCAATAAGAACAGAGCGAAAGAACGCGTTAACCTTGGTGGCCGATGGCAGACATCCGCGACCGCGTCTTCTCTCAGAACCTCGACGCCAGCTCGCTGGATAGTCGCCGCGATGTTGTTACTGTTCTTCGCGCGGTAAACACCGTGAGACAGGGAAGGAATTATTATTTTGGAGCGTAGGCAGTTCGTGGGACGAGTTAACCTCCGGGACATACAAATAAAACAGAATTTGATGCGTCTGAAAAATACTATTTAATCTCGATCAAATGAACAGTTGTTATGTGCAAGCTTAAAGACAGAAGATTTTATTTTAAAATTTGCATTGCTATGTAACATTTAATCAGGTTGATATATTAACGCTGGATTTCCGGAGCAAGTCAATTTGATTCACTTGTGATTTTTTCAAGTTCAAGTATCATATGAACAGAAATAAGGGCATTTGTGCTAAATGTAATATAATAATAAAAAGAATTGCAGAAAATGTATTTTAAAAACAGAATATATGGGTAAAACCGATTTTCTGTAGTTTCGATAGAAACTTATCTCAGCCCTATCTACCGGTCTCAGCGTTCACAATTTTGTGACGCTTCGATGGAATTACTTTACTTTTCGAATCCTACCCCGTGACATCTAAAACGTTGTCAGTTTTCACGAATTCGGACAAAAACGATCGCAAATCACAAGATATTTGCTCGTAGCGCGTCGAAGAGGAGAGCACTGGCTGGATCGATCGATGGAAGGGAAATTATTATAAACACCGGTGTTCTCAGGGTAGCAACGTATCCGAGAAACTGCAGCAGGGAGAGAGAGTGGTGCTCCTCGCGGGCCGGAGCAGGTATAACCGTCTACCTAGACGAGCGGAGCTGAAAGGAAAGAAGAAAAGGTAAAGGGCAGGTGCGACTGTGCGTACCTATACACGGTCCGCCGGCAGATACGCCCCTGGCGCGAGGAGAGGAGAAGAGAAGGCTATATCCAATTATTAAAATTAGAGGCTCCGTCGCCTTCGGTGAAACGCCATGGAAAGCGTTCCTCGATGGCGGCAGGGGCTCCTCGCCCTCGACTGCTCCTCTTTCTGTCTACGCTTCGTCCTCCATCTTCTTTTTCCCGTGCTCTCCACGTTCTCGCGTCCCGGTGTTGCGTCGTTCCTCTCGCGAATTTTTCGATCCCGTCGCATCGACGCCGGAAGACGTTTCGAGTCACCCTCTCCGCCCATCCATCCCCCAAATCGCCTGTGAAAGGGATGATACTTTTCAGGAAACGACCGCCGCCGTTCCAGGCTGCCACTTTTGTTCCACTTTTCTTCCTCGCCTTTTTGTTAGCGAAGGAACGCGAGGATCGATACCGGCAGCCGTGCCATCCACCCCTGGCCCCGGTGGCCCCGCGCCTTTTCCGCTCGGTAGCGTCCACGAAAGTTTGTTGCCCCGCTGACGCTCCCAGAAAAACCGGGGCCAGCCGGGAATAACGTCGATACCGAGCGGAGCGGTGCTTTTCGACGGCGCGAAATTTCTTCAGAACGATATTCTGCTTCGAGTATAAATAAGAACCATGTCCGACCTATGTTCCCTCTTCAAAATCATTAATGGTCAAATTTCTTCCACTAAAATAACGGCTACACTTTACCGATCTCTAGTGATTCAACGTACACACTACTGACCAGCTTATTTTGGCGGGGATGCATCGCTAATGGTTTTATTATTAAACAATATTTTCTTCGTGCAATTAATAGTTTAATATTTCTTTACGGTATACATATGATATTACTCAGAAACGTGTTACCTTTTTTTAAAGTAACGTTAGAAAATTTACAAACGATGCATGCTAAAAGCCGATTAATAGGCTTCCGGTCGGTAAAGTGTTAATACTCCATCTAGACTAACCGGAAATCGAGGCTCGAGCAAATAGGCTAAATCAAAGTCATCGAATCGTATCGCGCTTGGAGTCCCATGGAAGGTCCATAGCAGAGGCGCTGCTGCGATCACGTATTCAGATTCAGATTCGAGGGCCCGGAATAGGCACACGTCGTCCCTGGTGCACGCACGTAGAGCACCGTGCACACATGGAACGTCTCCACGGTACACGCGACACGGCAATAATTAATACGTCGACGCAGCGCCTCTGCCAAAGATTTTCGCCCGCGCGCAATACATGCGACGCGCTAGTGTACGTGCTACGCGCGCACGCGGCCGCATCGATGCACCGTTGCACCGTTGCACCAGCGCGTTTGCCCCTTCCGCACGTGTGCACGGCCCCGGGATGCACTCTCGGCCCGTGCACACGTCTCGTGCTGTGCACTCTCGCTATGGTCAATGTCGTCCTTCTCCCTTCTCCGCCGCCCCCTCTTGCAGTTGTCTCTGTTGCACGCGCCTAACAACATGCACCAACTTCGATGCGCCGATTCACGCTCTCTCTTAATCTCTTCTCTCTCTCTCTCTATCTCTCTCCTCTTCCCTTCACTTCTTTCTCTCTTCTCTTCCCTTTCCTTCCCTTATATTCTCTATCTCTCTCCTCTTCCCTTCACTTCTTTCTCTCTTCTCTTCCCTTTCCTTCCCTTATATTCTCTCTCTCTCTTATTCACTCATACTTTCTCTCCCTCTATATCCCTTTCTCCCTCTGTCATTCACACTCTCTTCCTCTTTACACCCTCTACCCCTCTCGCTCTCTCTCATTCACTCGCACCGTCAATTCTCTCTCTCTTTCTCTCTGTTCTGTTCAGTGCTGGACGCATCGGAGCATGGGTCCTCGTTTAGATGGCCGGTGCATCCATCGCGGGCCTCTCTGTCCGCCATGGTAGGCATCAGCGTCGACCGCAGCTCGTGCTCCTGCCGCAGCCATTGTCTCGTCCGCGGGTTGTTTATCAGCGCGCAGCTTACGATTCTATCGTTCGCAAATGAACCCGATCGGTTCTTGGGTTATTCCGCGGTACGTGGAACCCGGTAATACGATTTAACTGGCAGAAAGCTTTCGCTATTACGTATCGTGTGTACAATTATGGATACACCGCTGCGAACGACACAACTTGAAGGGTATAAGTGGTTACAAGCGTATTCTCATATTTATAAGTGATCAAATTTGTCATCTGCAGTGGACGTATCTTTACTTGCGCGTACCGTATGTACTTATGTAATAATGAAGCGATCAGACGATTTCGGTGTATTACCTAACTCACCCTAAGGTGAACGGAAAAGATGGGAAAAATGACAGGTGTGCTTACTTGTAGCAGTTTGAGCGTCGTTGACTACTTTGTACTGAAATTGCTGAATATAGAATTCAATGGAAGTGGATTAATCTTTCTGTTAATGACAGAATGAATACCATATTTGATGTGATTAAACAAAAACGCTTTTCCTTAGAAAACAGACTGTCACCGCTCTTAAACAACCTAACCCGACTCTAATTCGAACTTAGGACTAAAAGGATTCTTAACACTTAGCTAACCAAATGGGGAGATCTCATTGTTTCCGCAACAAGGGGGCTACGATTAATTTTATTTACTTTTGTTACGTGTTAGTCTTAAATTAGTGTTGTTCACAGTTCATTAAATGCATTTTCTGCTTTTCCAAAGTACTTCACTTCAGTTAGTTTGTTTATTAGTCAGTCCAGAGGTTGAATAGTATATAAGTTTTATTGCTTAACTAAACTAAATCAAGTTTAATATAAGCGAAACATAGTAAATATTTTACACTTGAAAATCTTTAAAGTTACTATTATTAGACGACTAACAGTCACCTCTCGAGTGCAAAGGGTTAATAGGCTCCCGATCGGTGAAGTGTTTAAAAAAAAAAAAAAAAGGAATAAAATAAACTCGAGGGACGCGTTTACGTCCATAGAGCACGCTCGCATAACACGTACAGAGTGGCATAAGCGCACGGCGCGTACGTTCTCCCGGCATGCAAGGTTCCCGAAGAGCGCATAGCTGCTGGGTGATTTGTGCCGGGCAGCAGCCTTCAAAGTGGCGTTTCTCGTTCCGGCGTTAGACGACGCGGTTGCCCGCACGCATCAACCACACCTCGCGCGCGTCTCTCTCCCTGCCGTTGCGTTGCGTGGTCATTGTCCCGTCGCTGCGCTATCTATCGTGGCCAGGCCCAGCCATTGCCCGCGATGTATAAATGGATCTAGGTGGCTGATGCCAGCCACCAACAACAGATCGTCGTCGTCGCATCGAAGAGAGAGAGTACGGCCGAGCGAGCGACGCGTCGCTGCTCTTTCAGTGAGATGGAAAGAGGAAGGGAGAGGAAGAGAAAGAGAGAGAGAGAGAGTAGCTCGTTTCCTCTCTCGCTCCCTCATCGTTCCTACGAGGAGCTGGGCCTGACAAAAGCCGACCTTCGAGCTGACATTCACTTCACCATCCGAGCCTCCTCTTCTCTCTTCCTCCCTCTCTTCTGCCTCCACCGCCGCCTCCCTCGTTCCCTCGCTTTCTCTCTCTCTCTCTCTTTCTCCCGGTTCTCCTCCTGGACCCGACCGCAGAGATAGCCTCTCGTCGAGAGAGGACTGGACCCGACCGAGCGAGCACAAAGACCCGTCATTCCGGCCGGCTCGCGTGTCCTTCCTCTCCTCTCTCGTCGACGTGGAAACAAAGTTCAGCCGAGGAGAACCGTCTCTCGCGAGCGAGCCAGGCGTCTCGAGCTTCAGGCCCAGGGGCCCTCCTCCCTCTCTCTCTTTCTCGTTCGTCCCTTCCACCCGCAGGAACCCCGAGCGTGAATTCCGATCGTTAGGTCGGGCCCGCGACGGCAACGGTGCGTTTTCGACTTCGGTTGCAGTGTGTTACGTTTATTTATTTATTTATTATTAAACGGACGCTAGGCCCTTATTAACCACGCGTGTGCCAGAACGATCTGGTGTAACCTGTTGGGAGGCGTGTTCGATGCCTTAGAGAAATCGGAAAAAGATTTATAGTATTGTTACGCTAAGTTAAACTTTTGGTAAATGAAATTAAACTGTGGGCAAATAAATTCAAATTTTGAGCAAATGGAATTAAGTTCTCAGGTAGCACTAAATTTTATTGATATAAATATCGCATTTCTACATAGGCAAACAGATATTCTGGACAAAATATGGCGTAAACAAGCTTGTTTCAAAAATACGTTAACTTCAAAGCGAATCAGGCGAAAAATTCAAGTCCCTCCATTAATAAAACAGACTTAAACGGCGATAGAGAAATATCGACCCAATTTTTCTTTCTTTCCGTCGATCCTCGAGGGCAACACGCACGCGCGTTTCGGGGCAGGTGGAGTGGAACGTCTCCGTTTTCTAACGGCACTTTATGTCCTGGTTCTTTTTCTTTTTTTCACCTTCCGCGGCCTGAAAGCGGGGATGAAAGCAGCGGACACGCGTTTCCCGACGTGACGGCGCGGGCGGATGCAAGCGTTGGGACAGCCAGATGCGCCGTGGACGTTGGAACCGAGGAAAACGAACGGAAACGGTGGCTCTTAAAGCAGGGGAAAGAGGCCTGGAAATATTTTTCAGCGAGGGATTCTTCGAGTTCTGTCGAACGACCGAACAGGTTTCGCGGGGAGAACAGCGCCCGTAAATTTTAATGGCGGGTACTGCAAGGCGGCGGGTTAGGCCTGCGGGATAGGCTGGTTTTCTGGAAATTCGTAGCCTATCGAAGAAATCCCCGCGTAATCCTTATTACGCGCCGTGTAGTTAATCCTTTGAGAGGATGACGAGAGGCCCCGGTTACATTTGTATTATCCGAGGATTAGCGAACCGAACCCATGGTGTGTAATTGCTGAATTCCAGTTTACCTCTCTATAATTTCCTGCAACCCCTTTGAAAAACACAAATTGCTGTACGTAGCCATTAGCCACCATGAAAATGAAACGATTTCAAACTCTGGTGCAAACATGATTTTGGATAATAATAATTAGCTATTGCCTTCAAACCTATTCCAAGCTGCAGGTAAGAAAATAATTTTGAAAGCGCAGTTTCGAGGGGATATTCGAAATTAACCCTTTCACGATTGGTGCCGTATATATACTGCAGTCATTTATTAGTTCGCAGAGGCTAATGCTACCCGTATACGGTACAAATTTTATTACTAGAGAAATAAAGCATTATTCCTGTTCTAAAACTTTTCATACCAGAAAAGATTATTAAAAAATAATATGTAATAAATACTATTAAAATCATAATTATATCGTCTTATTTCAATAACGAAGTCAAAATAAAGCTGCTAGTGCAGGCATTAGGCAACGCAGGAAATGGTGGCGAAGTATGGTTAAGTTGTGTCGTCGCGAAAGGCGACAAAGTATTGTCAGTCACGCCGTCACGAAAAGTGACGAAGTATGGTACAGGTGCGCTGTCGCGAAAGGGTTAAGTTACCCATCGAGTGTTTCCAAGCTTCCCGCTGAACGAAAACGCACGGATGTTCCGCTTGGAGGTGGAAGGATAGAACCAGAGTCGGCTCGCCTATTTGTAATTACAGCCGAGACGATCTGCATACAATGCCGGCGGCGTGTCGCTCGAGTTGGCAACGAAGTTCCACCGGTGACCTTCCTCTTCTTCCTTCTCCTCTACCCTGTTCGCCTTTTTCTTCTGGCGAGCCGCTCGTTCCGGCAATCTACGCTCGCCTCAAAATTCCGCGGCTCCACGGCCCGCCGCATTCTCTGCCGTCCGGTGCTCCCTCTCAGTCGCATCGGCGTCGAACTTAACGCTTAGCCACCCGAACAGGGAGAATTTCCATTTTTTTCCTCAACGAAACGTTGCCATTTATTTTATTTACCCTTGTTATTAGTTGGTGTTGAACTGGTGTTGAATTGATTAGAAATTGTACTTTGGAAAAACAGAGAACGCCTTTGTTGAACTGTGAACAACATTGGTTCAAGACTAACTAATAACAGAGGTAAATAGAATCAATAGCTGCGCTTTGTTGAGGAAAAAGTGGGAAATCTCTCCATTTTTCGGTTGACTAAGTGTTAACCCTTTCAGCGTTATAAACGTATACAATATGGGTTCTCACACAATTATTTAATCTGGGCTATGAACGCGTATACGAGTTTTCACATAATCGTTTAATCTGGGTTATGAACCCTTTATAGTTCTATAAAATAGTGTACTTTGTCGTAAAAAGTGGGCGGTCCACAGCACTCACTTAACGTCGCACAACTTAGCACTGAAAGGGTTAACGAACGGTCAAAGAACAATCAAAGAACAATCAAATAACGACCAAAACCTGGCTCATCCTCTACCTTTCTCTATCCTAAAGGTTTTCTACTTGAAATTTTCCGAAGTTTCGATACAGAGCGGGAGGGGGAGGGTTTCTGTTATCGTCTCGAGCTGGTTAACTCTCCCTCGTAGCTTTTTCGTTCTCCTTCTTTATAGCCTCTTTTGCTACGAGGCTAAGGGCAACCTTTGTTCTCGAAGACGCGTAACTTTGTCCGATCACGCACGCTGTTGCCCGCGACTCGGCTGGAATTTCGGCCTCCGCCTGTTTCCGACAGCTCTTTTGCCTTCGAGGGACCGACTGTTAACAAAATAAACGTTTCCCTTATCTTCCTCCTTTGAAGCCTTTAACCTCAAAGCCTGTTATTTCTTTCACGAGTCAGAGTGTTCGTCAACGTCGTCCGTGTTTCGTTCGTATCGCGTCAACGAGATCAAGTTTCCGAGAAATTCTACCCTCATAGAAATTATTTAAAAGCACGTAAAACGGCGAAGAATATATGTGGCACGTTGCGTAACACGAAAATACGCAAAACTGGTTAGTCAACGCACATAATATAACTAGCTGTTGCCCGCATTTTTTTGTTGTAGTATTTGCTTCAAAATCGGCGGATTTTCAAACAAGCTTTCATCCCTTATTTTACTCACTTGGGGATTGATTTTCCGAAAAACGTTGAAACACGTATTTCTTTATTTCTAACCAAAAAGCTAAATACCAGTGTTCATAGTGCTTGCTTCAAAATCAACGGATTTTCAAATAACCTTTCAACCCCTATTTAACCCCCTTAGAAAAATCCTTCCTTAGTGGGTGCCTACAGCATAAAAGAAACCCATTGTTCAAACATCATGTTTCTAACTTCAGTATAGTTTAGGCTCTGCGATGATGAATCAGTCATTTAGTCAGGACATGTCTTTTTATATCTACAGATAACGTTTTACAGGGGCGCGAACTTTAAGATCTCCAATCTAAGCTTCGTTCCAGCCCCCCGTTCGGTTGCGCTTACGAATTTGCATAAAAGTCTGCTGGTAGCTCGCGTTCCTTCCTCGTCCTCGTTGCGTTCGAATGCAATACGGGACAACCCAGGACAGGGGCAGGTAGATTCAAACGCGACTTCCAAATCTACTTCGGATCTCTCAGGTCAGAGATATGTATTCAGGTGAGCGGCGGCCTCCCCTCCTTCTTTGTCGAGGGAACCCGGCCTCTCGCAACCAAGTTAAATACCTGGCCGAATATACAGGCGGCCGAAACCCACAGGATCTCCGACGACCCCTGCTCCCCTTGTGTTCGCGCGGAATCCTATTTAGGGTTCAATTTACGACATCGGTTTCGGGGGCCAACCCCGGGGACAAAGTTTTCCCGTAGGTAGTTCAGACACACAGGGCCTTTTCACCAGCAAAATGCTGCGGCAACGGTGTTCCCAGAATCCGAGAAAGCTTGGTTCACTGGTGAAAACGAACGTTAACACTAGAGGTACCGAAGTGGTCATAATGACCAAATGGTGATTATTCATGGCTATTTTATAAATTCACCATTTATTTATTTATTTAGTATACGTCTAGAGTCGCCACCCAACTATTTAGAATTCTCTGACACGGTACGACACGGATCCTCAGTGAACTTGACAAAATCCTTAACTACTCCAAAAGAATTACATAGTAAAGAGTACAGAGTTTAATACAGCAAAAGTGACAATTTCTAACGAAATGAAAATCGTATTTTAGTCACGCAAAACTGTTGTTAGCGCAAGTTGCTTATTTCTAACCTAACCAATATCGGTTAGGGATAACCAATATTGATCACGAAGGGATGCTACTAAACCCTGACAATATTACACATTTCTATCACTATACGTATGTACTTGTATCGTGTTCGCCTCGATAACGAAGCTGAAACGAGGCGCCGCAGGATTCTCCCACTGAATAATACACGACAAAGCAGAGGCCGTTTACACGGACTCGTCATTGACCTCGAAAATTCGCTCGAATATTCCGTAAAATTTATACACAATTCACGGGAACGGGTGCGTGCGTCTGGTTGGGCAGAACTTTAAAGGGGATGCACCGTCGTGTGCGCCGTGGAAGCGCACCACTCGAAGCCACCCGCCGGGAGATGTCGCCGCGTGCAGCCGGTGCTCGAGTTTCGAGGGGAATTTAATTATCCCGCGCTTTTGATGCTATTATTTTGCACGATATTACGCTGTAATTATCCCCGCTCGTCTCAATGGGCGGGGATTAAAATCTCAGGAACCTTTTCCTCTCTCGTGCTTTTCCTCGTTCCTCCTCCCGCTCGAACGCGAAACGTCGCGCGGTATTACGATTTTAATTTCACCACGAGATTTCGTCGTTCCTCTCGCGTTCGGTGCCCTTGAACCAGGGGATCACTGTTTAATCCGTCGTCGAGCTCGAGGTACGATCGGATACGCACCGTGTCCTGAGCTATGGTTTTGCGTTATCCAACGCTTCTCGTGTTCCACCACGCACGCTCGTGCTCCAGAAATTCGTTCGCCGTGAATTTGTCATTTTAATCGTGGTTGGTATTTGCTCCCGCGTGAAAATAATTTCTGCGACACCTTGCGCTTGTTCGCGATGGAAAACAGAAAAATTGATCGGATTTATCCACAGATTCTTATTTGTCTTTGGATTATAGGGAGGTTGTAAAAGGAATTCCTTTTTATTTTTCTGTTCGACGCGTTGCGCTCAAATCGAGCCATCGAAGCGCCATTTCTTTTTTCTTTTCCCCGAAAGAAACGTGGAAGAAGCGAGCAGGAGTTTGAAGTCAAAGGAAACTTCACAGGACGCCAAGAAGAAGAAAGAAGTAGGGGAGGGGGGAAAGGTGTGTCCGGTCGACGCAACGCATTCGACGGCACCTACGATTCTCCTACGAAGATAAAGGAAGAGGCTCGTCGATATCAATCTCGTGGTTAGGCACACCTGAAATTCTGTTCCACGCGGACTTCTCTGTGAGCGAGCTATGCCCGCGGACCCCTCTCCACGGTTGCTCCTTTCACCTTTCCCTTCACCGTGTCCACGCCGGGGCATTTGTCATTCCGTTCGTTCCTCCGGGTGTCCGACTTCCTTTTACCTGGTCGCGGTACCTCCGAAAAAGGGCCCTTCTCGCCAGCCCGGCCTTGAACCTGTCCCGTGGTTCCCTCCAGTGTCTCTCCGCGCTCCGTGCGCACAGCTTCGCGAGCCCCCTTGGAATCAACGCACGGGGCGCACATTTGTTCCGTGGGTAAACCCCGCTGCTCGTCGTCTCTTTCTTTCGTGGCGACCATCGCTGACACCGCGTTGCACAATGCAACTGAGGATGGAACTATATGCTTTTTGCACCAACAGATGCAGATCTATATTTTTTTCAGCCTACAGTATATGATATTCCGCTGTACGGTAACGGGGTCATTCGTGAACCACACAGATGTTCGTCTGTATAGGACTACGTCGTCGCCGGAACGCGAAGGTTAAGAAAGTATTAGGTCGAAAATTCAGAAGCTTAGAAATGAATTTTGTTCCGAACGAACACATACTTGCCGCACTGCGAGACGGCGGAGAAAGGGAGAGAGAAATGCGCAACTTTATGACGTATTATTACGTCGCGCTTCCTCGAAGGTGAACGGCGTCGATTCACGCTCCGCGGCCGAATAGAACGGTTGAGACGGAAAAGGAAACTCTTTTTGCGTTCCCTCAGTTAACTTTTTTCGCCAGCATGTTGGGTAATTGGGGACGTTTAGAGTGCAGGGTGATGGTAAATCGGAGGGAGGGAACTTTTAAATCGTTTCCTCGGAAGATGTGGTTTGAAGAGGGTTAGGATAGAAGGAGAATCAGCTTCGATTGAAAGAATGGTTCAAAATAAAAATATTTATATTCTGGAGAAATTCGGAACGTCATCCGTGTTCGTTTCCGCTCAGAAATTTTGGAACACTTGTTACTCCGAGTATAAAAAATATTACGATGTCAGTGTATCGATGTAATCGATAATTTTGTTTAATAATAGCCTGCAATGTTTATGGAATAGAATGGGTGTTATGAAAGTTTTGAGCAAGTATGGACGTTTGATGCAGCATCCAAGGAACTTGGCTGTATCAGTAATGTACGACTGACACTGTGTTAAAGACGAAAGGAATACAATTTCGCCACCTCTACAATTTCGCTAAATATCGTAGCTCGAAACGTTGACGATGAGTACACCTATACAAGTATCATAGCGGTAAAGAACAAACTTGGCCGGCTGACTCAACCACGGAACAGCTGGTATGGGAAGGGATGCGCGAGACCCTACAACGTGTGTGTGCGTCTAATATCAGATCCAAGTACAGAGGGACAGAGACAAAGAGAGGAAGAAAGAGAGAAAGAGAGAGAAGAAACTGCGGGGACCAGCGATCCTTCATGCTGTGTGAAAGCCTCTGTACACGCGTATCTTTAATGAATCTCCACTGTTATCGATTTTTCGGCGAGCCGGTCGACCATTACGAAAACCGCTGTTGCGAGCGCGCGCGCGCTCCATTCCCCGGCTGATAAAATACAACATCGAAGTGGCGCGGTTTTGCGCGATTTGCAAAACACGCGTGTGTGCGTTGTGTACGCGCGTGTGTAACGCAATCGAGCCGTCTCCTTTTCCTGTTTACCTTATTGAAAAAAAAAGAACGACTTGTTTTGCATCGTGCGCACGATCGCGTCGAGAAATCGTCGGCAATTTTCTGAAATAAAACCACCGGCGGGCAAATTGTGCCCGACGCTCTGCTCGTGCATCGATAGTGCACGGGCACGTACACATTTTTCCGGGGTTAATTCGACGTCCGACCGCCTAGGTTCAGGGAGCGGTCCGTGAAACCCCACTACACGAGGGGGGAACCCTCGTATCCCTTCAACTGTTGGTAGAGCTCTGTCTCTGTCTCTCTCTCTTGTTCTGGTTCTCTCGCTTGCGCGCGGTCTCTCTCCGTCCCTATAGTACAGTCCCCCGGAGTAAACGTTTCAGCACTGGGTAGGCTTAGGCACTGGCGTAGGGAGCCGAGGGATGGTATGGAAGTTACGCTGGAAATCCATGGGATTTACGTGCACCGCCCTCCCGGACTGTGTGATCCGAGCAAGTAGCCTGGGAGTATAGTTGAAATGTGAAAAGTTACGAGGAACGTATAAATGAAATGATGAAGTTGTGTTATACGAACGCAGAAAATTGTAGGAGGTTATAATTGAATGTTTAACCTTGAGCTACTTCGTAACTTTGTAGAAATTGTTTTGCAATTCGTAAATATAGTACATTGTAATATAGTTGGCTGTTTTGATTGTTTATGTATTCTGTAGTTTGCGATGTTTATCCGATTTTGTTAGTCGAGCGGACGGTTAATATGTTCCGTGCTACGCCACTGCGCTGTAGGTACATCATTGGTCTCAGGGCGCTCGAAGCGGTCGGTACGCAACTGTACCCACCGCCTTTTTCCCCCCACCACTGGGCGGCGCTCCATGCGCGTCGCAGTCGCCGAGCGTCGACAGGCTCAGTCTTCGTTGGATCGTCGCCAAGTGTGTGTCGTAGATCGGTGCGTGCTCATTTATCCTTGTGCGTCGATTCGGCGTGGATTTTCGTTCGCCTCGCCTCTTTCTTCCCTTTTTCTCTCTTTTCCCTCCTCCTCCTCTTCCTCAGTCCCTTTTTTCCCTTTCGTACACGAACAAGAAATCGAGTGTTATATGTTACATGCGCGCGCAAGCCGCTCGTCGCGCAGCGGGTCGGACCAGTGGTGAAACACGACCGAGAAGAAAGATAGAAACGCTGTGTGCTATTGTGCGTGCGCGGAGTGTGCAATATTTTGATTACATCAGGGATAAAAACACCACGAAAGCAAACACGAGGGGCATCGTGAAACTCACCGAACACGTCGCGCGAGATATGGATTGGGCGTTGAAGGCTCACCGAACGTAAGTCCCAATCAAGTTTCTGTATCTGTAGTCGTTTTCTGTTACCCAAAAATCGCATATCACGCCGGCGTCCTTGATTTCGTCGGAAACCTACCGAAATCGATGCTCGAAACGGATCGTTCCGATTTGTACGCGTTTGCTCGCTCTGAAGTGTGGTGTAGGAAAGCTCGAAGAGTTCATAAGTGGAGGTTTCAATTCATCGAGGGATATTCAGGTGGTTCTATTTCTAATCAGTGTTTCCGAATGGTACACATTTGTTGCGTGCCTGCAGTGTTACCGATCTTTGAGTGAAACTCTTGTTCAAGTTCTATTTAATTTGTCTTCCCATCGTATCATGAGTGTGATGAAACGTGTACAGAACTTATGTACCCGGATCGAATCATCGGCCCTGGTCCCAAGAGAAAAACGCAAACGCTCAGCGTTATACTCGTGCTTGTGTCTCGAGGTCAGTGTTGTTTGCCCAGCCGTCTCGACGCTATATACAGACCAAGCGACTGGATAAGCCGCTGATATGCGAGCAAAATAAAAGACCATACTATCCTGTAACGGCCGTCGCTTGCGAACACGTCATAACTTGTCCGTGGGAATCACGCTCGTCCAACTAAACTACCACGAATTCATCGCACCGTGAAAGGTTCCACGGAAACGCGGTTCGTGGTAATCGTCCACTCGAGACGCGATTCGATTTGAATTTTACGAGTTCTTCTTTGTCACGGACTGCGAACTTTTCAAGAATAGTACTTTCAAAACCTTTGATTTCCATTGAAAATGCTCTGTAACTAGTATTGAATACGTTATCGTATTCGTGTACATTTTCAGATTTTATTATAGTTCAAAGTTGAGTTGTAGTAATTTTTTGAAGCCAAAGAAAAAATTCAACGTCTCTGTATAAGAGTGCTAAATAAGTGTTCGATCGATAGCGAGGTTCCCAGCGAACCTGGAACGAGAGCAAAACAATATAGGAAGTTGGCAGTTTCCTGCTAGAACCATTGAATTCACGCGTAACGCGGTGATCTCTAGTCTCCCCCGAGATAGGTAACTCGATCCGCAGCACGTTCGATACGAACGATTACTCGCGTCAGTCGTGTATATAGCTCCCGTGACTCGAATCTCCTTTCTCTCATTCATTATTCCCTTTAATTCTCCGCGAGTTCGTTGCGTAACGGTTCGATCAATACCGTCGACAATGTCGCGCTGTCGAAGGACAACGAAAAGAGGTTTCGCTCCTGCGAACATCGCATGCATTGCACGAATATCATCAGTGTTGGGATGGCTATGTTGTATGTGTGTGAAAGAGAGAGAGACAGAGAGAAAGAGGGGCTTTCGCGTCGGGATTTTCGCGAAGCTGCTCTGACTCGTGAAACAGCTGCTCGTTGTTTAACGACACAACAGTGGCGAGTTCACGACGCGTCCGATAAACGTCAGGACCATGTGCCTAGGAGGCGCCGATGGAGGGGAGGGAGATTGGTTACAGAATATACACGTTTAGAAGACCTCGCGTGTTAGTTACATAGACTTGTTACGTTTGCAGCCATGTAGAATGTCACCGCGGACGGCCATTGCTGCGCTGGTTAGCCTGATTCGAACAAGACTTGCATTTTAACCTTTTTTCGCTACATGAAGTTTCATAGTGAATAAAAATATACCGTTAAACAAATTTCTCCTTCATAAAAGTTTTCTATTGTACCGCGAGAAAATTGTCGGGACAAAAGTTGATGATTTAAATTAGCAAAAGTACGAGATGAATGCGAGATGAAAAGAGGTGCTCTGCGGAAAACTTTCGACGGCGTAGAAAGAACGCGAGTCTCGTGACGTAGGTGGCAGCAGCCGCGTGAAATATTAAAGTCGACGAGGAGGAGTTTGTTTAACGACCTAGATAGAGTTCTAGAGCTGGATCAGCTAGAGCACAGGAAGGAGGAAGTGTTTATTATGGAAGTACGGGAGCGAAATTGCGGCGGGTTTTCTTAATAAATACGTTCAGCGAACGATGGCGGCCAATTTTCGTGCGAACTCAGCTAGATCCATCCGGAAATTTACGAGCGGATGACGTCGATATCGACAGGGGGATATTTCGAGGCTGGTACACGACGACGACGGCTTTTGTCGCGACGAGGGTAGATTTCCTAGGCGATTCCTCGGGGCCGCTTCTCCGACAAAGAAATCGATGATTCGTTCTGTTGTACGCACGATAAATTTCCAGCAATTGTGCAAGGCGGGCGATTTTTTTCGAAAGGAGAGAGAGATCGGTTGAATGAAAAAAGTCGAATGCAAGCTGGCCAATGAAAAAGCGTTCCGTTTTAGTCTAACCTTAAAAAAAAATTGACAGTCTGCATACTTCGATGCGTTACCAGACATACCGTACGAGACATTCTTTTTTAATATCTATTTCTTTTAGTTTGTCTAATAGTATTTTGAAATAAAATTAACTTATTAGAAATCAGATTTCCCCAATGCAGTGCCTTAGAATATAATGCATTCCTACGGAAATTCACCGAATTCAGAAAACTCTAACTTTTAAAAATAATTGAACTCTGTTGATATGTAAGAAACAAAAGCAACCGAAAATTAGACAGAGACAGTTCTCGTTCGCGTATCCCACGGTGTTCCCCGCTAGGGGGAAATTCGCGGAACCCTCGATATCGAACGGGCCACTTTCGTATTCAGCCGGAGGACTTCCTGAATATGATAATACTCGCGCGAGAACGGTAATATTCGGCGAGTCAGCCGGACAGGACAATGGTGTTCGAAGTACAGGCGTGACTGGCATATAGCGCGACCGGCCAGCGGCAGATCCATTTCCTCGAAGAAGCCTCGGCTGTGGCAGAAACGATCGCTCGGGCTCGAGGTTGCGCGGCGCTCGGTCACAGGACATACTCCAAGAGGTCTAACAGCCGCGGGTCGGAACGGCAGGACGTTCTTTGTTCCTCGAGCGTGTACGCCAGTGGTTCTTAACCCTTTGCGCTCGAGAGGCGACCAAGTTAGTCACCAAGTGATAGTTTCACAACTTTTTAAACTTTAGTTCGCTGTTTATTAATCAGACTGGAGATTAAACTGTTATACATGTAAATTTTAATATGTGATTTAACTAAACTAAATGAAGTTTAATGTAAGCGAAATTTAGTAAATATTTTACACTTACAAATCTGTGAAGTTAATATTATTAGACGACTAACTGTCATCTCTCGAGTGCGAAGGGTTATACACCGCGTGGTATAAACGCTTCGTCCACTCTCAGAACCTTTTCAGCGCATAGTTAGACCTCACATATATTTCTTTGAAGAGATTAATTTTTGTTTATTCGTTAGGGCATATTTTATTTCTTACACTGTCGAAACCAACTCTCCTGAGCTCCACATAGTGCATATATTTCACTAAAAATTATACGTTTATAATATTACAAGTGCCATACGTGTTACTGTTACAGTATTACATAAGACGGGAAAACAGCAGTTAAGAAATAAATTGATAAAAAGAATACAATAATTAAAGCAACTCTGTATAAATATGTAGGACTTTAACAAATCACATCTTGTTTTCCACGGAAGTTTTGGTAGTATTTTTATAATTTTGCGGAACACTTGAAGCTGCTTTGAACACGGAAGATTGGTTAAGGCCCACTGGTCGTACAGAAAGACTCGTTGAAAAGTTTCCTGCGGAAAAGACCGGCAACCGTTGCGCGTTCCCTTCTTTAAGGGCCTCTCCGTTTTGTTTTTACGATCTTTCTCCCGGCTACACCTGCTGGCACCTGTTCTCTGTGTTTCAACGACACGAAACGCGTGCGATCGAGCGCTACTTTTCCAACACTTCTGCAAAATTCCCCTTCCAGTGAAGCGTTTTAACCTGTGTTAAACGGTGGTAGCCATATTTCAAAAATTATCTAAACGGTGTCGTGAAAGTGAAAAGGTGACGGTAATATTTGAAATTTAGGAGTCGTATCTTTTAGCTTTCACTGAAGTTTAATTTATGGTAATTATGTACTTCTTTCGTATAATTAGTACACTTATCGTAACGCAAAATATTGCCATTTTTTCGTGACGAGCATACTTTCGTTATACACATCCGGTAGGTTAATTAAGATTGGGTGGATAATTCGTCGCCATTTTGACCTATACTTCGACTAAGCTCGTATTCACACCATCACCTCTATTATGTCACATAAATTTGAAAATCAAAATTTACATGAAATCAAAATTTAAACTCTAGTCTGCATTTAAATCATATTCTCTACATTATATCGCATAAATGGTAAAATAGAAATTTTAATAAAATGCAGTTCAAACTGTATTTTACGTTATCCACGACTCTCCCCCAAAAATAGATTTCAAATTATTATACAAAAGGACTAGCTGAGAATAAATAAATAAATAAATTTCACAAAACAATAGAATCTGTCAAAATCCACCAAGAATCCCGAAAGTCCTCCTCGATAAGAAAATTGATCGATCCTGGTGGCCTTCAATTTCACGACCAGCCCACCCCTCCGAGTGAACTTCAATTTCGTCGTAATTCACCTGCTGTCTTGCCCTGCTCCAAAAGCAAGCCATGCTCCGTCGAAAATGTCACTCTACCCCGACCCACGGGGGCTGGTGTACCGTTACTGCCTCCTTTTGCCTGCTTCGTGTGCGTTTGCCTCGCGAGGACCACGGTCGAAGGCAGAAACCAGGCGAACGAGGGCCTCCCGTCTCGAAATACACACCCAGAGAGCGGCGTGTGCGTTACACGCCACACGTGTTGTGTGCGAGGCTCGGCAGCGTTCTTTGGTAACGGAACACCCGTCGAAAAGAGGGGGGGGGGGGGCATTTCCTCTTCGACGACGCTCTCGTCGCCCTCTTCCGCGGTCGAGACGTCGTTAATTCCGGCGTTTCGAAAGCGCCTGGGGAGCGTTTCGTTGGCGGAGGAACAAGTGCTCCTCCCGGGGAAGTATCCCCTCTCGGGTTCGAATTTGAATCTTGGAGATTTTAACGGAATCGTATATTTATTTATTTATTTAGTACTTAACCCTTTGCACTCTGAATTATTTTTCAATTTTGTCGCCAATAACTTCCTAGTATTTTAGGTGCTTTATTTGAAATTTACTTCGAAGGAGAATTCCTTGAATAATACTTTTTTATTTTATTAATTATATTAAACGTAGCTCTCAAACTTTATCGTAACTTATATTTGTTTAATTCCTTTAAGACTTTGTATTTGTATTTCTAATTTTGTACGCTTGTGACGTTTGTAAGATGATGAATTGTGACTTATCTTGCATCTGCTGTCGACGAGCCTTAATTTTGCGATTTATCGTATTCTGAATTGGAAATGAAAATTATCTCTGTACGTGTAGTTTTTCAAAGGATAATGTGTGAAATCGTATTGGTAAATTCGAAGGTGGTGTAATTTTTTAACTTTAAATAAAAATTCATGAATTTGTATATAACGCAATGCTACGAATAGCGTGTGTATTATTAGTTTGGGGCAGAATTTTGTAGTTCGATGGGCGAAAGAAAAAGGTCTGAATAGTACCTCTGTGCGCTTGAAAGAAGGGTATTTTTCTGGAGTTCGCACAGACTTCGCTTTGTTAGCAATAAAAAGGATGAAGAGAGAGAGGTAGGTACGTCATTGAACATCTGGTTCATATTGACCAACCTCGTCAGGGTGCTCTCGTACAGTTTTCAATAGCAGCTGCTGGTTTATTTCGTGAAAAGTTCAATTAAGGAGCCCTTTGTCCGACCTACATAGAACGTGTAATTTGATTATGATTTATGTAATAAGCATCATTTTCGTCCCCCGTTCACCAACGTGATGCATACGTATGTATGCGTATATGCATTCACCCATCGTGTATGTAACGGTTTACGTAACGATGCGCTGCTGCAGTTTCTCGCAAATTTTCCTACGCTAAATCGAAATCGATCGCAAGCGAAACAATGGGTGGTGGTGTTTAACCCTTTGAGCACTGAATACTCTTGGCTTAAACGCTTCGAAGGGACTGCGCGCTATCGCTGGAGACACGGAGTATTATTACCTCTACACTGACAATCGCGTCGCAGTAAGCGAAAGATCGAAAAAATTGGCAAACGCATATTTTCGTCCATGGTCCCTACGAGTAACTTTCGTCAACGCTAAAAGGTTAACGCCGAAATGTGTGGCCAAGGAAAAAGTCAGAGGTTGAAGAAAACAAAAATTGACAAACGCATATATACGTCCACAACATTCAAAATTTTAACACCGAAATCTGTGGCCATTGAAAAAGTCGTAAAGCGAAGCAAACAAAAATTGACAAACGCATATATACGTCCACAACATTCAAAATTTTAACACCGAAATCTGTGACCACTGAAAAAGCCATAAAGTAAAGAAAACAAAAATTGACAAACGCATATATGCATCCATATTCCCTACGAGCAACTTGTGTCAGACGCATATATGCGTCCATAGCACTCAAAAGGTTAAACGACAGCCAAGCCAGCAGCAGCGATAGCAGCCCCAGTTTCCCCCGTGGGAGATATAACCGGAAACGCGTCGTGACATCATTTATTTTCAAGCTCCACGAGACCGACTCCTGATAGTTCTCGTTCACGAACGAGGCCCGCGTGCTTTATAAACACGGAATCGAAAGGATTGGATGTTGTGAAAACTATAAGTAGAACAGCGCGCGTTCCGTGTTTCGAGTCGCCGAAACTAGCGCTAGCCTCGATCTCTTTCAGCAGTTTTAGACGGAAGTCGAAACGAAGGAGAAGAAAAAAAGTGGAGCATTTCCTGGAGGATGGGGGTGAAGCAAACTGCATAGATAAAAATAAGTGGGATAGTTTCTTTATTTGAGACAACAGTTTTGGATAGAATATTATTGTTTTGAATCACTATTAATCATTTCTCGACCACGATGGGGGATGATGGTTTTTTTGAAATATTTTATTCGAACCGCACTTATCCAATCCCGAGGCGAAGAAACGGATGATGATGCAGGGCGTGGGCGTCGGTTTGTGTTTATGCGCGAAAATAGCGGCGCTAACGGCGATGCCAGCGTCGAGCTGGCTTAGCCCGATGCCGAGCCGCGCTCTTAGACCGTGTCGTCATCGAGTAGCAGCTGTTTTCATTCAGCCTCGCCCTTCTTAGTTGGCGACTTCCTTTGCAGCACTTTTAATTAATGTGCACGAGGCACACTCTCTCTCTCACTCACTCACTCACTATCTATGTATCTATTTCTCTCTCACTCTCCTCTATTCCCCCTCCATCACTGTTTATCTCTCGTTTTCTCAGCCTCTTCTTCCATCATCCTTCAACTCCCTTTTTGTAGCTCTGCTCCCTTCCTCGCATCTTCCGTTTTATGCAATTTGCGAATCTTCTCTTCACCCACCACTCTTTTTCCACGGTTTTTGCGTTTCCCTAAATTATTCGCTCTTTTCTCGAGTTCGCACGCTTGTTTCTTACAATTTCCCTACTGAAACATTAAAATGCTAATCCTCAACCTTACACACACCAAAGAAAATGAATCAACGAAGAACTTAATTAACCCTTTCGCTACGGGAGGATTTTTCGGCAAGCAATTCCCGCTGAATAAGCTGCCACGGCAAAAATGTGTACTTATGGAACAATTGTAATTATCCGTCGTACGTTCAATACCGTGGAATCTTACGCAGAGCGCAACTACAGTCAGTCGTAGAAAGGAAAGGGTTAAAAAATTATCGCATAATGCAATAATACTCTGTTCGCAAAATTTCACGGGGTGACTATAGTCACCGCTCGTAACGAAAGGGTTAACGAATCATCGAGCTGCCTGTTGCCGGATATTCTCTTGGCCGCTGGTCGTCACATTTTGTAATACACGCAAAACCAAACCATATTTTTGTTTAGAGTGTTTCAGTAAATATCATTAAAATTACTATATTTATTTTTTAATTTTGATACTGTCGGTCCCACGGACCAACGCTGTCCAAACGAAAAGTCCACTGTCGATCCCTAGGGACCGATGCCGGGCTCAACGTGTTAATTAGTTACGTGATTCGAGTGCAGCGTTTCCAAGAATCCTTCGAGACGAGGAGAGGGACGCCTGTTCCGTGCCTAACGGCAGGAAAGACAGCAGGTTTCGCAAAGCGCAAACAGGAGGACAGTTCTCCGCGACAAAGTGGAGAACCCTGTCGCCGCTCGGCCTTGAACGCAGCTAATTATTTGCAGAACGCTCGCTGCCCCGCGTCGATCGCGAACAACGAAATATTGAACTTACCGCTCTCGCAATACCGTCTTCCTCTCCCGCCAGAATTGTCCGCGAAGTCGCTCTCGTCTCGTGAATCACACACGCGTATTTCTCACGTGTACATGGTACAGTAGCGGACAAAAGTTTAACCCTTTGCACTCTGAATTTTTTTTTTTTTTCAATTTTGTCGCCAATAACTCGATAGTATTTTCGGTGCTTTATTTGAAATTTACTTCACAGAACATTTCCTTGAATGGTGCTTACTTTTTTTATTAATTATATTAACACATTCGTCGTCATGTCACCGAAATATGGGTGACGCTCTTTTTCTTAAGATTAAATAGGATTTTAAACTGGAATTTTAAAAGGAATTCAATGGAATAAGCATTGAAGTATAATACATATAAATATAAAATACATAAAATAAAAATAAAAAGTTGAAATTGTTGCTGTTTTTATATTTTTTTACCCCAGTTTTCTATGCAATCGGATTTGGGCTCAGCGAGAAACTCAGTCGAATCACGCTGGGCGACGAACGTGTTAAACATAGTTCTCAAGTTTTGTTGTAACTTACATTTGTTTCATTTCGTTGACTCGTTGGTCTTAAACTTTTGTCCGCTACTGTACATAAGTAAGCAAGCAAGTAAGTGCAAACCCACGCGAGAAAGATAAAGCGTCGTCCGCGCAATTCCTGCCGCGTTATTAATGACGTAATTCCTGACACAATATCCTACATAGAGAAACACAGAGAAGCGAGGAGAGGAGAGGGAGAGAGAGAGAGGCGTTCGTTACGCTCTCTCAGCCGGTCTCCGGTTAATTAAAGTCTACCCCGAGGACGAGGGGCTGCGTTAATTGCCCGCCACTCGGAGAAACGAGAGGCGTCTGCCGGCGAGAGGCTAATTTAATTAACGTCCTGGCGGCCGCAGCCAGGCTTTTTCGGCGTTTCCCAAGGATTTCCCGACCATCGCGAGGGAAGGGATGCTTTGATATCTCCTAACATCTGGCGACCCTCGCGAGAAAACCGTTCGAAAGAGGGAGGACAAAGTTTCGTCGAGGGTGACACACCCCCTTTCTGCTAAATCGTTACACGTCGCTGTTTATTGTCTAGCTGGATCGGTGAAAATTGTATAAACTCAAGGGTATCGAAGTACCAACTTATTCTTTAACCCTCCGAGTACTGTAACTTGCAGACTCTCACCGTTATTATGTAAGGTATTATAAGAAACTGACCTGTGTAGTCTGTTTCGACAGCTCTTGTTATGAATTTATAATGAGAGAGAGAGGCTGCGTGTGTCAAAGCGATCATCACTTCGTGACTCACCAAATAACATCGTCATTGTGGACATTCCCACAAAATATTGGTGGTTCCACGGCACAGTATACGGAGGGTTAATCATGACACCCCTAAGAAATTGTGAAATTGTGAAATCCTATTATAAGAAACTGACCTGTGTGGTCTGTTTCGACAGCTCTTGTTATGAATTTATAATGAGAGAGAAAGGCTGCGTGTGTCAAAGCGATCATCACTTCGCGACTCACCAAATAACATCGTCATTGTGGGCATTCCCACAAAATATTGATGGTTCCACGACACAGTATACGGAGGGTTAATCATGACACCCCTAAGGAATTGTGAAATTGTGAAATTGTGAAATCCTATTATAAGAAACTGACCTGTGTAGTCTGTTTCGACAGCTCTTGTTATGAATTTATAATGAGAAAGAGAGGCTGCGTGTGTCAAAGCAATCATCACTTCGCGACTCACAAAATAACATGTCATTGTGGGCATTCCCACAAAATATTGATGGTTCCACGACACAGTATACGGAGGGTTAATCATGACACCCCTAAGGAATTGTGAAATTGTGAAATTGTGAAATCCTATTATAAGAAACTGACCTGTGTAGTCTGTTTCGACAGCTCTTGTTATGAATTTATAATGAGAAAGAGAGGCTGCGTGTGTCAAAGCAATCATCACTTCGCGACTCACAAAATAACATGTCATTGTGGGCATTCCCACAAAATATTGATGGTTCCACGACACAGTATACGGAGGGTTAATCATGACACCCCTAAGAAATTGTGAAATTGTGAAATCTTATTCACGTGATCCCGTCGACGGAGACGAACAGTTAGGGTAATCAAATCGTGGAACATACTTAGAATGAGAAGAATGTCTTTGCGAGTGAAATTCGTTACTTGTTTCGATTAATAGGGCACAGACTAAAATTTCGTTCAAATAAGTAAAGTTCTACTTCATGAGGAATGATATGTAACATTTCAGCGAATTTTCTACACTCGTCACCAGAGAGATCATACCGGAAATCGGTTTCTCGCCCGACTGTTCCCGCTTCTGCACAAAGGACTTCTTAATTGGGACGGTTCAAAGTATGAATTGAACGATGATAGCGAACGAACGGAGAACAGTCTCCCGAGTGTCGTGCATGAGCTCATACAGCGGCGAAAGGGTTAAGAGAAGCGAAAAAGAGAGGGAGTAAGAAAAGGAAGGGGCGAGAAAGGGTCGGTCCAGCGATGGACTCTTGCTCCCGAGCCTCTAAACGACGGACGTCGAGGGTCCAAGCTTCCAATTAGAGCTCGTTAGGAATGCGTTTCGAGGTCCCTCGTTGACCGTAGAGCTCGCGAGATAACGCTCGAGCAGCGCGTTTTCGCCGAGCAAACCAGCCGCAGACATCGAGGCGGAAACGGTCTTCGAGTGTCCTTAACCCTTTCTCTGCTAGAGGCGTACATATATGTAGACCCTCTAAATTTTCCATACTGTAACTTTACTGCATTAATCTGACGTATGATTCACCGATTCGATGTGCATTTTGGTATATAACAATACTATATCTAATTTATCATTCACTGCCAACTACGAAATTACAAATGGCACTCAGCTCAGAAATTTTATTCAGCGACACCAGCTACGGATTAAACGTCGTTCAGTTTAATTAAGTCATATACTAAAATTTACATACATGACTGTCCCACCTCTGAGTCTTATATAATAAACTAAAATTTGAAAATTTGTGAAACTATCATTTGGTGATTAACAGTCGTCTCTCGAGCGCAAAGGGTTAACACTAGAACTATCGACGATTACAGTGTACTTATTTGCATGGATCAGATCAAATTGAAAATTACCTGAAAAAATATCGAATACACAGAAAACAAATCTTTATTTGTACCTTCTGCAGAAAATCATAGTAAATTTTGGAAGCTTGGTAAAGTGAATTTATAAGGCTTCTATGAATAATCATCAATCCGTCATATTGACTGCTCTGGTAGTTCAAGTATTAACACTTTGACTGCTACGGGCGCATATATGCGCTCGGCGACGGCTTTGATCAGTTACTGCTGTCTTACTGAATTTCTCAAGAAATTATTTTATCATATCCGTGTAACACTCAGAAACAACATACCTTGTTGCTTATCAAGAAGAAAAATCTCGTTTATTTCGTCAGTTTTCCCTATATCTTAAATTCGTTTCATCTGTTCATCTGCCATTTGACAAAAGTTATGTATGGTTTGGAGTTCGTTTTGTACATTTCATTTTATATATTTTACAATACATTATAATTATCAAATTATGGCGT
The DNA here is from genome assembly GCA_033822845.1 of Tetrapedia diversipes. Classification (NCBI taxonomy): domain Eukaryota; kingdom Metazoa; phylum Arthropoda; class Insecta; order Hymenoptera; family Apidae; genus Tetrapedia; species Tetrapedia diversipes. The sequence continues at coordinate 372,190 of JAOPTO010002284.1, forward strand.
TTTAAAACTTTACCCTTGACGAATAAATAATGTATATTGAAGATAAAAAATATTTAAAAAATTGAAAAATATTAATTTTGGAGTGGATAAAGTAACAGTAATTTGATTCTGTACAATATTACAATTGAATACACCGCCGAACAGATTTAGATTGCGTGAAAAAGTATTCAGTCCCCAGCGACAGTTAGTGCCGGCTGCACGCCGTCGACGCGAAGCGTTTCGGCTCAGAGTCTTCCGCAGTCAAAGGGTTAAGGAAACACGATTTCTTTTTGTCATAGAGACCATAAAATCGCATTCTCTATTACACGTCACCGGACGTGTTATCGATGAAAGGGTTAAAACTCGCGTTCCTCTGAAACCGTCCACTTCATCTCGCTACTCGACCGTTTGTCTTGGCACGTTCCCGCGCCTCGAGGCCGCGAAATTTATCGATCCATTGGCGCCGGCACGGTCTTCCGGTTCGAAAACAAATGGCGGCAATTCCCCGGCGAATTTAAATACAATCGCGTCGCCGCTGCTGGCGATAAATCGACACGCGCTCGCGCTCGTTTTGCTCGCGTTTCAAGACCGATTCCAGATCTCGGCCGCGTCTTTCCTCGCCGCCTGCTTTTTCTTCGTCGTTCGCTCGGTGACCCAGTGCGCGCTACAGATGCCCGATAAAAGTATCTGCGTCGCAGCCGCCTCTCGTGGAACGGGATTATCTATGCGCCTCGTTACTGTGGACCATATACAAAGTTTTAACCCTTTGCACTCGAGAGGTGATTGTGAATCCCGAAACGTGACTGTCTTCAAAAATTTGTACATGCGAAGCATCGACACGATATGCTACTATTATAGAATTTACTTGTATTAAAATTTACCGAATTTAGGTAAATAATACTGAAATTTATATGTATGTATAACTATTTCACAATTTGCATTCGGAAATTTATGAAATTTGTACCATTTTACCGTCGAGTATGTGTCACCTACAAGTTCAAAGGATTAACAATTTTTTCATTTAATTTAATTTTATTTATTTCCACGGGCAAAGCACCTTTTGTGCAAAAGGTAATAACAAAGAGGAAAAGCAATGATCGAGCACGAATAAGTTAGTCTAATAGAAATCTACAAAGTTCGTACTCAAATACGTTAACCCTTTACACTCAAGAAGTAACTGTCGGTCATCAAATGAGTACCTAACTAAATAAATTACATAATTGAATTGAATGAAGTTTAATGCATGCGAATTTTAGTAAATGCTCATGCATTTGGAGATATTTGAGATCAATATTACTGGACGACTAAAAGTTACCCCGAGAGAGAAAGTTAATAGTTTGGTTAAAGTGGTTAGCCATTGAACATAGTCGGCAGAACGGATCAATTAGATTAAGATTAAATTTTTAAATGCTTAATGTTATCGGGGGGACGATTTCTTTCTCCTCCAAGAGTAACAAAATCTAAAAATATTATTCTGAAATGTTTGTTAGGATAAGTTATAGACAAGTTTCAAATCGTGTATGGGAAAGTACAAAAATTCACCGTTAATCCAATAGTACCTCAAAAAGGTGTCTGTTTTGCTCACATAACCCCTCGCAATCAGTGACAGAGTACAAGTCCCCCGATGTTCTCTTCGCAATGGAGATTAAAAGTTGACTTAACATTGTTTGTTTATTAATTACTTAATTTCCAAGAAACTGCTTACTCAGTTTCTATCGCGAGAAAAGAATGTGGTACGATAAGATACGAAGAAATCTAACATATGCGACGCGAGCACGCGAAGAAAATGAAGTGCGTATGACGCCTCTGTACGGAGGTCGTCGCCGAGGGGTGAAAAAGTCACTGGAACGGATTTCGAGTATCCCGTGAAAGTAATCTGAAACATTCATACGCCATCGCGTGACTGCAGCATTATCGCTGAACCAACCGTCACAGCAACAAAGGATTTTAACCCTTGCCTCCCAGAGTCTGGGTCATATTGACCCGTGTTGGCGTCGTAAGCGTAGTGAAGAACATTTCTTTTAGCACTTTCTCCCCAAATGATAGTTTCTCAAATTTTCAAACTTTAATTTGTTTATTAGTTAGACTCAAAGGATAAATAGTGACACTTAACTAAACTAAATAACGTTTAATATGGCAGAATCTTAGTAAATATTTCAAATTTGAAAATTTTTGAAGTTAGTATCATTAGACGACTAACAGTTACCTCTCGAATGGGAAGGGTTAATTGATTAATTTGTTTTCATTGACCGTTTTTTTGCTCTTAAACTTTTGTCCGTTACTGTAGCTAGTAAAGCTGGTCGTTTTAAAAATTCATCGCGCGTACTAGCGAGCACGGAGCAAAGAGAGAGAAAAATGGCGGCAGTGGAGGAAGGATCGACTGTAGTTCCACCAAGGCAGAGAGAGAAAGAGAGAGACGTGCACAGACTTTTTCGTAAGCGACGATAAATATATTTCCAAACGTCCACGAAACGGCGTGGAAGTTACGGCGGCGAGGCTGCTACCACGCCGCCAGCGGCTGACCCATTTGTGAAACTCGCGCGACTCCACGTTGCCACACACCTTCTTCTGCTGTGCGCGTTCAATTATTACAACACTTTTACGAATTACACGTAGGGTACCGCCTGTGTGCGGCTCCAGTGGCCACCGAAGGACAGGGCCGTCATTTGCTTCCCGCGCCATTTCGGAACCGTGACCCGGAAAATGGAACGCTAGATCGACATTGTAACCATTTCACCATCCAGACAATTCGTAACAATTGTATTTGAACGGGGAACGCAGAAAAATAATTAGGCACTGCTTGTTCGTCGTCTACGTTTTCTGTGTTCTTGCATCTCTGACCTGAGATACTGCGAAAGGGTTAATCCATTGCACTCCAAAAACAATTCTTCATCTTCAAAAGTTACCAAGCATAAAATGTTCGAATAAATCAGTACCAGAATTTACACGCATTGAAACTTATTTAATTCAGATAAACAATACGGAAACTCTGAAGTATGGCTGTTTGCATTGGGAATCTTGCGAAAGTGGTCACTACGTTTGGCTACTCGAAAGATAACTTTTGAGTGCAAAGGTTTAACTCAATAATTAGAGGCACGGGGGAATTCAAAGAAGAATATCATCTGGGTTTCCGCTTGAATTTTTCGCGATGATCATACCTCAGAGAGAAATAGTTAGATTGACAGGGAGAAAGAGAGGGAGGATTTGAGTCGAGTTGAGTCGAATTCCTGAAAACGGTTCGCGTGATAACGCCGCCGCTGCTCCGGCTGGAGACCGACTACAAAGGCCTTTGTACGATTTCGTGGGGAGAGAGAAAGAGCGACATACGCCTGGTATGTTGAAGCCGGTATCGGTCAGAGCCCTCGGCGTAAGCGGCTTTATCGAGCACACGCGATACACCGGCCCGATAAAACGCGTATCGGCTCGTGTAATTCGCCGCTTGCATTTTTCCCTCGCGCTCGCCAGCTCGAGCTACGGTGTTGCAAGTCTAGAAACACGCAGCAGCCACAACCCTTCTCCACCCCCTTACAGCCGACTGAATTTTCACTCTCGGCGAGAAAGAGTCAACCTCGAGTTTCCGTGTTCGTCTAGGTCGAATCGCAAACAATTTCGTGGCGTTGATGGGTGGTGATTGGTTGTGAACGTGGTCGAACGTTTATGGGACCCTGTCGGTTGGGCCAGAGCCGGCCACGAGACGCTTTTGAAACGCGCTCGTGCCTTTCGGTGTCGGGGACAGCTTTCTCGAAAATCTGACCTCGATGGCTCGGGCTAAAAGTGAATCTTACGGGAAGGGTTTCGAGATGGAGGAAGCCACTTCGCTGTTTGACGATGGAAGTGGGAGTAAATGGAGTTTCGGGAGGCGAGGTAACGGGGTATGGTAGCGTTTCAATCTGACGGAGTGCCGTCTTCGCGTGTGAGTCTGTCGTTAATGAGTAGGAGACGTAAACAGCTGGTATTTCGAGGATATAAATGGGTCAGAGGCAATCAGAATTCCAGTTTCGTTGGAAGGTTAACCTTTACGGTGAAATTGTATTTTTACTACGTCTGAATCTTATAGTACATCGAATTTAGCTTTCCATAATTAATCTCAATTCTGATATTTTTAGAAAAGTAATGCATATGATAGTGCTCGGTTAATATAAAATGCGTCCTGACAAGTAATTTACGTTATCCGCTGTGTGTAAATTGTAAGAATAGCAGAACCTGATTGTCAAAGGGTTAAACGAAGATTCTGTTGTACACATCCAAGCAGAGAGAGAGAGAGAACAACAATAAGCAGCGTGTGTGCTGTGTAACACGGAGCACCGTAGCTCATGCGAACGAAGGTCATGAGACTTTAGAAACTTTGCTCTGCTCGTCGTAAAAGGCGAAGACGCACGAGAGTTTATGGAGAGAGAAGGAGTGTAGCTTTGAGTAAAGCCGCGACGCGAGCAGAGCTGGCTTCGGTATTCGGGGAAAGATGAGATTTCGTCGGTGAAAGACGCGCTGAAGAGGGACAGAAATCGATGGCGCAGGCCAACTTTTCGATCAGAGTGTGCGTGTGTTGACTTTAGAACTTATCAGGAACGTGTTTCGTCACCGAGATCCACCGTTCTCTCCTTTTCTCTCTCTCATTTTTTCTACCTCTCTTTCTCTTTCTCTCTCTCTCTTTGATGTGCTCGTCGGCTTGGAAACGCGGCACGGACTCAGCTTGGACTGTGAAGAGTGAACGTTGAATCGAAAAGGAGGACGGTGCTTCGATGAAAAGGATCGCGCGCGACTTCGTCGAAGAAAAGAATTCCATTTTCTGAGACTCCTCTCGCAATCGACCCGCGAGACTCCGTGGAGAGCTCTTGGGATGGGTTGGTCCGACCCTGTTTAACTGTTTCACGCTTTTTATTTGCGTTTATTCTGTTTCTCTTCTCACTTCTGTGATATCTCGAGGGTATAAGTAAGCGACCTTTTCGATTTCCGTTATTTTTACAGTCATCGATGCGGTTGTAAAAAATAAATAGGGGTGGCTACCCTTACACCGCTCTAAAATATGTACGGTTATGGTATATCCAGTCGTAGTTTTTAAGTAATATAAAGTTTCTGTGAATAATCATAGACATCTCTAGCAACAGAAGGGGTTGAGTAAAGGAAATTTTAGAATAGAACATTTCTACGAACAGTTATAGCCACCGTTAATAATAGAAGGATTGGATGAAGAAAATTCAGAATTGTACTACATTAGCGAATCTGTCGAATCAAACATTTGTAAGGCCAAAGAAAGCGTTTATTGGCTATTTAATTACGTCGGGCAGTAAATCACGGTAATCTCGTTACCACGTGTTCACGTTTCACGACCGGACGAATTTTAAACGCGACTGAGAATCGTCCGTTGCAGGATTAATTGGTTCCCACATTCCCTGGTACATGGGCGAAACTTGTTAATCGGGCTCTGAAAAATATTCGAACAGCGGGGCCGGTGCATTAGAAAATGTTTCGATCAACAAAGAGAGCCCAGACCCCTTTGTTGCCTGAGGAAATCTCTCTCTCTTTCTCTCTCGAGAGACGAATAGACAGAGTGAAAGAGAGAGAGAATGTGGTGGCTGCACGGCGGGCCATTTCGTCGTTTCCCTCCCCTGGCCCCCGTTGCCTTTTATGATTCGTTTTTATTTATCGTCGAACCCGAAAGTCTGGTTCACAATGGTCCCGTACACGGCTATGCGGGCCTTTGGAGTCGTTGCTTGTCGTCCCCCGCCCCCCTTCCTCGCCCCTCCGTTTCTGCGTTCTTTCTTCTCTTCCTCTCGTGAAGCAACCTGGAAAGAGATCCTTTCGAAACGAACGAACGACAGGGACGGGCCGACGAGAAATGAAAAATCGACGTTGAAGAGCGAGAGAAATCTCTCTCTCTCTTTCTCTCTCTCTCGTAAAATCGTTTTTCTGACTCTCTGTTACCAGAGCAGAGTGGACGATGATCATGGTGCCTATCTTCCGACGAATTAGCATTCGGCGACCTTTTCGTCTCGTTTCGCTCCGTTACCGATCTCTCCGCGGCTAGATCGCGATCGATGGGTCGTATCGTGAGCCGATATCGTTCTGCTCTCCCTTTCCATGGAGGAAAGATTGGTTCTAGGTGCTGGCCGATTTTCTGTGTTTCGATGTACATACACACAATAGTTAATTTAGGTATAAATAACAGTGAACTTTAAAGTACGACTTTACATTGGAAAGTTTGTGAAACTGATATTTTTCGACTATAAAAAGTCACCTTTCAAATACAAACGATTAAAAGTACCGTGAACCGTGTATTTAAAATCAAAACTGATTTCTCCATGTCAGTTCGGATAATTGACTGTGTTCTGCTGTACCCAAGGTGGCAGAGGCGCAACGTTGGGCATTTAACCGGTCTTGGACTGTCCTTTCGACGGCAAACAGAGTCTACTTCTTCGAAACAGTGGTCTCTCATGGTGCGTTTGCTTGTTGCGGCTCTCTCGAGGATTCTCGGCTCGAACCAGCTCCCAGACGTGTGTCTTTCTTTATTTTTTTTTCTTTTCGTAACGCGTCGCGCAACGCTTCTCTCGTTCACGACAGGTTTCCTTTTTGAATTCTCTCTCGCGAGCTGCGCGCACGATGGCTTCTTTCACCGGAGGACAAGACAGTTGTATGCGTGAAGAGAGAGAGAGAGAGAGAGAGAGAGAGACTGTGTGTGATGCTTTCGTAAAAGTATGGAGCGACGACGGTGGCGGTTTCGCAAATTTCAGTCACATATTCGCGGTCCTCGGCTCGCTTCACAATTAGTGAAAGGAGAACTCGCGGCGCGTGGTTTCGACACGTAGACGACAAAATGCTCGGCCAGCCGAGGACCTGAATTCGTTCCGACCGATCGCCGTTCCCCGCTCACGACCACATCGCATGTGCGCGTCGTCGTCTCGTTGAAATTTCATCCCCTCGAATAATTGACTTCCTGGCGAGGATTTCTCGCGATTCCACGATGAGGAAGTTGATTTCTTGTGGTAGGAGAAGTCTTTCGGAAAGTTTGATTAAATACGAGAGACACTTGGTCTAAATGCTTATAATTTCTTTTATGTAATTTTCCTTAATTTCTTTCACTGTTATTATTCAGTGGTACGACGTAACAAATAAAGGGGAGTAAAAACGCAATAATGGTAAATTCGAGTTCGGTTTAAGTTAAATAGACTAGGAGAGGAGGAGTGATCGGTAGGATCTGGATAGCTTAGCGGTCAAAGCAATTATCTGGTAAACGAAAGATCCTAGGTTCGATTCCCGGTGGTATAAAAGCTAATCTAAACGGACTGATTCTTTTTCTTCTACAGAAATTTGGAAAGATAGTGATGGAGTCTCAAATGAGTATATTTAGCGACGGATTTAGTGGATTGAAAGATTTTCGTTTACCAATGAGCGAAGTTTCGCGGCTTTTACAACTTCCGTTTCTTTCACTTACAAAGTCAGTTAAAGCTAGCGAAGCAAAGGTGTTGGACAGTAACGGAGTAGAATATAGTCGTGAGCAAGGAAGTCAGCAGATATCCAGTACACCTGGTGATAAAGCCACGCTGCGAAGGTCATCCGTGAAGATACGATAGAAACGTTCTCGCTCGACCTTTGAGACGAGTCCTTTATCACAAGTTATGTTAGATATTCCCTTATTCTCCATTTTTATCTAACTTCACCTCTGCTTCATCGACCATGAAAATTGTTAAACGGTACATCAATGCTCACACGTTGTACAGTTTACATTGCAAAATATATAAGCATTCTAAATACTTCGTACTGCCTTGCAATACCATCGATTTGCCATAAATGCTTAAGCATCCGCGGTGTATACTAATAACAGAGCTTGTCGGTGATTTTGATTGCCGCAACGGTTACAAATCGCTCACGAATCGATCTCGTTGAAAACGATGATTTACCTGTTGTGTACCTCCGCTGACGAGCGGTGCTCGTTTGTACGCTCGCGAACAATAAGATTCGAAAGGGAAAACGGACCGATGAACGAGGACAGCCTCCTCGCGGTCTCGTGATTTTCTTCATCGAACGAAAGATCGTGCTCCTTTTCGCCGTGAAGGAGAAGCAGGTCACCTCATCGAGCCTCGTCCGTCGCGATCGATGGATCGTCTTGACTCATTCTCAGGGAATGCTCTAGCGTCACGTCGCGATCGTCGATGTCTCGCAACGGATACGCTCGTTGCGTGTGCCCGAAAAATCAACGCCACGGTACCGTACCGCAAACTCGATGAATATTAATAACGTCCAACGAGTCTCGGGAGAACTGGTTGTTGTGTTGGCTCGAAGAAATCGATACGGTGATCCAGAATTTGTTATGAAGTGTACCCTTTAATCATCGTGGTACAGCAGAATTCCATTTATTGGAACAGAGAGGTGGGAGAACAACATAGGTCTGCAATCGTGATTTTATGAGGGTAGTACAGCAGAACCTCGATCATCGGTACTAATAGAAAGACAAATGTGTTAATAACGAAATAGTCACATTTTCTGCTGCCAATCTTCGTTTCATTAAACTGATGTTAAGAAGGTTACTTTACAGGAAATATTTAATCGGCTCCGTCAGTCACTGTAACCAACATATTTAAGCTCGTTCATTAGTACGTACACCCATGAAATATTGATATCAGTTTCCCCTGTACAGTGACACAAGCTCGCATAAATGCGACAAGACCCAAGCTTCTTTGATAGATCAAAATTATGAAAACCATGATTCGACGTTCGTTCCCTTAAACAGAGCCTCTTTTACCGACCGAAAATGACTCCAAGAAAGATAGATGCGAGAAGAGTGAACGCAGAATGAAGCGACTTGGTGATAACTCGGTTATCCTCGTTGGTCTCGTCAGACGTAGCGCCTGGAGAATCGCCATGCCAGAGAGAGAAGGTGGAAAGGAAACAGAGCTGTTCGTGGGACGAGGCTCGTTTCAGGCCGCGGCAGCGGCTGAAGAAGGGTCCAGATAGGCCGCAGATTCCAGACAAAGAGGACAAAGGCCCAGATCTGGCCGCGCCGCGCCTGTGGTGGCCGCCTCGAAAGAATTTCACCACATAGAGAGCGACGTAGAGAGAGATTGAGAGAAAGAAAGAGAACACCGTAGGCTCGTGTTCGTGATAAAGCCGCGAGGCTCTCGTCGTATGCGTCCCTCGTGTCCGTGCGCGCCTCGTCCATGGAATACTTTCACTGGTTTCACGGCCAACAGACACGTTTACACGATGCTAATAATACGCCCGACGTTGTTCGTTGGTACCATTTATTTTCTCTCTCTCTCTCTCTCTCTCCCTGTTTCTCTCAAGCGAATACGCTCTCCCTTTCTCTCTTCCCTTATTTTTCTCGTAAGCAAATACACACACTCCCTCCCCCCCTCTCTTCCCTCCCATTTTCCTCTGTATCTCTATCTATCTTTCTCTCCCCCCTCTCCCCCTTCTATTTTTCTCTGTATCTCTATCTATATTTCTCCCTCTCTCTCTCTCTCTTTCTCTGTGTATGACGTTACTTGGCGATCCACAAGTCTCTCATTGCACGCTCTTTCCCTCGTCCTTTTGCCCCGATAACGAACTCGGCTCCTCTCGGTGCATGTGTAGCAGAGACCGAGGGTCGACGAACCCCGGCGAAGGAACGATCGATCCTTAGCTTCACGATCTTGACCTCGATCGGCTCGACGTCGGCGAGTCGAACCTGTCCTATTCAACAGGCGACTTGGCACGCCTTTTCCCGCCAGTTCTTAGGCATTTCGTTGAGTCGTCGGTACGTACCTGCGTATGTGACACTCGTTCGTGCACGCTCTTTTCGTCTTTCAGATTGCTCGGTGTATAGGAGGCTTATTTTTTGGAAATCGATAGCCAGCTTTAACCCTTTGACTGCGATATTCGCTTGTGTCGATCGCACGGTCGTTATGCTCGTCGACCAAACTGCAAGTTTGCTGTTGATAGTTGCTACGTTACAAGAATCGATAAGTTCTGCGTTAGATCGGTTTAATTGAATTTCTGGTACAAAAAATTAAAATGTGTATATACTTTGATAGACATGTGAGGGCGTGTATACATTTTTCGTAGTGAAAGGGTTTTGGAAGAGGAGATTGAAAGAGAAAGAGAGAGGTCTGGCAGAAGTGTAAATGAGTAACCCTTGTCCGGGTGTGCAACGTGGCCATTAATTGGCGCACACGCGACCAGGAAGAGGAGGGCGTCCGTTGCTATTGTCGTCCTGGTAGTAGGATGTGTCAACGACACGTAGCCGTTGCACATCCGCCGGAAGAAGCTTCTCTCTGTCTTCGATGAGGTTGCATTCAGGGACGGGCGTCCGCAATATCGATACCCCTGGTCCCGTTCTCCTTACTCCAACGTGTTCTTTTTTTCTTTTTTTTTTTGCTTTTATCCCATGGTGCTATCGAATTTCTTAGGGAGGGAGATCGGTGATGTTTCGCAGCAGAGTTTGTTCGAAAGGGTAACGTTCGAATTGTTAAAGGTGTTGTATTTGATGTGAACATTGTTGGAAAAAAAAATGTTCTCAGCTATTTCTAACGGTTGTTTTTCGCTATCGTTTATCTTATTCTGTATTTAACTCCTAATTGGTAAATGTGAGATCTATTGCACTCCATTGATTTTTAATTCCATGTCAAAAATGGAATTACAATAATTTTTTAAATATAACAGTAAGCATAACTAGATGCATAAAACCTTCTACTGGTTTCCGTTTCTCAGTTGTATACTTTTAATTAACTCTTTGCAAGCATTTATCAATCCATTTTCTATACGAGAAAGTAACTACCTCATACTAGTTGAATAATAATAAATACTAATTAAATAAGCAAAATAATAAAATAAAGAAAAATTAATCGTTATTATATTAATACGTCTACGTGGTTAAACTATCGCAACATGTATCGCACACATGTTGTGTGAGCGACCATTAAAGTGTTAGAAACGAAATTTTGTTAAAGCATCACATTGAAAGATCCAATCCAAGGCGTCTTCCTTTCAAAATTTCGTGATTTCACCTTCTACGCCATTGTCCCCTCGCCAACTGTCGTGCAGTTGCGAAACTGTCTTCAAACGAATTTTTCACGTCACACAACGGGACTGTCCTTGCCCGGTGACTTAGTATCGCCCCGTTTCTAGGAACATCTGTCCCCTGCAACCGTTTGACCGGTCGATTATCGCGGCCGCTCGAAGAACGCTCTTCTTTGTCCTCCATCAAGCTCAGGTAGAGCCAGGATAAATCTCAAGGTCTTCTGAAAACTCCAGCTATCCCGATCGACGTGCCAAAAAGTTCCACGCGTTCGCGTTATCCGAAGCCTGATCGCATAAAGGTCAATTTATATTATCCGTTCGAACACATTCCGTACCCAACACTGTTCGAACACTATCATTTGCGTATTAAGAATTTATTAAAAATTATACTTTGGAAAAGCAGAAAATGCATTTGATGGACTGTGAACAACACTAGTTCCAGACTAATTAATAACAAAATTAAATAAAATCAATGGGATAACTTTGTTAAGGAAAAAATGGGAAATCTCCCCATTCACTTGGCTAATTGTTAATCCTTTGTACTCGAAAGGTGACTGTGTCATCAAATAATAGTTTCGCAAATTTTCAAACTTTAGTTAGACTTAAAGGTTAAATAGTCATATATGCAAATTTTAGTATATTACTTAACTAAACTGAATGACGTTTAATATAGGCAAATCTTAGTAAATATTTCGAATTTGAAATTTTTTGGAGTTAATATCATTAGATGACTAACAGTCACCTCTCGAGTGCAAATGATTAATTAAAGTTGGTCGGTTGGATAGAAGCGGGAAGCGGTGTTCCGAGAAGTCGATGAGTCTTCGATAAATTTTCAAAGTATTCGGTTTCCACGGACGCGCTTCCGGTGGTGGTCGGTCGCTTCTCGTCATAAATCCCAGCGTTCGTAATTTCCGGCTGAATTCCGCGAATCTCCAACGCCACGCAAAGCCTCTTAACGGGAATTGTTCGTCGAGATCTTCCAATGATCGCACGCGGTTCGAAGGATCGTGTTTATGACCCGTGCTACAGTAGCGGACAAAAGTTTAAGACGGGTGGACAATATAAAACATAGTTTCATGGTTTGCAAATGTTGTCTGTACATTCATTTTTATTATTATTACTGTGAAACAGTGTTTATTGTATAAAAGGAAAAATGATAGGTTAGAACTAACAGTATATAAGTAATAACTATAACGATATTGTTCTTATTTATTTGAATAAGACGGGTTACAAAAATAAACTGTAAGACTGACAAGCATATTGATATTTTGCATTACTGATCTAACCTGAACTTAATCTGAATCTTAAATATTTAAGTGGCATTGAATAGAATGTGTTATTGAAATTCGTGTGATTTGAATGAAATTCCTTGCTTTACCCAAACAACATCGAATAATATCAAGTTCACTCGAATAAACGTTGTCTCACCTAATTTTACTTGTAACATATACATCGTGATTGTTTCAACAGTTTTTTTTTTTTTGTTTAGTTTACTGTAGTTACGTTGAGTGCTCGTCGTCTTATTTCTTTTTCCCACAAGGTAATAAGTGATTTATTGCTCGTCTTTATCCGGAATTGGATTTCGAAGTGACACGGTGGTTCTCGGAGTTAATTACTAAAAGACAGTTATAGCGTTCGTTTCTTCTGCTGTTTCTCGTCGATGACATAAGCAACATTCTTTCGTTGAACGAAACCATTCTCATTATCGCTAAGTATCTTTATTGTTTAAACGAAATGTATACATTGGCGAGGGGCTAATATAACGATGGATTTTGTATGAAGGCCAGGTACGGTAGTAAAACTATTCGAAAACCTAACCTTCTTTGTGTGTATACAGCGCTCGTAAAAGGTGTTTTTGCCGGCGAGTATAATAAAGTTTCTAATTGCTAACATTTACCTCGAAAGAACTGGAATGTAGTAACTGATTAAGAAACGTCTCATTAAGAAATGTGAATGCATTTATAACCTCCGTCCGCTTAATCCGTCTGTATACGCGTTTACCTTTGAAACCAGAAACGTGTCAACAAACATTCCCGGCCAACCTATTTGTTCGCTTAATTACGATACCTTATCCTTTGTCTTACCTCAAAACTGTATATACCTAAAGTATAGAGGAATCTAGGAACTTTGGCTTGGAGGGGGTAAAATATTCAAAAATTCGATTCCAAGTTGTATTTCAATATCCTTACCCCATACCATAGCTTCAAAAGTTAAATTAAGCTGGTTATTCTTCGACAATTATTCTTCTAAAGAAATGTAATTCTTTAAATTAACAATGGATACCATTAACGCATCCCCTCTCACGTGTGTCGTTGTTGGTACACGTTAAAACTCATTTTTACGTCAAGTGAATTTTTATCGTTAAAAAATAAACAGATAAGAATAATTACTAGTACTGTTATTAGATACTGTTTAATGGTTTTTAGCAATGTTCTGTTATTTTAATAGTTACTGATACCAAAAAGTATTTTCTCTATTCACAAACAAATAGAGACATTTGTCTGAGAAAAAAAAAACGACTTGGCAGGGAACGTGTTAACTTCTTCCTATAACGTCAAATTTCGGTGAAGTTTTAGTTTTTAAAAATATAATTACGTAAATGAAATCTTTGTGAACCATCAATGGTCCACGTCGACTTGATCGCGTTAAGGCGCTTCAGTAAAAGTCTCCTATTTTTCAAAATTCTCAAAAATCCCATCAAACGAACACCCAGCCATCGAGCGATCCCTGTTGCCCTAGCTTTCGACTATTCACGGCCACGTGCATCTCGTTGCTCATTAAATTAGGTAACCATCGCTGGACGAACGCGTCTCACCTCCTGTTGCCGGTCGTCGTCGCGGTGCTCACCTTCGCGGCCACCTTCTCGACTGCCTCCTCCTTCTCCACCTTCGTCCGTTCCTGTTTCTTCTCCTCTACGGCGCGTTCTCCGGCGGCGGTGGGATGGCAAGGATGTGTGTTGGAAGTCGTGGCAATACGGTGGGGTCGGGTACCAGACAAGGTCACGGCTACCAACCAACACACTGAAGTTCTCTTCTCCGTCTCTCCGTGTCGCTCGTCCTTTCTCTCTGTCCTTCCTCTCCCGTGCACGTTCTTCCTTCGCTCTCTTTCTCTCTCTTTCTCTCTTTCTCGTCAGTCGTTCGTCGCGTCCCTTTCCCCTTGAAGGCGGCCGCGCAGCCATCTTGGGGAATGTGTAGCGTCATCGAATGCACCGAGAATAACAATAAATTATCCGCCAGTCGCCTCTCACCTCGCCAGCCCCGCCTCGCTCTCCGTTTCCCTCGTTTCAATCCTCCCTTCTTCCTCGCGCCGGTACCTGCGTTTTCAGCCGGCTGCTTTTCGTGTACTATCCTGCGTGTACTTCGCGGAGAGTATTCTAGGGAGCTGGTAAATTGGCGCGCCTAAAGAATGCCGGTCTGATTGATCATAGTCTCTCTATAGGGACCCACTTTTCTCGACACGATCATAAAAATAGGGTACGTGTATTTTCGTTACTGTTTGAATCGACAAAGTCAACGAATCGGATCGAATTACATCGCATGACGAAAATCATTCCTCTTGTTCCTGTGCCATCTTGTTCGTCAACTTATCAGCTCCTTATAGTGTACTTGTACTTTCTTAGGTTTCGTCTGGTTGTTTGACAACGCGTCGGACATGTCTTAATCCTTTGTTAACACTAGAACTACCGACGATTAGAGTATACCTATTGGAGACAACAAGTTCAAAGTGAAAGCTGTGTGAGAAAAGTACCTAAATAAGAGAAACAAATTTTAGCAATCACAGTAATAATCAAATGTGTAGACGCCACAATAACTACTTTCGTACAATTCGCTATTTCACACATTTTTTAAAATTCAGCCTTTGCGATTAGATGTCCCCTCAGAGAGGACATCGTGAGACGAGCAAGCTACTGGGTTGCTCCCCCTCAGGAGACATCAGATTACAATATTCTTCCGATAAATACTTTAAACTACAAAAGTTTTTAATGCATATTTTTTTACATCCTTCTACTTTTGAACATTCAACATTCGCACAAACTTTCAGAAACCAATTGTGTGCGAAAGTCGAGGGGCGCCTGTAGTAGGTTCGGGTTAGGTTCGTCCCTGTGTAATTTGTGTCTGAAAATCCTTGGCTTGTAATTCGTGGAGAGTACTGATCCCGGTTCTCTCTGTTGTTTCCATCTCCGGTCGAGGGAGGACGCGATCAACCTAAACGATAATCTCGTCAGAGAAACAAATTTCGAAGGGACGCGTACGCGGGGGTAGATAAAGCTACGAAGAAGAAGGGAAGGTCCTTCTCTTGTTATCGACGATCTCTGAATGCCTGACCTTCTCCGTCCGTCTGAATTCAAGCGTTTAGAGCCAGAGCCCCTTCGGCCGTGAGCTATTTTTCCTACTTTTCAATAAAACATTGGAGACCGGGCGTTTCTGCTTTTGAAAGCACTTGAATGATTCAGTAACCGAGCCCTGCTCTACGGTTCGACTACGGATATTCTGGAAAATTTATATTTTTATGGATAAGCTGGAGGACAACGTAAAATCTGAATAGTAAGAGTCTATCTATGCTTTACATTATTAATATCATTATTCTGTACAATTGAATGTAATAAATTGCAAAATATAACGTGTATGTGTAAAAAGAAAACCAATTCTGTATTACGGAGAGCTTCATAGCAAAAGGGTTGAATTCCTCGTAAAATACCTAAACATTTGCGAAGCTCTCGTGACCTATTAATTAATCAGCTGTACGCGGTATGTACCTAACGAAGGGGGAAAAAACCACCAAGGAATTTCCGATAACGACCCGTAGTTCTCGTTTTAACGATCATCCCGATCTCGACGGAGCATCTCTCGGCTCGCGGTTATCGCACTGGCCACAGGGGTGGAGGGTGGCGGAGGCACCTTAATCCAAGAAGGGAGAAAGAAAGAGAAAGAGAGGGAGAGAGAAAACAATGGTGATTGTCTCGAAACGTTTACAGCCTAATTATGTGAACACGGGGCCCGGCCATGGTGGAGTAACAATGCTATAACTCGTAACAATGTACGATTGTTCATTGTCTGCCCGTGTGCCCCCTTCGCTTTTCTTCACGTGTGCACGCGCAGCCTGCTAACCCCGTGCTGCGCCGCTGACTATCTTCAGCCCCTTTTCGCCTTCTGCCGATCCTTTTTGCGCTGCTTCTCTACCTCCTCCTTGCTGAGAAGCTTTGACCGTGAACGATCTCGCGAAATCGGCTCTATTTCAAGGGGAAATTTGATAGAGTGTAATTGTTAAAGTTGCATGTAGCTAGGTTCATTTATTTATTGGTAAAGTTCTCTTTGCATCACTTTAGCATCAACCTGTAGCACCACTGTGTATAGGTAAAGTTGAACACGATAAAACGTGAATTATCCGAATCAATTGGGGGACACATTCTTTTGGATAAATGGTTCTTCGTATAATCGGTCTTAAAAAAAAAAACAAAGCTAGTATTATGTCATAAAGCAAGCGAAAATTAAGCACAGGTTTCGAATAAGATTGTTCCTTCTACACGAAAGAATAAACATCCAATAAAATTTCCTTTTACCCCTCGGTATAATCGCGTGAACGTACGCTTCTTTCCGTTTCGTTTAGTCATAGTCAAGCGGATCGGTTCTACGATCGTTCTCTAATTGCATCCAGGAATTACCAGGATTGCGACTGCTGCGTTAGACATTCGCATGACTCACATTCGCCAGTCAGGGTTTGACTCACCCGTTTCCATTTACTCACCGATCGAAAGGGTGGAAAATCTAAAAATTACCGGTCTAAATCCGAAACGACCGGATGACTGACCCGCGCGCGCGCTAATGCTCGACCTCGAGAGGAGCCACTTTCGTAGGTTGCTCGTGACTCGTTCCGCGGCTTCTCTTCTCCTCCTCTTCCTTCGCGAGAACGCTTGCTCTGCTGTAGCCCGGTCTCGCAACATCCGGCCTGTCCTCCAAGGCCACGCAAGATCACAGAAATCGGGTCGTTGAACCGGGCCGAGTCCCGATGGCTGGCTTGTTGCTCCGACGATCGAACGAGCCGGGCGCCAAGCTTGGAGAGATAAACGGGTACGCGCGCTCTGCTTGATACGCGTGTGGCTGCTCGATAAGCCGCGATAACGACGCAACGCTTTCGACCGGCGAAAGAGTAGAGGGGTGGGAGAAAGGTGTAGAGAGGAGAGGAGGGGGAGAAAAAAGATGTGGAGAGTGAATGAACTGGAGAGGGGTAGAGAGGAGGGAGAGAGAGAGAGTGAGTGAGTGAGTGATAGGTGAGGGGCGAAGAGGAAAGAGAGAGAGAGAGAGAGAGAGAGAGAGTAAGTGAATGAGTGAGTGAGTGAGTGATAGGTGAGGGGTGAAGAGGAAAGAGAGAGAGAGAAAGTGAGTGAGTGATAGGTGAGGGACGAAGAGGAAAGAGAGAGAGAGTGAGTGAGTGATAGGTGAGGGATAAAAAGGAAAGGGAAAGAGAAAGAAAGAAGGGCTTCCTCTTCGATTCCTTTCTTCCTATTCCTTCAAGATCGCTCTTGAAGAAGCAGAGAATGGGGGTGATTTTCGTGGAAGTATAAATTAAAAATCATCGAACGCATCACTTTTGCGTCGCCCTGTACCGTCAAATCGCAGGCGGTCAATTTTCGAGCGCGCAACACAGCCAGAGAACACGTAACGCTTCCCGTGCATTCGATTTCTTTTCCTACTTCCGGTCCTCCCCTCCTGTCTCTCCCTGCTAGATCCTCCATTTCACGTGTCCCACGCGCGGTGCACGCGTATCTCCATCAGTCGCGAAACGATTAGCTTCTCGCGTCGCGTGATCCCGCCTCGTTACAGCCTCGTCTGGCCGTCACAGTGTTGTCGGCGGAAAGAACGGTTGCCTAAGCGAAGGATACCTCTTCTTGCCGTGAACTTTGCCTTCCGTTCCACCGGCGGGAACCGGTTGCGTTTCCAATGAACACCGCCTATTGGATATCCTCCGTTTTCGAACGATGGTGATTCGGTGTAGTTAGGAAGATCGCGAATTTTAACACGCACTACGGAGAATGGATTTTAAACACGATTCACCACTTTTATTCGGGCAATATTCAAATCTAGGGAATTAGTGTTTAACACCAGATTTACGGATATTTCTTGTATATCTTTTTCAAATATACATATACTAAGTGTTTGAAATGGGGTTTTATATTGCTAAATAAAATACACTCTTATTTGAAATACTATAATACTTTATGATACAGGTGCACTCGACTTTCACACATTCTACTTTCGTTATTTCACACATTTTTAAAAATTCAACTTTTTAAGCCTTTGCGGTCGGATATCCTCTCTGAAGGGACATCGTCAGTCAAGCAGGCTACTGGGTTGTTCCCTTTCATGTAGCATCAGACTTTAGTCATTCCTATCTTAGCAACAAAATGTTCTTCTTTGCTATCAACACAATTTTTAATCGGAAATCGTGGAAATCTTGCCACTTTTTGTTCAGCTAAAGCGAAAGATCGCGGTTAAAAATCAAAGCGCGATGAATCATCGTCAGGCACCAAAATTAATTCCTCGTGATTCCGGTGAACAAAGGTAGTGGGTCTTCTCCGTTCGTTCTCTCGATCCTTTCACTGTCAAGTTGCTTCACGGCTCGCGCGTGTTCGAAGAGGCCTGCGTTGAAGTAGCCGACCGTTACGCAACGACGAATCACGTTCCCTTGTAAATATCTTAATAGGCGAACGTGGAAAACTGATTTGTCATTGATATCGTGACTGAAAGAAGATATTTAATCTGCTTTGCCATCGCCGCCTTTGCTACTACCAGAAGAGGTCTCGCAGTTTCAAAGGCGGTCCCCTCCCCTCTTCCCCCGTTAAATTAACTTCCGTTCGTATTCCCATGGAATATTCTTCGAAGTAGAAGCTCCTCCGTCTTCGCGTTTCTCTCTCCCGGCTTTAATTTCCAGTTGGCCGACGAAAAAGGCATCTGGAACGAGAAAAGTTTCCCGAGAGCACACTCCGCCAAGGACATCGTCTTCGGGAACCAGTCCTGCGGTGAAAAAGCGTGCGGCGATCGTCGGTTGCTGTGCCTGGCGAGGAAATCCTCGCTCGCGATCGAAGGAACAAGACCGACACGACGAGCTGTGCGTCGTCTACCTTTCGTTTTTCCTTCGACAGCGATGATGATGGCGGCTGGGGTATAAATGGCCCTCGAAGGAAATCGTCTCGCCTTGATCCTCAATTATATTTCTGTTAGAAATTGAATACTACGAAGCAAAAATTAACCATAAACCAAATTTCTTTTAACGTATTTTCTCAAGGACATCCTCTTCTAAAAATCTAAGGGTATTCCTAACTTGGATGGGGTTGTAGGAATTTCGATCCAGTGCGTTTTGCTAGTCATTTTTTATGAATTTCGGATTTCATGAGCAATCCCTGACAATTCTATTATTCTAATATGCATCAAAAACTTAGTTTGAAATTATTGATCAGGACAACATTGTAGTCTGATGGCTATAGTCTATCTCCTCTGAGGGGAAGGCTTAAAAAGTTGAATTTTTAAAAATGTGCGTAAGTCGAAGGGCGCTTGATACACATGAAACGTCCGTAAATCTAGTGTTAACAGAGTAATTCGCGCTGAAACTATTTTCTTGCGTGATCGATAAACCTTGCTGTCAAGGTTCCAAGTATTTCTACAAGGTGATTCAAGATTGGTGTGTCTTCGGGTTTGACCAAAAATTATAGCACACTTGATAGAACAGTTCTGTCGTATATACGGTTTTCTAAATAAAATCTTCAGATTTTCAGTTCCTTTTTCGTAGTAAGTGTTCCAACGCACGTAACCAACAAGCGTTGCACGAAGTCGAACTAGTGTTCCATTACGAAATTCGCACGCTTGGAGATACTTTGGCCTCGCTCGCCCGACGATTCTTTAAAGAGATTGCGCGGCATTTGCATGCGATCGAACAAGAGAAAAACTTGGGGCTGTGGCTGTTTCGCCGTTTTCATGCATACGCAGAATTCCAGACTGCTCGTTCTCCCCAAGATCTGCGCGCAAACTGTTTCCTAATATTCGAACACGGTCAGATGTTGCTCTAGGTTGTTCGTTTCGAAGTGTTTAAGGTTGTTGGAAGAAGGAATAGGAATTGATTCGAACTGGGATTTGTACTCTTTTCGCGAAACCATAGTTTATTTTGCATTTTCTACGTGTCTGTAACAATGGATAAAATCACTTTTTCTCAGAAAATTAAAATAATTCGTATTAAACATTTGATGGTAGAATAAACAACTGTGATAAAAATTCTCTTAAGGGAATCTGAATTTTTTTTATTTCTGAATTGATGCCGCCATTGATTTAAAATTCTAAATTTAAGATTATAAAATGGAAATTTTATATATCTCTTGTGTCGAATAGTGAACGAACTCGAGTTTGCATTAACCCTTTCGTCTCGGAATATAAATATTAATCCCGTAATAGCAGATTTAGCTCGGAACCAAGAAAAAACCATGTCCCGCTACTTGGAAACGCGGATCGTCTTCGCGACAGGGCTTAAAAATATCTTTCGACGATCGCATCCAATCGTGCCAGGCTTTAGATGGTCGCGACGGAGAGTTTGACCCGTGCGACCCATCCTTAAATGCGTTTCCAACGCATACGGGCCCCAGCCACACGCTCTGATGATCTCACTTTCTCGAGCGTGAACGATCCACGCGTCGATTGGAGCCTAGGAGATCAACCAGCGTCCAGACGCCGATTCTCTGAGTCAGTTCAGAGAGTAACAGAGCAGACGTGTGTGTAAGTGGCTGCAAAAAAGAAAAAGAATCCTCGAATCGTTGGAAAAAGAGTCCACTCTCTACTTTGTCTCTGCGTTTCGTGGAAGCCAGCTTTAAACGAAAAGCGAGTCCAACGCTGCTTCTCTCTCTCTTTCTCTCTTTAGCTTTTTCTCTCTCTTTTTTTTAGCTCTGTATCTCTGTCTTTCCCTCTTTTCTATCACTACAGAAACACGACGAGAGGAGTCTCAATTTCTTTTTTCTCCTCGTCAACGGATCGAGGCTGAGAAAACGTACGAGGCACTCGTGAAACGGAGACAAAAGAGGTGGCCGGGTAATTGAGGCGAGCCGAAAAATAAAAAGGAAGCACGACGAGGACCCCTGGGCGCGACTCGAGCACACGATGGAGAGAAAGAGAGGGAGTGAGAGAGAGAGACAGGAGCGAACGATCTCGGCGAGCGCGCCGCGCTTGAAAGAATCAGGCGCGAGAGCAGCTGAGACTTGCTAACGGCCGCCCTGATATTTGACTTCGATCAAGCCGCGAAGACCGGTCCATTGTCTCGGAACTCGCCACGCCGGGGCGTGGTCCTCCTCCCCTCGCAAATGAAACGAAATCGAACGATCGACCGAGTGCGCTCGCGCGGAGGGACGTTTGATGGCGGCTGCGACCGTTGCGACCGAGAGGACGAGATCGAACGAGAGTTGACTTCGTTTCACGCTGGCAGATTTGTTTCCGAGTAATCTTGAATAATGCATCGCGGGGAGCTGAGAAATTGACCAAGGGGGCTGGAGGGAAAGGAGGGAGGGGGGGAGAGGTCTTTGACATTAATAATGTCATAATTGTTATAGCGTTACTTGTTATGCAAATAAAACACAATGTGTATATATAAAAGTTTATTTGAAGGGTAAAGAAATTGCAAACTAAGATTAATACTAATGAACTGACTTGACATTTTTTAACAGATTTACAGAGATCCCTTTTTTTTTTACTTTCACTCCACGCTAAACGTATTCACCAGACCATTCCCGAAGTCTATCCTGACACGTGACAATCATTCTCATTCGGCATTCATACTAACCTTTCAATCTCGTACTCATTCATACCAATCAATGACACAGTTGTATACTAACAATAATTATTTATTTATTTTAGTATTATAAACACCCGTTATATTAATAACGAGAAATGCATTAAAATTTGGGTAGGATATCTGTATCTAAATCTCTAAATTGTTCACCGTCTGTTGCGGGGAATTGGTTGGGAAATTGAATAGAAACAGTCACGGACGAGGTGTGTCTGATTAAGAACGTCTGGTACTACTGCGACTCCTGTTTCCAGTCGCTAGAAAGCGATTTGCCGTTTCCTTTCATAAATTTTTACAAAGTAAACAATTCACTATATTGTTATACACCTTTTCAATCAGAAATACCCGTTCCAATCTTAACAGACGATTTCGATACCGCGTTTGAGCATCGATCGCATTGCAGCACCCTAATTCCACCAGACTCCAGACGCAGATGCAAATTTCTTTTCCGATTCAGCCTGCCGAAATTCCCACAACTTGTCGCGAACAATGCGGCCTAGACGAAACCGACCGAACACGCGTTCCCTAAATTCTCTCTAAGTCGCACAGTTCGTTCACTCTTTGTGCATCTCGCGATACCCAGACCGGGCCGCGTTGCGTCAGCCCTTTCTCTAGGGGAGCCACGATGATCGCACGGCTCACGCAGATCGGAATAAAGCGATAACCGTTGTGGATGTTGGTGCACACCGGCCATTGTTTTGGCGCTCCTCGGGGAAAGAGGGTGTGGTCCCAGGGGCGGGCGAAATCCTTAAAAGGTCGCGGACCGCCGCGAAAACGCGCAGAGAGAGTGGGGGGGGGCGACAAAAGAGAGGCTTCGCACGGAAAACGCGTCGACCGCCGGTCTATCGAGGGCTTTTGTCGTGGCAGCTGGCGAACAGGTGTGTGTGTGCGTGCGTATGCGATGTGTACTGTAGCAGGCAAAAGTTTAAGACCAAAGGATCAAAGGAAATAAATTAATTGATTAATAAGAAATAATAGTATTGCGTCTGTTGCGAAAGAGAAAGAAAGAGAGAGTGAGAAGGAAAAGTAATAATAAAATAGTAATAAATACAGTAGCGGACAAAAGCTTAAGACCAAAGGCTCAAAGAAAACAACTTGACTAATTAATAAGAAATAGGATGGTAAATAAAATTCGTATTCTATGCTAATCAATAAAAAAGAAAGTGTTCTACTATAATGACGATAAAAATAAGCGTATGAACAATATTTGCATTCCATAAAACTATGTTTTACATTGTCCTATCGTCTTAAACTTTTGTCCGCTACTGTATGTATGGACTCGCTCGTCTGGCCGACAATTCTAGCCGCGTCAGCTGTTCCGCTTCTAAGTCGACGACCACTAAGCTGGGAAGAGCGCACGAGACGGCCGTTACTTTGGCCGGGGGGGCTGCTAGGAGGAACCGGCCGTGTCGATTCTCTTCCTTTTCTCATGCAAATGCGACGTCCCCGTGACAGGAAACGCCGCCGCGAACCCTTTCGAATCGCTGGAATTTTATTCGCCGCGCTAAGCAGACACGGTGCAACACAGAAAGTTTATTTGTTTACGGGAAAAACCCTTTTAAAGAAGTCAATATATTTACTAAAAATGTTAATATTTTTTAGAATAGTATTAAGATCATTATTAGTAACATATAGCGTAGTATGAGATTCCTCTAACATAAGAGTACGATGACGAAAGTGATAAGTTAGATCCGCGCGATCGTTATATCCGTGAAACGACGAAGAGTCGAGGAAAAGGGGAGGAGAGAAAGGGGTTGGTAATGTGGGTTGAGCGATTCCGTTTTGACCTAGTAGTTCGGTTCAATTCGTTTCCCTAATTGCTCCGTTTTAAATGCTTCGGTTAAGAGGATTAGAAGCTTCCCCGGAATCCATTAACGGATTGATATTCTGTGCGTATCTTTCCGTCGTATTTTCGTATAAAAATGCGCGGGATTAGGATGGAGAACGGAAAATGAGTTCGAAGTTTAGAAAGTACGCTTCGTACAGATAATTGTTTCAAATTTTAAAGTTTCGTTGCTTTTTGAATCGCTCTGTACATAGCGGAATCTCGATTCGTCAGTTTTCAACGCTTCGGTTATCGCATGAGTTATCGATGACGTGCACACCTAAAGATAAAACCATTGGGTGAAAAAATTACTGTTTTTGGTAAACTTGCTTGGGTTACTTTTGAGTCATCCTGTACAAGGATGAAGCTTTATCAATTTTCAACAGTTTATTGCCCGAGCTATCGGCAGTCCCTGTTAACGGCACAGATAAAACTTCCATTAGACAACGATATCGTTCACTATCGGTTTAGGATTATATTACTTTTGAATCACCCTGTACAAACGGGAACCGTTTTATCTGACCGGTTCTCCAAGCGCGTTGCTTAAACGTGAATGTACAAAGTACCTCCCTTGTAGAAACTAAAACTACTTTTGAATCAGCCTGTGCAAAGGATAATCTCGCGTAGAAAGTGACATTTGCAAAATCGTAAGATGGCATTACTTTTGAATCAACCTGTACAAACGAGGGCCGTTTTATCTGACCGGTTCTCCAAGCGCGTTGCTTAAACGTGAATGTACAAAGTACTTCGCTTGTAAAAACTAAAATTACTTTTGAATCGCCCTGTGCAAAGGATAATCTCGCGTATAAAGTGAGATTTGCAAAATCGTAAGATGGCATTACTTTTGAATCAACCTGTACAAAAAGAAAATCTTTTTACCCGCAATCATAACATACTGCCTATAACAACTAAAATTTCCTTTTCTTTTTTTTTTTGAACCGCCCTCTAATCTCACTCGTGTATATAGAGTAACGTTTTTCAAGTTCGTAGGATCGCATTACTTTTGAATCCACCTGTAGACGAAGAAATCTTCATTTACCATTTCCGAAGAAAACGAACGGCTGACAAGTTGTACATGTGTCGCAAGACCTCGCGAACCCCTCGACCGGGAACAACGACGCGTAATGCGGCGTCGTTACGCTATCATTGAGCGCAATTGACATCTGCTTGTTGGCGCTCAGTGCCGGTTGGCAACCGGCTCGGCCACTCGCTCGATGGCTGGCAGTGCCGTGCGTTATACTACCCGTGTCCATGGGCTCTTCTCTGCTGTATAACGTGTTTGATCGATCTGACTTTTGACTGCTGCGTTTCCACGCCCGATAACCACCGTCTCTTACTCTCTCGTGGGGAAAACTCTTCGAAAGCTTCCTTCAGCACTCCGTGCCGATTAGCCGTTTGAGTGCTAAAGAATTTTTCTGTATATATGCCAAAAGTGTGGAATGAAATGCATAGTTGTTTTTTTTTTTGGAAATAATAAAAACGGCAATGATTAACTGTAATTATTATATAAAAAGTAATTTTCAGCAAAACAAAAACATTTTTATTCTCGTTTATTACAATAGTATTTTATTGCACAAATTTCATGAAGTTCTTTTTTACATTTAGCGCAAATTAAGTTGGATCGTTTAATTCCTTTTTGATTTCTTGTGCATACTTGCACAATTGAATGATATTAATAAAAACCGAAATTAAATACTGTGATCTGCGGTTAGGAAGCTGTGTCTCATTTATTTAACAAAATAAAAGAACGTGTAATAAAGGAAAGTATTTGATCGGTTTGAATTTCTCTTTGTTTTCATGGGTGTGTTTTGAAAATTTGAAATCAATCTTCACGAATAATTTTCGTTTCACGAGACTCTGAAGAAACCTTGCTGTGAAATTTCATACATTTCTCTGAATCAAATGCTATCTGAGCCATAAGGGTTTGTCGACGCATAGCTAGCGGTTCGAAGGGGTTAAAAGCGTTCCGATTACGATTTTATGCCGATCGCGTGACGGCGCCCGTTAATGGAACGACGAAAAGTTCGTTTCCGCCCCACTGCCTCGTCGACATATCGTGGATCCTCGATCGTGTTCGGAGTCGTAGCAGGTGTAATTCATCGGAATCAGGGGCGAGCGAAAAAGTATTATCACAAGTCCCGTTTCTGATTCTCTCTCTCTCTCTCTCTCTCTCTCTCTCTCTCTCTCTCTCTCGGTCTCGGTCTGTCCTATCTCTGTCTGTGAGTGCGAGTGTGTGTGTATTCTTGCGCGCAACTGGAGAGAAATCAAGTGACGGCCAATTGATCGATCAATTGCGAGAAAAAGTGACTGAAAGCCAGGGAGTTATCGACGAGGCCTTTAATCAATCATATACATGTAGCGCGAACAACACTCTAATCTTCGATCATCATTACTCAGAACGTATCCGTGGCTGTACAGTTCTTCTTGAAAGCTTCAGCACTCTCACAATGTCTGTTTTGATATTGAGAAAAAGTTAGGTGACCGTTGAAAAAAGAAAAGTGTTTTTATCTTCATTTTCAAATTACAGTAAATGCCATTTCAATACTATATCTGAAACCTGATATTATTAGATTTTGCTAAATTCCGTGTTTTCTATAAAATAAAATCTTTGCACCCCGAGCAAGACTGTCTAAATCTTTATCTAACAGTGAATGGATTAAAAAGTAATGCCATACGTGGTCTTGAAACTTTCCAAGAGCAGGTTCTCCAAAACCGAAATAGTCTGGGAAACACTTGTCCGCGGGGAAAGCAGGTCCCGAAAACCTGTTAATCCTGTGAAAACAGGTGAAACGTGTCTCGTTTCAAGCCCGGAGACAGGGCTGAAAAGAGGGAGCCTATGGCGTAGCGCTGGCAGCCGTTCGCTGGATTTTTCCCGGCGCATATTTTTGTCGGTCTATTTTGCAGTCGAGGGGTGGCTCTGTCCCCCTCACCCCGTCGACTCGTCGGTGGTTGTCGATGCTAGAAGGGGAGCTCTGCGGGTACGAGGGGGATGGCAGCGGATTTGGGGGTTGGACCCGTGTCGAGGTGGGGCAGAGGTGACCCCCGCGGATCAATACCGCCGCCGGTCGGCCGTCTCCGGCGTGCTCCAACGACCGATGCTCTCTCGTGTTTCCCCTCGAAATCGAATGATGGTGTTCGGGGCACACTCGCTCCGAGGAGATCGTTCTCAACACTTAGCCAACCGAGAATCTCCTATTTTGTTCCTCAACAAAGCGCCGCCTTTGATTCTATTTTTGTTATTAACCCTTTGCACTCGAGGGGTGATTGTTAGTCGTCTAATAATCCTAACTTTAAAAAATTTTTTAATATTTACTAAGATTCAATTATATATAAACCCTTTGCACTGGAAAAGGTGACCGTTAGTTGTCCAATGATACTAACTTCAAAAATTAAAAAATTCAGAATAAATACTACCCTTCGCCTATATTAAACTTCATTTAGTTTAGTTAAGTAGTATACTAAAATCTACATGTATCATTATTTACCATTTCAGTCTAAAGTCTGAAAATTTGAGAAATTATCATTTGGTGACTAACAGTCACTTCTCGAGCGCAAAGGGTTAATTTGCTGCGCGCCGGAGGATCTATGAAACGAGGCACGAGATGACCTCCGCCTCGACGCTGGAAGACGCTCGCGTCGTCTCACGGGCGTCGCTCGGTTCCGTTAAGCGGGATCGTAGTACCCGTCGGCTAATCCAGAACAATGTTACGGGCTGGCCGGAACGGGAGAAAGTAGCCGAGTAATCGGACAACGCGCGCGTTGCGTCACCGTCGGCGCTGTCGGCCGGTTTAAAGCGCTCCGTTCCGTCACGCTCGCTCGAGCTGGGGCCACTTTCGCCCCGCGTGAAAACGTGCCGGAAAACGGGCCTTTAATCGACGTATCCCGTGGTACTGGATCGTTTCTAACTAGGCGTTTCGTTGCTCAACCCGTTCGTTACCAAGGTCTCCTGGGGAGAACCATCCATCACAACCCAAAAATTTTTTCGTAATTATATGACATCAATTGGAATAGATTTTGCGTATGTGTATTTACAGCATTCTAAAAAAATGAAATAAACGTTTTTTGAAACCGACACAAATATGTGACGCTGGGCTACAGATAAAAACTATATGTGTCACATTAAATTATAGGACAAAAAAAAATTATATAAATTTGATGGGAACGAAACAAACTAGTTACAAAAAATGTAAGGATCTTAAAATGATTGACACGAATAAAAGTATAACTATAAAAAGAAAAATTTACTTGCTAGTCGGTCAGGTTTGGAGTTAGAATTAGGATCGAGTTCAAACGTATGTATTCCAAATTTTTTTTTTTTGCTTTTCGCAAGGAATGAGGCATAATGCATGCTAGTTTCATGCGTGGATTAAATTTCTGAAAGCATCCGATTTTTTTCCATCGAGGATTCGTTTCGTCGTTCAGAGAACCAAAGATCACTGGAGTGTGTTCTCTGGATTACCATTCAGAGCGCATGTTTCTTCCGGCGACACAGATTTTTCCCTTTCTATGACAACGACGCAATTTCTCGAGGGTTCTCCAACTCCTCGACGAAGTTTCGAGGATGCGCCCGCCGGAGAAAGAGAACGCGTGTTTGCCCTGGAAGCGAAGTGAAAACCTAATTTGTCGACGCGGAGGAGGCTCGCTCTAGAACTTCTAACGAATCGTTCTGGCCTCGAGGGCCTGCCGGCAGAAAGCTCTTCTCTAGAGGCAAAGAGGACAAACACCATTTAGACGAATTTGTGGGAACATCAGCACGAACCAACGTCTCGTCAACTTTCCACTGAAAACTGTTTCCTCTCGTTCTTGATAATCTGAAAAATCGTCGCAAATTTTTCTCCTTGGATTTTCAGCCGACCACAAATATCTCTTACTGAAAACAGAGTTTTCTAATTTTACGATTTTAACCATCGTCGCAAGTAACAATCATCTATTTCCACTAGAAGAATTTCTACTCTTACAAGAATTCTCTCTACTAAAAGAATAGGTTAATACAGCACCAATTTTCCATTTTTTTGACATTTCTGCAAGTGTACAAATTCGGTTAACAAGGTCAGTATTAGCGTATCTGGAAGTATATTTGCAAAGCAGATATGATCAGAGGTTTTAAATTTTAAATCGTCATATATGTAAATTTTAGTATATGACTTAAATAAATTAAATATAGGCAAATCTTAGTAAATATTTTGCATTTGAAACATGCATCTCTTAGAAATCCAGTTTCCCCCGAATCGTTGTCAGCGGATTTTCCGCGTAGATTTCTCTTTTTTCGCCGGCAGTGCTAATCTCAGGCGGAGGCCCGAATCGCAGCCGGATCCAGGATGCCGGTGTCCGGTGTGTCCGTGGCCGGAAACGAGCTTTGGCTCCGTGTCGAGTCACGTGTTGGTTACGTCCCACGAAGCAGAGAAACGACGATGGAGAAAAAAGGGAGCAGAGCGGGAAAAATTGGAGCGAACTCGCGTGTTTTGTCTTCTCCCCACCACCACCACCCCCTTTATCCATCCCTTCTCCGGATCGACGTCGTCCCCTTGTTCGCTCGTCGCTTGTTCCTCGCGTCCAGTTTGCTCGTTGAACATGCAACTGGCGAAGGTCGACGAGAAAAAGCACGCAGACTGCCTTTGCTGCGCGGAAAAGCGCTTCGCCGACTGGTTGACCGGGTTCCAACCGGAAGATGCGCCATGCGGAGGACACGAGGTCGATTCGAAGTGAGCCCCCTCTCCCATTTTCGCGCGTTAATTCGGCCAGTTAATCGTCCAGATCAATGGTTAACCTTTAATCGAAGCTGAGGATAACGCGTTTCGTGCCAGTTTTGATTTTCCTGATTTTCCGTTTAGCCATTTTGGTACGAGCGTCGACTATAGTTGACGGCCAAGAACTTTTACCTTATTTCTGCAATTGCATTGTGTCCGTTCACCTAATAAGTTACTTCGAATTATTTCGTACCAGGATTATACATACCTGTATGTATATTTATTCAGCAGCAGTGCCGTCCTCTCCGCGAGCTACCATCGAGGAGCGCTCCACGATCATTGTTCGGCACAGATTTTACGACTTGATTACCAAAACGTGCCAAATTACTTGCGAATTAAAACAATGATTTTGAATTATATTTTTTGATTTAATTTTAAAATTTAATTTAATTTAATTATTTAAGTAATTTTAAAATTTAATTAATTTAAATAAATTAAATTTTTAAATTATTTTTTCATTTATCAAAATAAAATTGTGAACACTTAGAGATATCGTAATAAGAACATATATTCTGTTGATCTACATCACAAATAATGAAATGAATAAACATTTTTTCTCCGCGTGTCAAAAAAGATCCAGTCCTCTTTGAAATGTCTCCCTCTCCGTTTGTCTCATAAAACGAAAATTCACAGTCTACGGAGAGGCTTCGCTATTGCAATCGATTGCACGATGACCAAGCGGGTGTCGCTTCACGATATTGTCCCCGTCGAACGCGCACGCCGCGGAAAACGTACGGGGACAACGTGTACAAGTTGTACCAGAGGAACAGCTTTCCTCCGCTTCGGGGACGATGTCTCGTTTCCGCGGTGCAATTTATGCGCGACATCAAAACGACGGCCTACAGTACCGCGAACAACCGCGGACACGATGCCGCGCGAATTTATTACGATATTATTCGACGTGATTCGCAAAGGCAGTAAATATCGTGGTACAACCACAACTTGGACTCGAATCACCTTGTATGTACGCTTCCAATGCTTGTCGGCCAGGGATGCGATCTTGATTTTGGTTGCATCAATATATACCGTTGGATGTTGTATACCGTCGAGAATGATGGTGTGTCGATGTTTTGTCGGACAATATTTTATACAGGCGCCCCTCGACTTTCGCACACAATTGGTTCCTGAAAGTGTGTGCGAATGTTGAATGTTGGAAAGTAGAGTGATGTAAAAAGAGATGGACCAAAAATTGTGTTTTAAAGTATTGATCGGAACAATATCGTAGTCTGATGGCTAAAGTCTGATGTCCCTTGAGGGGAGACAGCTCAGTAGCTTGCGCGACTCGCGATGTCCCCTCAGAGGGGACATCCGACTACAGAGGTTTGACGCTAGAACTACCGACAATTATAGTGTACCTGTTTGCATGAAAGAAATGAAATTGAAAATTACATGAAAAGATATTGAAAAAAATACAAATGCTTAAAAAAGGAACGAACGAAAGGGGTGACGTACAGATTACCATTTCTAGAAGTCCTTCCGTTAACTTCCCCACTGAAACTCGATGAAAGCGAACGTCTCTCGGGAGAGAAATCCACAAAAACCCACCCTCGCTCGATCGAGCGAAAACCGACAGCGAGAGAGAGAGAAAGATACATGGGTAACACGTTTTTACTCGGGTATCGAAATCTCGCGGCACCACTTTCCCCGCCGCGAGGAATCGATTCCCTCCCCCTAGCCTCTGCGTGTGTTGTCTGTCCCCAGTCCCACCGGCGCGGCGCGTCGCGGCGCCGCGACTAAACAGGACAATTAACTAACCAGGTTTTTCCACTCTGTTCTTCGCGTTTTGCAGGTACAAAGCGAATCGTTGCGTGAGCGGGGGCGGTGGCCGCGGAAACGGCGCGACTGGCGGTACCGGAGGCGGTCTAGGTAACGGAGGCAGCGGCCGCGGGGGCGGCGGGGGCGGCAGCCCCGGTAGGGGCGGCGGCGGCGGAGGAGGCGGAGGCGTCGGAGGAGGAGGAGGCGGAGGAGGAGTTCGCGGCGGAGGAATAGACGGTGGCGCGGTGCCTGCTACGCCACCGACCATCAGCCATTACCACCACCACCACCACCATCATCACCATTATCATCACCTCGTCACCACGACCACCACGACGAACACCACCACCATCACCGGCGTCAGCAGGCACCTCAGGCACAAGCTATCCCTTGGCAAGCAGTGCCTCGAACACCGACATCAGCACCGGCATCACCATCGGTCCCCTTATCGGGCCTTAAACATGGGCCAAAAGATTTCAGGTTAGGAGACACCCACACCCACACCCACAACCACTCACTCAAACACCCACTCGTACGCACGTGAAATTGTTCCACGCACCACCACCACCACCACCACCACCACCACCACCCCACCATCACCTGTCTGTCTACCTGTGAACACCCCCTAGACGGTAATATACGAGATCACGGACTGAGTCGTCGTGAGGGGGGTTTTTCGATCGTTTGCTCCGCGGACGTGTTTGTTCGGGAGAGTTTCGGAGGAGGGGAGGTATCAGGTGAGCGCCAGGATGACGAGAAGGGGTTGCACGCGGCGAGGGTAATTCTGGGAGAACGCGCGGATATCGTGTGATGCGTGGAGGATTCGGAATTAAGTCGAGCGTTGGATAGATTGTGGAGGGATTAGTGTGTACAGCATGAGATGAGGTTGAAGTTGAATTTGGAATAACGATGGGATAGGCTGTATTATAGGTGACTTGGTGTGGTGTGGTTTTAGAAAGGGACGGGTTTAACGATGGTAATGTCTAGATATCGGGTGTTAGCTCGTTTCTTGGGTGGGTTGTAGAGTGGTTTGTTGATGATATTTATTTATTTATTTATTTGAGGGGTAAACACCCTTTATAAAGAAGTGATACAGTAAAGATAAAAATAATTGAAAAATAAAAGTAGAAATAAAACTAAAAAGAGGATGTTGAAATTGGTAGAGCGAAGTAGAAAGTAACGCCGTGTAGCATTTTGATCGTTCGAAAGGGACGGCATTAGTTTTCCTTTATAGCGAATCGAACGTAGAGTAGATTGAGCACACCGATAGATTTCTAACTCCCAACGCGGCGGTCGTTACACGATACGACGGCAATCCGGGGACTGACTCTCGAAGGTTGATTCACCTCGTCGGGCGTCGGCCAGGGTCAAGGCCTCTGCCCGCTCTCGATTTTATCTACCTGCTCAGGTAGAAGCTCGAACAGGTCCTTCAGACCTGTGACTCTGTCCTCTGGCAAGGCAGGGTCTGTATAAAATAACAGGTGGGAGCGAAAGTTCTTGCCCAGCAGCATTCTAGTAGAGCGATTCGTCGTCGTCAGTTTTCAACGTTGTCGAAACTTCGGAAACGCTACTTGAACTCGATAAAAGTCCTTTTTAACATCCTCGAGAATCGATTAACCGACCAATTATCCTCGCCATTTGTACGTGTAACGCGTTAAACGAGCGTCCCGCTGATTAAACAATTACACCCCTGACTTCCGTTGAAACGATGACATTTTTCCGGAACAGAGCGCACCCGGGATCGGTTGGACCATCGCTATTAATCAGTTCCACCGATCGGTAGCTTTCCATCGCGCCTCGCGTCCCTCTCATGATTTACGCTGGCCATTTGCCCGCTTCCGGAGATTCATTCTGCGTCTCTCGGTGCCTTTGAAACGTGCAACGACCCCCTCTCGCTCTCTGTCTCCCTCTCTCTTCCGTTCCCCCATTTCTGTCCCCCCTCTATCTCTCTCTCTCTCTCTCTCTCTCTCTCTCTCTCACTCTGTATGTTCTCTCGGACCGGGTCGCTTGTCTTTTGGGGAAATTTGTCGCCCTCGACCGCAACCAATTCGCAGCTCAGCTGCACCCGTGAAATTTACGACGCCAAACTACACGCGGCAGGCAGCGAAGGGCTGCTCTGTAACACGGGGGGCTGGCGGGTGTCGCGTAGAGAGAAAAACGCAGCGACAACCTCTGGTGTCCCGGGTTGTCCTCTCCGTGTCTCAGCCTATGGCGTCGCGAGAAAAAAAGCCGGGAACATGTCGAACTTCTATCAGAGGGAGACGGATACAGTAGCGGGGAAAAGTTTAAGACGGCAGGACAATGTAAGACAACTTTATAGTATGCAAATATTGATCATATACAGATTTTTATCGCCGTTATGGTGGAACACTATTTGATATTTTAGAATATGAATTTTATTTGGCGTGCTATTTCTCATTAATTTATTTATTTGTTTTCTGCGATCCTTTGGTCTTAAACTTTTGTTCTCTACTGTAGATAGAGAGAGAAATTGTGAGGAGAAAGAGAGAGAGAGAGAGAGAGTGAGAGTCTAAAGGTCGACTCGGACCGGATACAAGCACAGGCAGGCCCGCGAAAGGGCCTTTCTATTAGTGCCCCTCGGCTTTTCGGCTTCGGGATAGAGAGAGACAGAGGGAGACCCTTTGAAATCCTCCGTGGTCCTTTCCAGAACCCTCGTTTCAGAACCCTCGAACGCTCTCTCGCCGGCCTAGGGAGAACAGCTGCCAGAGCAAATAAACCAGCATCCAAGGATATCGCTCTCTCGAGGCTCGCCAGAACGGCAGAAAGAGAGGGCGAACTTTCGAAAACCTTGAGCGAGGCCTGCCTGCCTGCCTGCCTGCCTGCTGCGTCATCGGAGGGAGGGGACCCTTCATTATTTTTCTTCCATCTTTTTTTTCCCCGTTCCCCGGCAAATCTACGCAGCCGAAGCTGGGTTGCCGCGGTCCCAGGTATCTCCGGGACGCCACACCACCAGAATCCCACGGACGCATCCTGAATTATTAACGACCCCGGTGGAAATTTCCTCCCCCCCATAACCCTCGACGAAATTCCGACCTACGCGCTACCTTCGACGCGACGCTCGTGGATGATCGACGATCCCGCGACGCTCCGTGATCCTCTCTCCTTGTTCATTCCTTGTCCACGAGATCGTGAAAATCTTGACTGAAGAACTGGAAAGTTGTCTGTGTGTGTGAGAGAGAAAGCTAAAGAAAGAAAAAGAGAGAGAAACGTTGGTTGAGCTTCAGGATCTCGTGGAGTTGCAGGTTGTGTCCTGAGCGAATGAAACGGCAGCGAGCGAGGAAAGAAGCTGGTCGGTTAATTGGAGCCATTGGATTTGTTTCGTATAGGCGGCGTGAAAAGCGTGACACGCGAGGCTGCAACTGGAGCTGTCGGTGGAGTCGGCGTCGGCGGTGGCGGCGTCGTAGCGTACAAACCAGTGGTACCAAGAGAGCTGGCGCAACACTTCGCGAGGCCGCCACGGCTCGATGTCCTGCTCGACATGCCACCCGCCTCGCGGGAGACGCAGATTCATCATAGCTGGAACGCGAACGACCGTAGCCTCAACATATTCGTCAAGGTGCGTATACGAAGAACGTAGTCGTAGACAAACTACCATTAACGCTAGATTTACGAACATTTCTTGTACATTTGTTTCTAACATACATCATAGATAGAATTTGAAACTGCAGAGTTAAGAGGAAAATAGATTTGGGTATATTTGCATCAGTCTATCGATAAAGGTCAACAAAAATCGCTAGAAATGGTTGTAATTGTTTCTGTTTAATTTGTTCATGAAGTCTGTTATGAATTCATTCGTAAATCTAGTGTTAACACATTCCATGTTCTTGACTATATATTTATTCATTTACTGACTAGACTTTACACACTGTAGGGTGCGATAAGTTTGCGAAGATTACTATTTTTGGTTGTTTGTAAGTTGAAAATGTATTTTTCGGTATTTGTATCTATTAAAATAATAGAGAGTGTCACAATTTTTTCTCTTCGCCTCTTAACGAGGAGATTTGGCGGTAAAAATATGTTTTAGCGTGCACTGAAAACTTAAAATTTACTATTTCCGACTGGTCTCGTTGAACAAAATATGAAACTGTAACTTTTTAGCTCTGTAATCGAACCCTTTAATTTTACTCGAATCTATCGCTCATCACAGCATTTTACCCTATTTTCTCACCTCTTGCACCGTGCTCCTAGAAGCGTAGGGTAACTTCCACGAGGACGACCCTGTTCACCCTTTCCCACCCTCGTCTCATTAACTCCGAATGGAGAGAGTAAAGTGTTGGCGTTACGTTTATTTGATATTTATGAACAGCCCTCATTGTTCCAGGACGATGACAAATTAACATTTCACCGGCACCCCGTGGCTCAGAGTACAGACTGCATAAGGGGGAGAGTGGGTTACACGAAAGGCCTGCACGTCTGGGAGCTGTTCTGGAGCACGAGGCAAAGAGGCACGCACGCCGTAGTGGGCGTCGCGACGGCAGAGGCGCCCCTTCACAGCGTCGGGTATCAGAGCCTTGTGGGCAACAACGAACAGAGCTGGGGCTGGGACCTCGGTAGGAACAAGCTCCTCCACGACTCCAAGAACAATACCGGTATCACGTACCCGGCTCTCCTCAAACCCGACGAGACGTTCATCGTTCCTGACAAATTCCTCGGTAAGCAAAACTCTATTTTGTCCTTCGATTCGGTTCGTTAACCTTATGACATACAATGAAGAGTTAGGGTCGTCGTTCATTTCATGTGCTACTGTGTAGACTTTGAGAACATCACGAATTGCTAACAAATTTGCATTATAAATATCAGCGTTAATTTCTAAAATATATTTCTATTTTTTAATAATTCACGAAAGAGAATTTCGCTCATTGGACACGCCGCTTAAAAACGAGTCTGACTGGTCAAGAGCTGATTACTTAGTTGCTTCACTAGTACGTTGATTCTGTTGTGTTTAGAATATCCAAGATGCTCCCCCATCACCCCTTTCAAAAATAATTTCAAAATAAAATGTTCTGTTTCCAAGCTTGCGCATAATTGTTCAGTTGAGCCAAATTAAATAGTATTCTTTAGGACGCATCAAATTCCATTTTATTTCTATGCAAAGGGGTTAAAGAACAATTTGTTTAGTCGGTCTCTCGTTTTAGAGATTTCTGTCATGTGAAAATCGTCACGTCTGTTTCAGTGGTTCTGGACATGGACGAAGGTACGTTAGCGTTCGTCGTGGATGGCCAGTACCTCGGAGTCGCCTTCAAAGGACTGAAGGGCAAAAAGCTGCACCCTATCGTGTCCGCCGTATGGGGCCACTGCGAGATCACAATGAAGTACATCGGTGGACTTGATCGTAAGTAGCCTCAGATTTATCAGACAGTGGCGTTGAATATTTTATTTTCTATTAATTCTACGGGTATAAACCCATTAGTGTGTACGTAGTAGAATGTACATAATAATACGGTTACAAATTGTGAACGAGCGAGGTGTAACAACAACGGGTACTCTGTGATTCTTCCAGCCGAACCTCTGCCTCTGATGGACCTCTGTCGAAGAGTGATCCGGAAACGAATCGGCAAGGACAAGATAGAAGACAAAGTAAACGCACTGAGCCTGCCGTTAGCGGTGAAGACTTATCTCCTGTATCGCGACAGGAGGTAACTACCGAGTGCTAGCTCCGTAACCACAACAACCACCACGATTACGACTGTGAACACCACTGCGCTATTAAATCGTTGCGACCACGACGCACAGGGGAACGCCCGCTACCCCGTCGCATGCCACCGAGCACACCAGCCCATAAGCCGCTTGTACGATCCATGGTGTTTGTATCCGTGTCAAGATAAGTCGAGACGAACACGATCATCGTGGTCACGTACTTTGTCGCCGTCGTCGTCGTCGTCGTCATCCTCGTCCTCGTCAACGTCTTCATCGTCGTCGTCGTCGTCCTCGTCGTCGTCGTCATCATCGTCTTCATCATCCTCATCGTCGTCGTTGGCATGATCATGATCGTCATTGTCATACGTTCATCATCGCCGTTGTCACTGTCGTTGTTAAACCAGATCGTTATCGTCGTTGTCGTTCTTGGATACGGTCGAACGACGCTACACGGAAGAGAAAAGAACAACTGGGGAGACGCGGGCGGGAGGAAACACACACGCGAGCCGTATCGGGGGACTAGCGAATTATTTAGGTGATATTGTTGTCTTGTGTTAACGTGTACACACGATTAAAATCGTGACGGAGTCTTTATTGATTGTTAATGATAATAAAACAGAAAGAAAATGGCGCACGACGCGGTGCTCTTCGGTTCGCTCGGCGCTGTTATCTCTTTGCTTTCTTCTATATTTTTTTTTTCCTTTTTTTTCTTTTAATAATTTTAAGTTGTCGCGTTGTTAAAACGTTCTACGTGTGACGAAGAGAGGATGCACACGATGAGAAGTCGAGGATATCGGACTGTGTACAAGCGAGAGAACTCCGGGTGGCTCGGATGGGATAGAAAATCGATGAGATATGATCATCAACGAGAAAAAGAGAACAACAGCGCTTCACACAGTTGGCCAGTAAAACGTTAGACTTAGTCGAGTCTGAAGGCTGATACGGATAACGTTTCGATTATTAGTCAACAATGGGTAGCGGGCTCGTTCTAGTCCGGCCACACTGCGCGTATAGGAAATAAGGAGACAATGGAGCAGAAGCATGAAGCACGTGTTTTGCGATTACGAAGGGGGAGGAGATCGACGAAACTTCAAGAGGAAGAAGATTCGTGCCGCGCAAAACTGCGGAACAACTATTGTTCGTGGGAACTGTTGGGAAGAGATATGTATATGTATAGTGACAAAAGCCAGCCGAACGAACAGCCACCTTCCAATAGACTCATTTTTCAAGTATTTTCTAAGCATGCTAGGTCTAATGAAGTATAGTGGGTGTGCGTGAACACGGCGGATGGACACGAAAGGGAACGAGAGAGAACTTCGAGATATATATAAAAATATATATATATATATATGATTCATTAAGTAACACGCCTCCGATTCTCCGTGTTCTTTGTTTTATTTTGTTTTTCTTTTAGTTAGAAAGAGCCCTTTTTGAAGCATACGTATTACGACTAGGAATTAATTCTAAACGATGTTTTAGCGAGATGCAACGGATAAAGAAAAAAAGCTAAACGAAATTTCACGTTGTACGCAAAGCGAATCGATGGTTACTCTACGATGTGACCTAGTTGAAGCTTGACGAGAAAAAGCGGCAGACAAAAATGAATTACCTTGGTTAAGTTGATTGAAGAATAATGAAAACGAAAAAAAAAAAATTACAAAGAAGATTTTAGGTGTACGTAGTTAAACGTTTAGGGCGAGCGAACGAACACGGGCATATTATGGGCTGAATAGATTCCAAACACGAATTAAAACTGTCTGGAGGAGGAGAAAAGAAAGAAAAAGAGAAGAAAAGAGGAGATGCAGACGACACCAGTGTGTGCGAGTGTTTATATGTGTGTGTTAATGCGACGCGATACACGGCGACGATCCAGAATAATAAAACACGATGATGATGAGATGATGATGGTGATGGATAAGATGCTGATGATAGTAAAATGATTATATCGGGCGTGTTGCTACCTATACTATTAGCATGACAAATTATGACTGGTCCCTAGTAACTCTTTAATCTTACGTTTGTCGCTTAAGTTTAATGATATAATGTGCCGTTTATCGGCGATGTCGATTTGTACATAGGGTATAATTATAATAATGATAATAATAATAATATTAATAATATTAATAATAATAATAATAAATAATAAATAATAATAATAATAATGATATCTATCGGTACGACAATGAATGTATTGTGGGTAGTGATTGTATCCAAGACCGTAAGGACGAAGCGAACGCGAGAGAATACAAAAAGAAAAATAAGAAACTGAAGACAGAATTCTTTCTGCCGCATCTGAAAATAGAAACCAAACGCAGAGACAACATTGCGGATGAAAACAGCGCTCTATTCTTTTTCGTTCATTCTATCAAGACAGAACCATATTCTTTAACGGGTTTACTTTTTCGTCATTTCTCGAAAACAAAAGGAAGTTTCTTGCTGATACCACGCATCGTTGTTCATTCCTCCTCGAGTGAGCGAGTTCTGTCGTACAACTCGCGCGTCACAAGAACGCGTCTTCCAGATATGTCTGGCCGGCCACACGCATAGAGTCGTTTGCTTTTTTAACGTAAAACAGGGGAAAATAGAAGAAGAAAAAAAAAGATATCAGTCCCTTTTTTTTCTCCGAATACATTTTTACACGAAGAAGCACGGCCACGATTCTCAACGATCTACCACCAACCATCACTACCAACTTGTCGAATTAATTTCCAGCCGATTGAAACGTCCAGTTTCGAAGCCGTTGTTCTCAAAGACACGCACGATCCTCGCAATCGGCGGCCATCTTGCGTCGCGACCCTGCGGTCCTCAATACGCACACACCCAAAAATCGCTGTCCGTTAAAGCAACGCGTTGTGTTCGCCTTTCGCATTATCTTTGCTCGACTCTCCGCTCGAGCAGTGGTGGAGCTTTTTTCGGGCCTGAAAGAACGGAGGGGGAAAAGGAATGAGAAGAAGGGACGAGCGAGAACGAAGAATCAACGGCGAGAAAAGGAGATGAACCGAGACGGTTAAGAGCGACGAACAGAAGAAAGAACGTGGAAGGGGAAAGGAGAAGATGCGAAAAAAAGGAGGGGGACACGAACGAACGTGCCGTGCAAGGAGCCGAACGGTTCTTCGGAGAGTGTGATTGGCAGTCGAGCAGTTAATAATGCTTCCTCCGCGCGTCAACGCTCGTCACGAACATTCGCGAATTACACAAAGGTTATGTACACGTGCATATGTAAGCCAGGCGAGAGGTCACACGTGTTCGCGCGTTCGTACACGATCGCCTCGCGGTAAACAGAGTTTTATGCTGGCGATACACGGTGTGTGGCGCGACGTGTCTTCGTCCGTGGATGAAAAACGCTCGAGATGCCGTTTCCTCCCGGAATCTGTGTGTCGTCTCGTTTGTTAGGAAATGAAACACGAATGCAAGCAACGATAAAACACACGCGGAGGGGGGAGGGAACGGTGCTCGTGGGCGGCGCGGACCTCGCGTGTTGTGTTGTTTTGTATGAGTGAAACAAGTGGAAGAGAGTGAGTGAGTGTGTGAGAGAGAGAAAAAGAGAAAGTAAGCAGAGCACATAAATAATAGCGAGTAAAAAGAAATTGTATAAGATAAAAAAGCAGAGAGAAAGAGAGACCAGGTATAGAAAAGATTAATGCGAGAGGTACACACGCTCACACACACACACACACACATATACACACTAGTTGGAGCGCGCGTCCCGAAATGAGAAGAGAAAGAAAAAATTATCATAGAATGAGAAAGAAAAGGGGCGCGAAAAAAATGGAGAGAAGAAGGAAAATGAGATTCACATGCGCTGAGAGGTGTAGACATTTTACTATTTTTTTTTTATTCTTTCCACAAGAAACAACAATTTTTTCCTCCAACGTGCTACCGTCGCGATGTCGTATCTATATTCTGTGCGACCTATTTTGCTGCGAACGATTGAGTAATTTGTTTTATTCTTCATTTTTTTATTTCATCATTTTTTTTTCCGTTTTTCTTCGTGCGTGTGTCACGTTCCGAGCATGAGACTGGATAAGAAAAGAACAAGAAGATGAAGGTATAGCGTTTAGAATGTTGTATATATTATTAGTTAATGATTAATATTAATATTATTATTGTATCGGCTCGATAGTTTAATTGATTCATCGTGTTAGTCGACATTTGATTGTGGATTCAGTTTTTTGTACGGTAGAGAGAACGATCCGATTACCGCGATCGATCGATCGATGGAGTATAGTGTGTTACATCGAAAGTCGCTCGGTTTTCTTAATTTTTTCTTCCCGCCTCCCCCAAATTAATTCGAGCGATGATGCTTCCGGGACGCGCTAATGGGAATTTCCCGTTAATTTAAATTTAATGAACGATTGCACGAGACACGATGGATCGCAGGGAATAAAGCAAGCGAAATACAAAAGAACGTGTTTTATATAGATAGCGCATATTTCATGTCCTTTCATTTCTTTTTTTTCGTTGAACATCGTTTTTTTTTTTTTTAATTGACAAGCGTATTTTACGTTTTTTTTCCCACATTTTAAAGTCTAGATTTTGTTGTTGTTTTTTTTCTTTCGCATTTATCTTGTAACCATTTTATCTTCTCGTCTCTCGTTGCGTTATCTCGTTTTACGTATCGAAGGGAAGAATTTGCGTCGGAATCTTGATTTTTACTTTTTGTTTTTTTTTTTGTTTTTTTTTTTTAATTTCACGTTCTCGTATGCGTACCTCGAACGACACCCGATGCGGGTGGAACCGATTTTCGTTTCTTTTTATCTTGAAAAACAAGTGTTTCTTTTTTATTTTTTCGATTTCACATCGAGAGCGCATTCGTAGAACTCGTTTTACCCGTAACTCGACACGAGGATTGATCGATCCCACGAAAACGCAACCGATTTGACCCGACCGATTCTTTCGTTAATTTTTAACACATTTTTAAATTTTATTCCGTTTGACTCGCAGTCAGAGCGACCGTTGATTTTCTATCCTTTTTATTTTCTCTTTTTATCGACACACATCAGCAAAATCTAAGAAATTTTCTTTTTCAAACGAACAGAGAGAGACAGAGAGAGCCGATAAGCCCGATCGATCGATCGTGGGGTACAGAGAACGAAAGCCGCGGAGAAGGGAGGTCTTTTGATTCGGGATTGCCAAAAGAAAAGAAAAAAGAATTGAAGAAAGAAAACAGAACGCGACGACGTTCGATTCGTTCGTTTCCATCGCGTAGGGAAAGTAGAAAAAAAGAATATATTAGAGGGACCGTAAAGTGATGTCGTTTTCTTACATTAAATTCAAATACATAAATTTTTAACGTGTTTTTATTTTTTCATATATGAATGATGTAATCACCCTCGTTTTACCGTCTAATGTGCAAATTTTCAAATCAATTGGTTTTTCAGCAAAATATCTAGAAATGGAATGACAGAAATGACATTACTTTTCGATCTCCCTAATATATATCCCTTAGCGATCCGAGCGTTTGCTTTTTTCAAATATATGATGTTTATTCCATGTCCTTAACTACAAAAATAGATCGAGAAATAAATTAACGACAAAGCATTCGAAATGTATTAAATACAGAATATCTCTGCAGCAGAGCCAGCGGAGCGCTAAGGTTTAAGTATGTTCAGAAACCAACAGATACAGACAAACAGACAGGACAAAAAAGGCCAGATGAAGGAGCAGAGAGAACAGAAAAGAAAAAAAAAAAACAGAAAAATGATGTCTCGAGACATCTTTTTCGCGAACTGCCTGTGCAAACTACGTTGCCTCGACAAATGTGTCTAATTTATTGACCACGCGATAATTAGCAGGACCTTGTTATTAAACTGCGTGCGTGCAAATGGTAGCCGAAGAGGAACGATGCTGTGCGTGCGTGTGTTATAATATATGCCTGCGTGTGTATGCGTTCCCCAGAAAGGTGAGAGCGTGGAAGAGGAGCGAGCCAAGCAATTAGGTCGAATGAGAAAACGGGAGAAAAAGGGAAAACCGGAACAAAGGACGCGAACGCCGCATCTGGCACCGGGTGGTCCTCGTGTATTCTTCGTGTATTCATCCTCGTTCTATCTCCGTTCTTTTCGTTCGTCCGCGAAAAACGAGCAGAACAGAGGAACCGGAAGAAAAAAAAAAAAAGAAAGGGGAGGAACGAATTTTCTGCGGTGAATCGGCGAAA
This sequence comes from Tetrapedia diversipes, assembly GCA_033822845.1. NCBI lineage: Eukaryota > Metazoa > Arthropoda > Insecta > Hymenoptera > Apidae > Tetrapedia > Tetrapedia diversipes. The sequence continues at coordinate 415,118 of JAOPTO010002284.1, forward strand.
TTCAGCCGAAAGAGTCGACGAAGCGCGATTTTTGTGCGAAACCAAGTTTTATCGATTCTACGGAAAGAAAGAAAAGGGATTCAGGTTGGCGTGTGGAAAAAGTAAAAGAACAACGCCGTGTTACACACATACATACACACACACACACAGGCACACGGACACTCACATACACGTGGAGAAAGAGAGAGAGACCACTTCCGGTCGTCCGGCTTGCAAAGCGTGCGTATTCACAGAAAGAAACGTTCTATTTTTTTTCTTTTCTCTCTTGTGTTTTTCCCCCCCTTGTTCAAGCCTGGACTATTGCAACGAGCGATCTCACGTCTATTTAAGCATAAGTTTACGAGTTTAGCGTGGTATTGCTGTATAGTGGCGAGTGAACACGAAGAATTTATAAATATGTAATGCCTTAATGTTATATAACGATAATAATGGGAAAAAAATAGCGTTACTTGTATAATTAGTTGTGACGCGAGGAGGGAAACCCAGGATTCGTGTGGCGGAAAGAGAAAAAGAGATAAGATGTGGGGGTGGCGATGCGAGACGGATAAACAGAGAGAAAGAGATGGAGAGGAGGAGAGCAGGAAGAGAAAGAGAGAATGCGCGTTGATGGACAAAGTAAAGGGAAAAATAGAGAAGAGAGAGAGAGAGAGAGGGAGTGCAGTACGTGCGGCCGTTTGTCTCCATTCTGTTCGTGATTTGATATTTTTTTATAATTCCGACGACGAGAGAGAACGAGATTGGAGAGAAAGAGAAGAGGGAGTGAGGTATAAATGGAGCGTGTATAGAGAGCGGACTGCTATCTAAAATAGTTCAGGCTAGATGTCGATGTTTGTAGCAGATAAAGAACAAAAAAAAAAACACAACACAGCATATTGTAATTAAAATTAAAAGTCATTAATACCGCCCGCTTTTTTATTCGTCTGCCGCGCGATCTTCCGTCCCCCTGCCCCCCTAATTTTTCCCGGTTAATTTCCAACGTTTTAAAAATTAACTCGGTTCAATTTTATGAAAAAATAACTAGATTCGAGTTCCTTAGAAAGTAATTCAGTTTTTAAGAAGTAACTCGATTCCAATTTTTTGAAAAATAATTCTGTCAAAGTTTCGTGGAAAACAATTCGATTTGGGTATATTTTTTCAGTTAGGAGACAAAGGAATTATTATTTTAAAATAAAAAGATCCGTTCCCTTGAACTTACGTACTTTATTACTATTCTTTAACATTAACTTCCATCGTTAATTTTAGATGATAGCGTGTCTCGCGTCGTTCCCGATGCTCAACGATCCTTCGAAGGAACCTCTTCGTCGCAGTCCCTGTAAAGCACCTCGCAGTCCTCACCTCGAATCCCCGCTTCACCCGCATCCCTTACCAGGCGATCCCAACCGGAAGACGGTCTCAGTGATTTCTCCACGCCTCGGCTAAAGTCACAGAGAGCAGAGAGACCTTAACCAACAAATCCTTCCCTTCGAGAAACTCCCACTGCTTCCTTTGTACACCAACTCGAGACACGACGAAAAAGGTGAGAGGGGAACTTTCAACCCTTTGACGCCGGCCACAAGCAAACGTTAGACAAGCTTTCAGGCAGACAGAAATTTCAGACCAGTAATTTTAGTGCTGATTAAGAAAGTAACGTATCTATAGAGAAAATAGGTAAAGCACCTTAATTTTAACACTATTACTTTAAAAATGGTAAAAATGGTCGTTTAGTAACTTTTCACATTATTGTTATAAATATAGTATGATACGCTGCCAAAGTTTTTCTATAATTTTCTATCAACTATACGAATAAAGATTTCCTTTATACATATAAATTAAACATTTTCATACGGTTATTTTCAATGCAATTTTCTTTGCTACAAATAAGTACACTGTAGTCGTCAGCACTTCTACCAATTAAATTAACGATCGCTTAACCCTTTTGGTACGGCGATCCAATCAGCAGAAGTACCGTCATTGAATTTTAAAATTATTTTTTAAGTCTTAAATAACAACTGTGCTAAATAAAACAATCATCGTTCTAATCTAACAAATATATTTACAATTTTAATATGGAAAGATTTAATACAAAATACATTTGTATGCCGCGTATGTGGAGCGCTCGAAGCGAAAGGGTTAATTCAAAAAACGGATTAGATGGATAATTTACATTGGCGTGTATAAATGCATGGGCCTTCGTCAAGGGGTTAATATTCCTCTGGCATGCAAATGGCGTTTCGAGAAATAAGAGGGAAACGAGAGCTCTTCCGCGATCCGGATTCCACGTGTCGCGGCCGCGCACGGAATATTAAATTTCTGTGCAGCGTCGCGACGCCCGGGAAGCAATAAAACGGCGGGGCTGGAACTCACGTTAAGTACTTGGCCAGTAACTTGCCCGTGGCCCCGAAAGCCTTCGACAGCTTTCGATTCTCCAGGCAAACGGTCCTCTGTATGCACCGTACCCTGGCGTCCTCGTCGAGAACGTCTTCCTGTTCCGGTGTCTGAGGGCAAACAAGAGAGGGAACTGTAATTATGCTTGAAAACTTTCTGGCTGCTTCCTTCATCGTTTTATCCCTCTACTATCCAGGGGATATTATTTAGAGCGTAAAGCTGGTCTTTTTTCTTGCTTCAGTCATAGGAATTTCTTAAATAAACATAAATAAGAGAGACGAGCTAATCTTTTTATATTAAAAAAAAATGATTGAAGCTTAGAAAACAATTGATTAAAAAATATAACAGAATAAAGTTAATATTTTAACCTTTTGCACTCGAGAGGTGACTGTTAGCCGTTTAACAATTTATATAAGATTTTCAAGTGCAAAATATTTACTAAGATTTGCTTATAAATTATAGTTCATTTAGTTTCTTTAAGTAGTATACTAAAATTTACATATATGACTATTTATCCTCTGGATCTTACTAATGAATAACCTAATTAAAGTCTGAAAATTTGTGAAACTCTCGAGCACGAAGGGTTAAGTGTTTGTGATCCCTCCCCCTACCTTTTCTTTTTATTATGAAATCGTCAAAAACAGCGCACATCCTAAATTTTTACAGTATACATCGACAAGACTTGAAAATATTTCCCCCAAAGCAAAGAACCATAGGAATTCGTTTTATCGTAAAATCGTCAAAAATATAATAGTCTGGGCTACAGAAACTTGAGAATTCCCCCCTGTACATCCTAAATTTTTACAATACACGTGGTCAAGCCCTAAAAATATTTGTCCCAAAGTAAAGAACCATAGAAATTAATCTCCCAACAATCTTACCGTCGAATGAAAATCGTACGACGCGTACAGTTCCCTCTTCCTCCTGGCAGACAGCACGTCCGTCAGCATGTCCCTTCGCTTGACGGTCGCGATAGTGTTCTGAATGATGGCGAAAAGCAGCAGCAGCCCGATGAAGCTGACGATCACGAGATGCTTGGAGGACGGTGCGACCGGGTAATCGATCGAGTGAGCCACCGGATACGCGAAATGCGGATGCTCGTACACGTAAGACGGCAGACCGCTGTCGCTCCTGTGATGGATGAACGTCCTCTGCGGCGCTGAAAACCGTACAAGCTGTTCTTTAACTTCACCCTCGCCTTTCGTTCGAAGGAACCTTCGTAGACATCGTACCGTGGAGAAAATGAGCGACAGGCAGAGTTGGAGGACGCGCGAGGAACTCGGTCGAGCGTGTCGTATCCGGTCGGAGCACGGATTCTGCTGTGCTCAGCGATTCGACAGCGGAACCGTTTCCGGGCAACGGAAACGCGTCAGATTTCGTGTCCTCCGCGACGATTAAAATCGCGAATGCGATTAACAGCGACACGACCTTCCACGTGAAATGGAAGAAGGACATTTTTAACACCGGTTTATTGTCACGATTCTGCGCTTGAGATGGTGAGGTCACGATGGTGTAAGGGAATTCAGAGGCTGTAGAAACGAGATGCTACACTCGAGTGTTTGTGTTTGAGGTCACAATGGTGTACGGAAATTTAGAGGTTGTAGAAATGAGCTGCTACGCTCAAGTGTTTATATTTGAAATGATAAAAGGTACAGATCTCAATCGCCACTTTTGGTGTTTCAATGCTTGAGGTCACAATGATGTATGGAAATTCAGAGGTTGTAGAGTTGAGCTACTACGCTCGAGTGTTTATGTTTGAAACAATAAAAAGTACAGATCTTAATCGTCACTTTTGGTATTTCAATGTTTATAGATCGTGCATACAACTTGTCAATTTTTCTTCGTTCACTTTTATCGCAAATTATCGCGTCGCGCAAACAAGTCTCCGTACTTTCTGTCTTCGACTGTAACTGATTTTTATCACTGTGCTTGATATGCTCAGGGTGATCTCTGTTTGGATGGAAAAGCGAGGAATCGTGCGCCGCGACTGACGGGAGGACAATGGCGCGCGGTGATCTTAAGAAGGTCAAGAAGAAAGAATAAGCTTCGTGACGCGGGCAATTTTGCTAGGGGATTCCGCGCGGCGAAGAAAAGTGGTGGTAATTTCGGAAATTGCCGCCATCATTCGGCTCGCTGAGCTATCGCGCGGGCTACACGATGAAAACGCCACGAGACTTTTGCTACGGAGGCGTACGATGGTTTCCGTAATGGGCATCGAACAAGGGAGAATCTCTGGCTAGGCGATTTTACGGTCGGGGAAACTACAGCCACGGGGAAGTGGACGTTGTTCCGGTGACTTTTCCTTCGTGGAACATCGGAGAAAGAAAAATATGTAACGCGGTTGGAGAAGAAAATGTAGGTGATCCTTGGGATCAGTATTTTCGTAGACAATCGATAAAGAGATGTGACAATAATTAACCTTTAGCTGATATGTGCTGTATAGAGGATCGCTAATATTATTTATTTATTTTTTAAAGCTCTTTTCCAAAATGTACAACAAAATTATAAATAACAAGATAGTCTGAGTGGCAGGCTGTTTCTTAGAGATTAATTTAATGTAGGTTGCGGTTCTGATAGCCCGTAGATGAAACAATGATAATAGTGAAGATATACCTCACTTCTGAAACTAGTCCTTTTTGATTTGATTGATCTGAAAAACAATACCATGTTTTTAACGAAAAGGTGTCGGTAGCTTAGTAACACGTAGAAGCTTGAAACATAAAAATTTCAAAAAGAGATAAGTTTAAGAGCTAAAAATATAAAACCTTCTCCAAGAGAATAATCAAATGACCCATGTTAATTAGGCCACCCTGTACATAAGACAAACTATCGATTCTCTTAATATCCTCTCTGTCACATTTCGCATACATGCATATTCCATCTCACTGCAACTATACCATCCACCTAAATCCCCGCGGTCCATTCAAAAACACCCCGTCCGTGGTGTTCCGCGCGAAGCACCGACAAAAGGGTGTCCGAGCTTCCTTCGCAATCGCTCCCCCTTCCCGAAAAACTTCCCAATTACAACCGGGTGTACACAAGCGCGGCAACGTTTCACCCAATCGCAAAAATGAAAGGCAAATTGAAATCGCCCGTGCAAAGGCACTCTGTACTGGTAACACGCAGGTAGCGCACACCCCGCGGGGGTGAGTCGTGGCGGTTGAACAAAAGGGTTGAGCCTGGTTTTCGAGAGCGCGTAAAAAAAAGAGTGGCAGGTAGAGAGAGAGGGGAGGGGGGCAGAGGGAAAAAAGGGAACGGCGTGTTTGATGTAAATGTTCGAACAACGAGCGCCGCGGTAGGGGGTGGGCAAATCGGTTGGTTAGGCTGGCTGCTGAATCCAAGGGGTTGCTATGGCGATGGGACGGTCGCCGGTTACAGGGGTTTTGGGGGGTGGAGGAGAGGACGTGAAGGTCCGCGTTGCCTGGAGGGTTCGTCTGTCTGGAGCCCTTCTAAAGGGGATGACGTTCTTCGCTCTGTCTGTCTGGCTGGTTGGCTGGCTGGCAGGGCCATTCGCCTCGTCTTTTTGCAATCGAGTCAGCTGTTTCGCGAACGTTTCCCTCGGCAAGCCCTTCTAAGGGCTTGGTCAATCTGTGTTCAAACTGGTTCCGCGAAAGATGGCAACAACGACGTCTTACGATGAAGGGCTAGAACCATAACACATACACACACATACACAAAAAGAAACACTATATATTTATTTAGTATTTTTTTTTAGTAGAGTGAAATGGCAGGGCTCAGGTGTGAATAAAATAAAGTGACGTAATTAGAATATCAATAATATATATTTAAAACAACAGGACGGACACATAGCAATTAATCACGAGCTCGTTTTGAAAGTAAAAACTGCTAAATAAAGTACACTGTATAACACTTTGACTGCCACGGTGGGCATTGGTAACTGAAGCGTTTCAACTGCTTACAAATGTAAGAGTTGAATAAAAATTGACAATCTATTTTAAATAAATTTTAAATCTATTTTTCAAAGATACAGACGTCTGTAGTTAACAATTAATTCCATTAACCCTTTGCTCTCGAAGTACTGCTTACAGGCGATAGCACGCCGTCCCTTCGAAGCGCTTATGCCAAGAGTATTCAGCGCTCAAAGGGTTAATATATGAATGTTTGTCGTGTTTTATAAATACCTTCGCAACTCTTTGGTCGCTGTAAAACCATTCTGCGTTACAAAGGAACGCGTTTTACGGGGATTCCCCTCTATATGTCAACGTGCTCCAAAAGTTCAACCCTTGCTAGCTGGTTAGCCAGCAGTCGGTTGCTATCGCCGCCGATAATTCTCGTTGGCGAACTTTCTACCCCAGATGACACGTTTTCCTTAGGTAGCGGAGCGTGCGATATCCTTGGGACTGCGCTTCTTTGAAAGCGACCCGGGAAAATGGAACGTTTATGCACCCTGGCTTATAAATAGCCACTATGCGGTGCGCTTTTTTATAGATCGCGCGAAGATAAAACGCGTTTCGAGTCGAAACGCCTCAAGAAACTGTTGCCGATACCGAGGCCGACCCCCGCAGGCACAAGAAAAGACATTTTCCTCGCATAAACTGAAGCAAGACTCTACTTAATTACAAATGTTCAAGCAACAACTATGCACTCGGTTAAAGAATATAGAAACCGGGGCAGGGCTCGAGCATTTGAGAGAATGGTAGTCGGTAGAGATCCTTCCTAGTGGCGAGGGTAGGAAGGTCGCCACAGTATAATAAATTAAAGTATTTCAAATAAGAGTGTATAAGCACCCCTCGGCTTTCGCACACAATTGGTTCCTGAAAGTGTGTGTGACGAATGTTGAATGTTGGAAAGTAGAGGGATGTAAAAAGATATGAACCAAAAACTGTGTTTTAAAGTATTGATCGAAACAACGTTGTAGTCTGATGATTAAAGTCTTACGTCCCTTGAAAGGGGGTTGGCCAGTAGCCTGCCTGTCCCCTCAGAGGGGACATCCTACCTTAAAGCATCCAAAGGCTTAAAAAGTTGAATTGTTAAAAATGTGCGAAAGTCGAGGAGCGTCTGTATTTTATTTAGTAATTATAAAACCCCATTTCCAATATTTCCTTTAACCCTTTGGTCTTCAACTTTTGTCCGCTACTCTACTATTGTACAAAACGTTCGTGGCGAAAGGATTGACCACGCGACTCCGTCTCAAGAAGCAGACGTTCCGGCGTCGATCGACACCGCGTCGAGATGCTTCTCCGCGGGCGTCGCCAGGGTTTATCGAGAGCAATAAAAGTAAACGGGGGTTGTTTTTTTCCTCCCCAGAGCCAGGGTACGCGTAACGGGGTCACATCGATAGACGAGCCGCGTGAACGAGCCGCGGTTTCACGCCAACGCGGCGCGAGCACCGACATTATATTTATAGCGACGCTTTCACAGCACAGGTCGCCACACGCTCCGGACACCTTGCCGACTTTTTATCACGGTCCAATCGAAACCGCTCGGCCTGCAATCAGAGCTTCGTTAGCGGCCCTTTTACCACCGTCGCATCGACAACCGGGACGCGGCTAGACACCGTCCGCCCTGACGCTGATCCGCTTCTGTCCACCGCTTTTTCCTTTTTTTTTTACAACTTTTGTCCCGCAGTTCCTTTTTTTTAGAACCACAGTTTTTTGGGCGTGTCAGGTGTTTTAGTTTTTTGGACATGGTTTTTAATTCTTGATGCTTTCACTGTGTTTCCGCTGAACGTTTACTTTAACTACTTCTTTTTTGGTGTATTGTTTCTGATAGGTGGAACACATTGCGAATAGGATTTTATGGATGAGGATGCTTTCACTGGGTTTCCCTTGAGCGTTTACTTTAACTACTTCTTTTTGGTGTATTGTCTCTGATAGGTGGAACACGTTGCGAATAGAACTTTAGGGATAAGGATGCTTTTACTGGGTTGAGCTTCGAATTAAAAAAGGAAACATTTTTCCTGTGTCAATGAACACATTCGAACAATTTGTGTGACAAACGCACAAACGTGGACGAAAAAGCAACGCGAAGTACGGTGATAAGAGGACTGTTAGAATATCTCAACAGCTCGTTACGACACATCACAGGGAACCAGCAGTGGAATTGCTTAACAGCTGGATCCTATTCCAGTCACGATACGACGACGAAAGTAATTACAATTCTCTGGGCCACTAATAAACAGAAATTGATTTCTGCCGAGGAACCGTGAGGCGATACAGTCGCTCGTAAAGCCGGACCTTAAAATTCATTTTTCTTCGTTGCCCTAGCCAGAAGCAATTTAACGCTCGGTAAATACCGTTGAGCACCACGCTCACGTTCCCTCTTACTCCTCCACCCCCTTCTGTTTTTCTCATTTCTTCTTGTTCGATCGTCGCAGAAGTTTTTGGCGCGAGCCGACTTTAAGTCTGCAGTTACCGCAACGAATTAATGGCTAATTCGTGTTTGTTGTGTTTCCTCATTTCTTTCTCATTCTTCCTCTTTGTTTCACCCACACCCCACCCTCTTCACTGCTTCTCTCTCTTTCTTCTTTCTCTCCCCCCTCTTTGTTGTACTTCCCCCCTCTCTTTCTCTATTTCTCCCGCTCTTCCCTCTCACTACTGAGTTTTTCCCTCTTTCTCTCTATTTCACCACCGCTCTCTTTCTCTCTGTTTTACCTCCCCCTTCTCTTTCTCTGTTTCCCTCTTCTTCCCCTCTCCTTCTCTTTTACTCTCTCTCTCTCTCTTCCCTCTCAATGCTCCTCAGTTTTTCTCTCTTTCTCTCTGTTTCACCACCGCTCTCTTTCTCTATTTCCCTCTCTTCCCCTCCTCTATTTCTCTCTCTCTCTTCCCTCTCAATACTCCTCAGTTTTTCTCTCTTTCTCTCTGTTTCCCTCTCCCTCCCTTCATCTCTATTTCTCTCTCTCTCTCTTCCCCCTCACTATTCAGTTTTTCTCTTTCTCCCTGTTTCACCACCTCTCTCTCTCTCTCTCTCTCTCTCTCTCTTTTACTCAAGTTGGCCGCTTGTTAAAATGCCCCCCTCCCCGCGCAAGAAACACCGATGTTTTTTCCGCCCGAAACTACCCACCACGGACGATGTGTACGCCGCTTAATTAATTGGAGGGTTCTTCGTATCGTGTCTGACCCGTGTCGGGCTTTACTACTTGCTGGCACGCAACCCGTTCCTCGTCCGCCTTCTCCGTTCCCCCAACCTACGTCGTGATTACCGTGAAACGGTTTTCGTTGACGAATCCGAGGAATCGGTTGAGTACCTGTCGCGTCACCCGATTTTTCTCCTCGTCGGTTATCAAGTAACCCCGACGAAGACGATCCAATTAGAGGAACGTGTGCTTGAATAACTTAAGCGGCCGGTGGATTGGATTAAACGCGACTATGTAATATACATAATGCGAGGACCACCGTCGTTAAAAATTATAGAAAATTCGCCGTAGGACGGTTTGTTACTCGAAATGTGTGTTCTCCTTGGCGCTGCTGGAAAAAATTTCATTAAAATTCAAGTCCACGCGTAAGCGCGGAGCGTCCTATTTTAATATTTCCGTGCGATTACCTCTGGAGGCGTTCGTTTTTCTGAGAAACGTGTCGAGCGAATGTTTATCCTTATTCTGTTTGTACCGTGTGTAGAAAGCATCGGAAGGATATATTCGCCATGTATCGATGAACTCGTCGAACGAAAAAGAATATATAGAGCTCGTGGAAGAAGACGACCGAGGAAGCCTATGGAGAATTAGACTCTGTCTCTACCATAACATATCGAAATAATATAGAACAGACACAGCAACATTCATTACACAACACGAACCTTAAACATCTATTTACAATCACACTCATTTTTCCACCCAAACATTCCTCACTTTCATATCATATTCTATGACAACCGTATCACCATATTTCCGTCTTCAACGGAAACGACGAGGCGTCCCGACATACACCCGTATTAATGGAATACATGTATCCAGAAATCCGGCGCGACCGAGGAAGCCTCGAAGGATCCATTCGGGTCAGGCGGCCCGGGAAATCCTTTAAAGCCGAGAGATCTCTAGCTGATTCCATTTCCACGCCGACCTGTTTACCTTCTCCTCGAGACCTCGCGCGAGTTTTTCTATTTCTTACCAGTCCCGCCTCCAGCGTTTCGCTACTGCTTCCCCCCTTCAAACCCCCTCCTCCCGAGGATCAAGCGTGGCTGGCTTCAACCTGTTTGAATATTCCTCCGGTAAATGTTTAACATCGCTCAGCCTTCGCGCGCTTTAAGCAGAACTTTAATAATTTCTTAATAGCTTTCGCTATAGCTCGCCTGACGTGGATTGCCCTGCAACGTTAGGTTGCCTTGTAAATAAAGCAGTGCATTTATAATCTAGCATAATTTCGTTTAATATTCATGATTCGAAAGGAAAGTCTTTGAAATCGTAACCTCTTAATCTGAAGTAACAATTTTACGCCTCGATTTATTCTTAACGATAAGCTTCAAATTACAAGGGAGTTTCGAATTTACGATAAATAGCGTTGTCAACATTTCAACAATCCGTCATCGGTGAATTATCGTAGAATAGTATTTATTTATCAAAACATTAAATCTAGATCTATTCAGCCAATCTCTTCGCTCTATAAAACAGCTACTTCACCACTCTTCTCCGTAAAATTTTCTTATTTTTACACCATTTTTATACTTTTACTTTCTCCGTTACCGTTTATTATATTTTCATACCTCACTGTAATAATTTCCTTCTAATTCTCTAATAGGTTAGTCCCGTAAAAATAAATAAATAAATATTCGTACGGTAAAATTCATTAGTCCTAAGGCGGAAAAGATTATTTTCATTGCGGTCAGAAGAATTCGCGTTCTCCCGTTTCTCCAGCGAACGGTCGCCACGGAACGTGTTTAATACGTGGAACGACACGCTCGCTTTAATGCCGAGCAGAACTTCCTGGACGCTTGAATGATGGAACGCGCGCCGCGCCCGTTGAATTAACCCTTTCGAGACTGTTGGGACACATATATCCCAGTCAAGTTTAATCGCAGATGCTAACTATCGATCCACTTACATTCCTTAAAACCTAGTACCACAATTTCTTGCTATAAGAAAGTTTGTTAAGTGTAAAATATCAGTGTGGTAACATCATTTGTAGATAGTTTTCAAATAGTAGTTACGGTATAGTATAAATAAGTTTTTCAGTTTGTATTTTCTTTTACCCTATTATAATGAATAAATTCATCACCTGAAGTATTGGAAATGTAACCTGCCTCTTTTATTTTCTTTAAAAAAAAAAAATCAGTTTCGAAAGGGTTAACGGGACGGGGCAAAGGCAGCGTCGGGGAACCTTTTCCTTCAGGCCTGAAGAAACGCGTGTATTAAAATTAAAGATAATATAAAAAAATAAAACATCACCTCTTCAACGTTACATTTATTTCTGTTCTTTTTTTTATAACATCAATCGTCTCCTCGTTACCACCCCTGGCTGAACATTGCCGTCTTTATTCAACTTTTCCTTCGTTGACAGCAATCTTGAAAATGCTTAACGCATTGCATTCTATGGGTCGCGGCTCGCTTCGCAGATACCTTGAACGATTCTCCGGGAACACGTGCATCTTTAAACGCGTGTCGACCCGGCCGGTCGTTCCCGTTCCCTCGAAATCGCGGAACGAACTACTTGGGAATTTCTCTTCCGCAGCCTCTGCGAGCTATGAAACCTTGTACCAGTTTCCACGGTTTTGCAAACGGTTTCCGTTTAACGAGCCAGAAGGAAAGTGGAGCTAGGTGAATGCGCAGGTTCAGCTTGTCGTTTATTTAACCCTCGGTATGATGAACGAAGGTTTTAGCTAGTTGTTCGTTTAATCCTCGCTGTGATGAACGAAGGTTTAGCTAGTTGTTCATTTAATCTTCGTTATGATGAACGGACCAGACTTCGAAGGAAGCCTGGGACTCCACGAGGACAAAAGCGGTTAACCGCTCCGACTTTTAATGTCCGAGGCCCAGGTAAACGGAGTAACAAAGTGTTTAATCGTCGGTAGGGAAATACTTACAGCCGTTTCAATTATGATCTTTCCTTCGAGGATTTCCGGGGTGCCATTACGGGTTATTATCATAAAGTGTTGTGAACTATACCTAATCCATTATCCACGTATTTTCCATTTTCCAAGCAATTACCGTCGTTTAATCCGTTACAAAATTAGCGCAAATTCAATGCTTCATTTCGAGCGTTTCGTTTCCAAACGTATCCATAGTTCGAGGCTTCTGTGGAATCGTCGCCACCTTGACTCGCGCAACAAAAGGGCCTGATGTCGCCGGGATTGAATCCACGGAGATGCACAGCCAAGGACAAGCGAACAATGCGTTAAAATGAATTGTGAATCGGTGACGGAGTTTGTTTCGAGATCAATTGAAACCGAAATAACTTTCCCGGTCGAAGGAGCCGTTTCAACGCGCTCACGGGAAGCGGGGATCAATACGCGTTCCTGGCAGCGTGTCCATGGATTCATCTTTTAATAAGCGACGCCTCTGCCCATCTCTCGCGTTTCCTCGACGACCGGTCAAGAACGCGGTGCATTTATCAGCTGAGTTCCGCAAACGCTTCATCGATTTCTACCCTCTTTCTTTTCCTTTCTTTCTCACTCTCTCACACCCACACACACTTACTCTTTCGCTCTTTATCACTCACTTACTCTTTCGCTCTTTGTCACTCACTTACTCTCTCACTCTTTGTCACTCACTTACTCTTTCACTCTTTGTCACTCACTCACTCTTTCAATCTTTGTCACTCACTTACGCTTTCTCTCTTTCTCTCTCTCTCTCTCTCTTACTCACACACACTCCTCATTCACTCAGTCACTCACTCACGCTCTCTCACTTACTCACTCACTCACTCATTCTTTCTCTCTCTTTCCAAAATCCTAAAGGACATTAAATTTTTCTATCACTTCTTGCAACATTTAGACTTCGATTCAGCCGATTGTTACGTGAAACGCTAATTAGCCACGTTGTTAATCGACGCAACTGTCCCTCAATCGTTTCTGCTCGTTTCATTTCCTCGTTCGCCAGCGCGAGGCCGACGATTACACGCGCCGCGTGTTTCTGACCTTGCCTGTGCAACGGCAAGCCCGCGAATAGATGACCGCGCCACGGGTTTCGCTTCCAGGATATCGGAGTAATCGGAATTTAGATGCAATTCAGTCAATCCTCCCAGGGATAATTGAACCGTACATTTTATGCAAACGGAGATCCGTTTTTCGATTTTCATAGAAGATGAGATAATAACGTGGAAGCTATTTCTGCGTTACAGTTTAAAAATTTTAGTATAGCACGTATCCGTGGAATAATATTTAACGTGTTTGCTGTTCCAAGTACAAATGGCAATTGTGCGTTTTTATCTATATGACGAATATACTCGTCGTACACAGCTAACAGATTAATAATGCGATAACGAATAATATTCAATGATTATTAAAATTAAGTATTATTTCTAATAATATTTACGTATTTTTCAACATTATCAATATTTCCATCGTTATATTCGCTTAACTTTTCTTTCTACCTTTCTATTCTATTTTTTTTCTTCTACTTCGCTTTATTTCCCTTACCCTACGTAATTTATGTTTCCACGTAAAATGGAAATTAGATATTTCGTAATGCTATGCCTGCATAAAATCCGCAGTCCATTGACAATGCAAGCCGTGTTACGATTCCAAGAAACTCCTGCGCTTCCCCTTGGAAAGCGTTAATTAAATAGCGCTAATCAGGGGCACGAAATTAGCGGGGAAACAGGTTCCTGCGATTCACGGAAATCGTGTTCTCTGTGCCGAGAATTCACTCAGCGATTGGCGTCTGTTTGCACGAAACACGGAAAGCGTTCAGGTGTAGGGTATTCGGCGAACTTCCACCGAACGTGTGTCCACCGGGTCGAGCAATATAAATAGGATGAAGAAAAATTCCATACTGAAATCGTGACGTTAAGAACCGAATGTCGTTTAGTCACGTTTCACGATAACGATAAAAACACGAATTATGCGTGTGTGTGTGTGTACTTTGTCTATCTTTGGACTAGTTCAGTTTTCGAGCACAGAATAATACTGATATTGTTCCCCGTGTATACACGGTTCTTGGAACTGCGAAGTTACTGTGCTTCGAAGCTAACTAAGTTTTCTCGACCGGCTGTTCGCGTGTCACTGCTTTTTCTTTCGGTTCAATAAGAAAACGAAAAATATGTGTACTATTGACCGTGTCCAAAGGATAATTAAATTATTTTTCGTTTTAACTCAATTAGAAACAGAGAAACGTACGATCGTTGGTCGAAAATCACGCTCGTGTGGCTGCAGCCTAAATGCAAACAGCGAACTTCCGGTTAACTGGAAATTATTAACCTTGCAACAACGACCGTAGGTTTTAGACGAGAACGTAATGCAAGGAACAACGTTCGTGTTTATTGTTAACAGTACAGTGGTATACTTATTGATCGGGATTGGAAGTTTGAGTTACACCGTTTCTGCTGAATTTTTGCGATACGTGCAAAAATTCTCATTACTGAAAGGCACTAATATATTTATTCACTAATGTTCACTCAAATTCTCGCAAATTACTTGATCTATAAAATGTAATGGTGGATCCAGAAAGGACAATGACAAATTTCCTTCCACCCTCAAAAATAATAAAACCTTAAAATATGCGATATTCTGAAAAACTTGATGCGTATACACTTAAAGCATTGTCGTCTGCTCGTTAACGTAAATTGAATTATTTAAATTGCAATGTCAGGTAGAAATATTCAAAAAATAAATCGCAAGAAAATTTTTAATCGCCTAGAAGAATGTTCGAAAACGTACCTATATGTTTTCACATATTTTACCCCTTTTAGACACAACTTCTAACAATAATTCTGCCTCTGAAATAAACTGAAGAGAAGGTAAAAAAAAGATGTGTAATTACAGGCACGATAAAAAATAAGTATTCGTCGTCCATAAAAAAAAGTTATGACGACGTCCGCCTCGAGACCTTGCTACGTTGTATTTAATAATTCGAAAAGACAAAGGTTCAATAATGAAATTGTTACCGTAAACTGGTAGCAAAGTGTAATAAAATGTCACGACCTTTTCGAAAGGCCTCGAGCAATCTACGTAGCTTCAAACAGTAATGAAATATAATAACTTGGCCCTCTGCGAAGATAGAAGGTCCACCTGTCGTTCCATACACGCGTGTGACTCTTCAGACGTCCCGATTATCCTCTTCTACGTACAAATCCCGAAAAGCGACAACACCCTACCTGGAAAAACAGTTTTTGTCCACAAAAGAAATTGATCCGTTGCGGGCTAATTAACAGCTTATCTAAGGAGCCATAACGTTGATTTCCTGTCGCTAAGTAAGACGGGAAGAAAATATTTATGCTTATTTCTTATAAATGTCTTTATTTAATAAAAAAATAATGATATTTTACATGAAGCTATCAAAGCTATTTGTACGGATATCGATACTGAATCGATAATATTTATAAAAATTTAAATTTACCAGTTATAAATTTAAATTTAAATAAATAAAATTTATTATTAATTAACATTTTGTAATTGATATCAACAAGCGCATACTTCTAATAATAGGACCTAAAATGTAGTATAAAATATAAAATATTCAAAAATATAGGTCCTCATCAACATTATCAGTGCCTGCATTGCTATTAGTTTTTATATCTTCCAAAAATGTCGTTTCTGACTTTACACACTCCTTTTTGAGTGCCATATTTTTTAATATTTCAGATGCAATAATAAATAAACCTCAATTTCTCTGTTCACTTTATTGCTGCGCACGTTAAGGCAGCTTAACTGTAACTAAGGTAATGACGATTACTTTGCACGTTCAAGAGACGCCTAACGGCGTCATCCGTAGCAGGTAACAGTATTCAATTTGACGCCACATGACGTCATCCGTACTTAAGGTGTTAACATCATTGATTTCTTTTGTATCGCTGGTCAATTCCCAAAAATCCTTTTACGAGGCAAACCGTAATTAGGGCTAAAGCGTAAAGAAAATTGCCAGTAAAATATTGATCACCCTAACCAGACAATAGAACATTTTCCATCGACATCGACACTTTTATCGTTCGCCGTATCTCTTTCCGGAAACACCCATTGTCTCGTGGGTTTCCTGTGGTAAACATTTTGCATTTACGAGATAACCGAGAGTTCAGTTTTCGCTGTGTTTAGTCACTGTAAATAGTTATCGATAAGTTAGAAATTTATTGTATTAGTTATAAGTATGATATACTGATGACACCTAGAAGACAATTAGCATAACGACGTCTATTGTTTCGTTTTCTTTAAAAACGGAACAGAAAGGAAGGAACCCTTGTGCTATTGTATACTGTAACAATTAAACTATCTAAAAGTAAGAACGACAACGTATGATTCATTAAATAAACGGACCCAACAATCCTGTTAGGTCCTCTGCGATTGTTTTGAGCGAAAAGTAGCAGCACGATGACATCACATAACTGTATTTGCTTTAAAAACATCATCATGAGTCGAAGGCTAATAAAGCGTACCCCTAGCTTCGTATGAAATTCGAATATCGTGACTCAGAATGTTTTCAAAGGTGAGGATCTAAGTAAAGTCTGTTCGTGAGAGTGAACTCCTGAGGGAGAACGGAGCAGGACTGGAGATAATGAAAACAATACTAAGAGAAACGGAAAATCAGGGAAGAAGAGAATAAGGATGAAGAAAGAGAAACAAAGCAAGACTGTAAGGAATAAAAAAATGATATAGCCAAAGAAAGTGAAATAGATCCGGACTGAATGAGTTAGCAGTTAACGATTTATAGTTGAAAATATGTTTAGTTACCTTACATACACCGAAGAATTTAGGTTAGGATATGGTTTGTATTTTTAGAGGAGTAGAGGATTTACTCATTTCAAAGTTTATACTAAATATTATAGTTTATATTATCTATTTTTGTATTTGATATTATAGTTATATTGCATATGAATTAAAAAGTAGTTAAATTTAAGAAACAGATAAATTAAGGTTAAGGTAGTTAAGATAATTATGTAGATGCAAAAGGTATAAAGCTGTTTGTACAAGGATTATAAGGAGTTTCCCCAAATAAGCCAAAAGGTAATGATGTGTAATAAATAAATACTTTTACTACTACTACTACAAACAGTAAAATCTGGTCATAAATCACAATACATCGGTATCTAGCTTTACCTAAAGACACCGTGCTAACAGTTGCTCCCTGAACAGAGCCAGTTAATATAACGCGAAAAGAAATTGCGTGGCGTTCTCCAGAACCACTTCGAGTTACCCCTAACCTCGATCGCTGCAACTCGGCTAACCTACTTCCAAGACGTCGATCCATACACGCGTCTAAGGATCTCCGAAACCCCGTGGAAAGAACAGAGAAGCCAAGGGATTCGATGACAGCGGTGTAAGATTGTTGGGCGAGTCAAGAACCGCACAGCGGGAGTGGCCGTTCTCCGTGAGGGAAAATCTCGACCTACGTTCAGGTCTCGCGGTCGCTTCCGGCCAAGCATTCGCGTAAGGGGCGCGTGGCGCAGAGGAGGGCCTGGGGGGTTGAGGGGAGGGGTTTTCGTAAATTCGCAAGCAAGCCGCGAGGTGTGCAGGAGCGGGCGTCGCGACGTCGTCGACGAAGGGAGCGAAAGAAAAGTTTGGGCGTATGCGGCGTGGCTGGCCTCTTGTCACCCTCTCTGTCTTTCTCCTCGCCTCTTCGTTTCACCATCGGTGGTCCGTTCTTCGCCCTTCTCTTCGCGGAGAGAGAACCCTAGGCTCTTCGTGTGTTCTCTCCTTCCTTCTCCCTTTTCTGCACCCACCGTCTTCCTGTCTTTTCTTCTCCCCCTCTTTCTTTCTCTCTCCGTCTCCCCCCTTCCCCTTTCTCAATCTCTCTCTCTCTCTGTTTCTCTCCGTCTTTCCACCCCCGTGGTGGCATCGACGTAGCGCGTTTATCGAACGACTGCGCGCGCACCGATAACGGGGATGGGACGTGCTACGTGTTGGTTGGTCGCAGAGAGACTGGCGGTGGACGAACGAACAAACGAACGAGAGGACCAAGCGACGACGACGAGGAAGAGGACGGCGACGGCGACGTCGGCGAACACGGGTGCACCAGACACGAACCGGAGCCCGCCGCGCCACTGTTTTCGACTAGCTCTGCCAACGCACGCACGCACGCCCCGCCGCGCTCGGTGTCAACAGTGACAGGCTCGTGCGCGCTTGTGCATCGTTCGACGAGTATACGCGAACGGAGAGAGGAGGAGCGGAACGAAGAGAAAAGCGGACGCAGTATAGGTTTGAACAGACCGAGGCATCCATTCGATCGGTGAACTTCTGCGAGATAGCGAAGGGTTGCGAGGGTTCCGCAAGCGGGGTAAACAAACAGAGATATCCTGATGCTACGGGAGCGACGAAGAGTTGTGAACGTTCTCGTGAACCATTTGTTTTTGGCCGAGGCCTGATCCGTCGAAAGGGTAGGTCGATCGGATCTACGAGATCTACGGGGGACCTGCGAGGACCGCGTGGAAGGAACGGCACGAAGCAGCAGTGGTTTTCGGAGTGCAGCGAGAGTGTGCGTCGAGAGAGTGTGCTGGGTGAACGCAAGGGAAGTTCGAAGGGTATCGCGAGAGGGAAGAGTTGAGAGGGAGAGGGTGTACGCGTCCCTTCGCGAGTCGCAGGAAGGGAGAGGAAGGACAACGCATCCAGCGAGGGAGGCAATTCGGTGGTGTTTCGCTTCTGCACTTTCGTTCACCTGGTTGATCCTCCCTCCGAGAGGCGGAGGGCGGCGAGGCATCGATCGCTCGCCATTTTGCACGTCGACCGACATCTTCTCCACGCATCGACGACATTTTCCCTCGTGACAGTCAGCCAGAGGAGGGAAGTTCTCGCAAGTGGACCGAGGAACGATTCGGACGGGAAAAGAGTGTGCGCCGACTGCACGGTATTTTTTCGTGAACTTGGTTTATCGATCGCGGTTGGCCATATTACGTGCGGGCCTCCCTCGCGGAGTAGAAGGTGCGCGATCGCGTTTAACGGTAGCTGACAGGACAGCAGCGGAGGAAGAGGCAGAAGAAGAAGAAGAAGAGGAAGAAGAAGAGGAGGAGGAGGAGGAGGAGGAGGAGTTGGAGGAGGAGGAGGAGGAGGAAGAAGAAAAAGAAGGAAAAGGGAGAGAGGAAAACACACAGGTAGAGAGCTTGAAAGAAAAAGCAGGTAACGGGGGAGACAGGGTTGTTCAGGTCGCAGGTAGAAGTCAGCAGGCTGGGAGGTCGGCTGAGCGAGGTGGTGGGTCCCGTCGTGGAGGAGGCCATCGAGCCAGGGGATGCGACCCCGCTGACGGGACCCTCGAGGGAGTCCTCGGTTCCTCGAGCACCCCCACCGCCCCCGCACTGCGTTACCACACTGAGACCACCGA
This sequence comes from Tetrapedia diversipes, assembly GCA_033822845.1. NCBI lineage: Eukaryota > Metazoa > Arthropoda > Insecta > Hymenoptera > Apidae > Tetrapedia > Tetrapedia diversipes. Next base: position 434,835 of record JAOPTO010002284.1, read on the forward strand.
GACCTCCGCCCACTACGTCTCAGCAAACGCAGGATCCGGGTCATCAGACCCAGGAGGTGAACGCGGACGCCCAGAATCCGGGCCATCAGGCCCAGAATCCCGGGGCACAGACGCGGAACACGGAAACGGTGTCACACAACCCGGGACACCAAGAGAATCCGGGTCATTCGACCCAGAACCCGGGTCATTCGACCCAGAACCCGGGCCCCCAACAAAACCCTGGTCAACAGGGTCAGAACCCGGGCCCCCATCAAAACCCCGGTCAACAGGGTCAGAACCCGGGCCATCACAACCCAGGCCATCACAGTCAGAATCCGGGCCATCACAACCCGGGGCATCAGTCGACAAATCCAGGGCATCAGGCCCAAAATCCTGGGCCTCAGGCCCAGAACCCGAGTCGACAGACCCAGAATCCCGGACATCAGGCGACGCAGACGCAACAACAGCCGTCGTTGCAACAGCAACAGTCGCAACAACAGCCTCTGGCACCATCACAACAACAACAACAACAACAGGAGAACCGACCCAGCAGCATGGGTACCGTGTTGTCGTTCAGTCCGCGTGACAGACGCGGTTCTGTGTACCCGCCAGCGGGTCACCAGCACCCCACAGACTTCACGCTGAACAATTTTAATTACGAGCAGCTGAACAACGCGAAGAACCGAGAGAACAAGAGCGGCGTCGCTACGGTGGCGCCGGCGCCGCCCACGAATCATCCGCCTACGAACAACAACGCGTTGCAGAATAACAACATCAACCTGAATAACAACGACAACGCGAGGATCATCTCGGAGAAGAATGCGCTCGAGAAGAACCTGAAGAAGCACTCGTTGTTTATAAACGCGCTCTCGTGGAAGCGGTTTAGTACGTCGAACAACAACAAGAAGAAGCTCGACAACAAGAACAAAAACATTGGCTTCAGGCAGCCGCTCGATAACATACCCATCGTCGACAAGAACAAGAATATACAGACACCTCAGGTGAGCCACAACTTCTTTTGTTCGTTAGTCGTTTTCTTTTTGTTTTGGAAATCTTATAATCCTTTCGTCGAACGTGATGCAGTTCGTTATTAATATCTCAGTGGCTACCGATGCTACAACGTGTGTGCAAGAGTATGTTGATTTCGTTTTAACCCTTTCGCTTCGAGCGCAGCATATATTCGGCATCCAAATGTATTTTGTATTTTAATAATTTTGTATTAAATCTTTTCATATTAAAAATGTAAATATGCTTGTTACATTAGTGCAATAATTGTTTTATTCAGTACAGTTGTTATTTAAGACTTAACAAAACGTATATACAAAAACCACGCGCACTGTGCACATTTCTGGCGCGTGTCTCCCATTCAGTGATAACACTTCGACAGATTGAACTACTAAAGCGAAAGGGTTAACGATTTCTTGTGTACTACACTGCAAAAACTTTTCGTAGAAACAACGTGTACGTTTTCGAAATCAAGTTCTCGTAGCACACGTTTAAAACAACGAATACGTATAGTTCGCGAGGTGTACGGGACGATCGCGGCAACGGTGGCCCATTTTCGTGTAAGTGTCAGCGAAGTAGCCTGGAACTGGCTAGGAAGTCTCGTGCAAAGAACGTCGAAGGTGCTTTGACCCCGGACACGATCGAAAGCGATATCGATCGTGGCCGACGTGTTCCTCGCATTGCCTGTTTTACGAGCACACGCGTATTTTTCACCCTCGCGAGAGTTCCCTAGAAAGAAGAAGCTCGTTCGACGTGGGGAGGGGGAGGGGGGAGTGCGTTCAATTTTGATCAGCCCGACTCGTCGAGAACTGGAATTTAACCCTTTGAGTGCTGAATACTCTAGGTCGAAATGCTTTGCGTGGATAACATTATTGTTATTCGTACCCTTAGACATACGTAATAGTGTTGTAGTAAGTGAAAGATCGAAAAACAAACGCATATGAATGTTGAATATTCATTAATTAGAGATTAGCAAACAAACTGCCACATAGAGAGATAATACTGTAGTAGATTTCGCCAGACGCATACATGCGTCCATAGCATTCAAAGGGTTAAAGGCGGAAACTGAGGGCTCCCCCGTCTGGAAAGAATTATTTATCGTTTCCCGGGACGCGACGCGAATCGCGACCCTCCTCGCTAGTTCTCCTGCGAAAGGGTTGACCTTTTGTTCGGTTGAAACAGACGAAACCGCCGGCGTCGAACAACAATCACGCCGCGCACAACCCGACGTGCGAGAAGCTCGTGCAGAAGCCTTTACCCCCGAAGCCAAGGAAAACTGTGATCCAAGCCTCGACCTCGGAATTGCTCAAGTGCCTCGGCGTCTTCCTTCACAGGAAATGCACCCGTTTAAGAGACTTCCAGGCGGGCGACGCTGTCATGTGGCTGAGAATCGTCGACAGGAGCCTGCTGCTTCAGGGCTGGCAGGTGAGTCATTGTTAATTGGGGGTTTCGTTTTTTTAACACTAGATTTACGGACATTTATTGCATATCTATTTCTAATATTCATATATTAAGGAATAGGTATACATGAACAAGAATTTTAAATTGTAGAAGTGAGAGGGAAATAGATTTGGGTATATTTGCATCGCACCATCGATAAAATTCAGCAAAAATTGCTAGGAATAATAGTGATTATTTTTGCAAATTTTGTTCCTGAAGTCCAAAACCCATCAAGTTGACTGGTCCCGTAAACCTAGTGTTAATAAAAATAATCTTTTCCGCTTTAGACAATTGTAAGGTGGAGGGAAACATTCGGGAAAGGGAATTTAGTGATAGAAGGGTTGTGGTCAACCAGGTAGATTAGGTTCTGACCCAGGAGATACGCGATGGTCAGGCCCAAACCTCGTGGTAATAAACTAAAGCCAGTTTCCACAATAAATATAAATAATTATCAATCTCTAACACTGTGTTACAAAATATCGTTGATCCTGAGGGGTCTCGAAGCAATTCACAATTGTGTCCATCGCGATTCGATCTCTGCTGGAGTCTCCACGATTTCAAGAAATTTCTCTAGAAAATACAATTAGTCCCAAGCAACGCGGTCTTAACGGCAGGCCACCCAATTAACGATAACGCGGTAATTAATATTTATCCCGGCTGTTATCCGATTAAAGCCCATCGCCTGAGTATCGCGATAATGAGTTAATTAAAGCGGACACCGAGCAATTCAGAGCGATCGAATTACCGCCACTACGAGGGTGTGTTAGAGCGCGAATTGAGGAAACCAGGGCTCGATGAAGCTTCGCTGATCGAGAACAAGCTTCCGGTGGCCCGGAAGATACTCGCCTCGCGGCTCAGCCGAATGAATAGTCGTCGACATCCGTTCCTCAGAATCGACGCGTAGATCGAAAGGGTTTTGCAGTTACTGTTAACACATTGCTGCCTGCTAATGTTTTGCAGAAATTTACTATAAAACCAACGATTGCATACCTGAAAATTATTTTGGGAGGCGTGTAATAAAACTGCGATAACTTTTTGAAATTAACATATATTTGAATAGATCTTTTTTTATTTAGTCACAGTAATTCTAAAATTCTTTTTGGTGTATCATATTTTGTAAAACAGTTGCCTTTCACATCTACTCGGTGCATCGGAAAAATATTCATGAAATTCCTTCCTCATGAAAAATGTCTGAAATTAATAGTTACTACGATTATTTAAACACTTTAATGTATTTACCGATTCGTTTAAAGTCAAAACCGACCTGAAAACTTACTTAGAAACATAATGGATAAGGTTCAGTAGCAATACAAAATACCGTTACCTCAGAAATAATTAATGAATAATGCTTCTCACCAAAACAAGATTTCCGGTCACCAGCAAATATCAAATAAACACGAGAAATCTCGTCAATATGTTAAACGAAACGAGATCCGCCACGCGTCGAAACACCAACAGTGCACCCTCGACTTCTTTCCTATCGAACGCGCGCTCCTTCCTGCTCTGACCTTAGACTGTGCGTGTACATCACCGTTCAAAAGTTTGCGTGTGCGAATCGATGGCTAGGTGTACGTTCAGTTCCACGTATTTTTATAATATCAATAGTTTATTTTCGAAGTAGATCCCGTTATCCAATATGGTTTATTATTATTGCCACTTTATCGTCCAATTATCTTTCCTATCGTTTATCTTATCTGTTATCTATCTGTTGACGTTGAACTTCGTGAAAAGAAGTTCTTCGTGGAAACAAATAAATGTTGTACAGTAACGGACAAAAGTGTAAGACTAAAAAGTCAACGAAGATAAACAAATCGATTTATAAAAAACGACTCGATAAACGAAATTCGTATTCTGTGCTAATCAATAAACTGTGTGCTATCATAATAATAACAAACGTGAATATGTAGAAAAATATTTGCAAACCATAATACTATGTGTCACATTGTCCTCTCACTTGTCAGAAACTTTTGTCCGCCACTGTACGTGTAGGTAAAATGAGTGAATCATTTTCTTAAAGAAAAGGATGCGCGAAGAAGGATTCTGAAACTTTTAGGGGCCGAAAATAACTTCTTAAATTCTCGTGACCGACTTCGAGGGTGAGAATAGGGGGTTGAAAGGTATACGAAACTCAGATCTGATATACATCTACAAGCTAAAGAGAATAAAATTAGATAGAAACAGTAAATCTTGTGTAATCTTCGATTGAATTAACGAACGACGTTCTCCAAATAAATATGCGAACTACAGTTCTACCTTAACCCTTTGCACTCGAGAGGTGAGGTGTTAATCGTCTAACGATACTAACTTCAAAAAATTTCAAATTCAAAATATTTATTAGGAAAATATTTTTAGTTCAGTTAAGCGACATGCTAAAATTTGCATATATGACTATTTGACCTCTGAGTCTAACTAATAAACAAACTAACTAAAGTCTGAAAATTTGCGAAACTATCATTTGGTGTCTAACAGTTGCCTTTTTAGCGTGAAGGGTTAACGTGAATCGACTTTGGAGACTTCTAAAATATTCAAATTAGAGTATTCGATTTCCAAAAGTTTGAAAGCTTAACACGTTGCCGATATAGCCATCAGAAAAATGTGTTTCTAAACACGGTCATCAATTTAAAAGTATGCGGCATCAATGTTAACGAAATTTTCTTTAGATCCCTAATCGGCAACCATGTGATTCTTTCCTACCTATTTCACGAATGGCTGCAAAAAACCAAGCGGAACGAATAGAGCCGTTAGGCTCGGTAATTGATGTTTCAGCAAAGAACAGAAATCTGGCGTTGTGCACACGCGGTGACCCACGGGAATACGCGGCCCGTAATGAGAGGCGGCGAGGCCGCGCGTTAGTCGCAATATGTCACACAGGGAATTAAGCTTCCCGCGGAACGAAACACACCGGCTCCCATTCAGACGCATCCATACGGTGCATTCGAGGCGACGCGTTGCGATGTTCGTTGCGCACGGATAACGCGATTTGCATGAAGAGCACTAGGATCAATCAAGCGTGACTGTCTCGCGGTTTCCCTTCGAATTCGTCTCGGTTCCACCGTCGAATCTTGCGTTTATGCTAATGCGCCGCGATTGCGGTTTATGCAAATTGTATGACCTACCCCCCATGGGGTAGGGGAGACAAAGATCAGAGTTTCATTTCTGTCGACAGTGAAAACTATTGGAAATGGAGTTTTAATATTACTAAACTAGCTGTTGTGCGCGTTTATTTTTTATAATTCTTGAAGCAAGTACTATAAAAAAGAAACCTCTTTTACTTCTGACCAAACCTGTCACGAGCAAACGCAGTGGTAGAAATTCCGGGTTCTTTAACCCCTTTGTTCCGTATCCTAACGTTTTCTTACTTTCTAAATTGCCAAATGTGTCTTGGGTTTTTAGAAAGAAAGTACGTTAACACTTGGCCAACCGAATGGGGAGATCTCCCATTTTTTATTTAACAAAACGCTACAATTAATTTTACTTCCTTTTGTCATTAGTTAATCTTGAACTAGTACTGTTCATAAATTTTCCAAAGTACAATTTTTAATAAATTCAGCATTAGCTCAGGATCAACTAATAACAAAAGTAAATAAAATCAATGCCACCACGTTGTCGAAGAAAATAATGGGAGATCTCACCATTCGGTTGGCCAAGTGTTACGAGAAAACTGGATTTCGGTTAATTTTTGCTTCGTATTATTTCTATATTCAATTTCGAACAAAAACGAACTACTTTCACGGTATTCCCGTTCGAATTCGAAAATATTTAGCGATTCGCTCGATCACGATAGGATTTCCCTTTGGTGACAGCCACGTGCAATCTAAGTGTACATACGTAAGCGTATACATTCGTTCAGTTAACGAGTATCCGAAGGATACGAAGCGAGCACGTGTCCTTCGAGCACGGCGCCGCAAAGTTGGTTCTCGTGTCAATCGAACGTACCATTATCGCGTGTTGCTCACGGAACACGGTGAATAGAAGGAAACTCCGATGTATTGTTGCCGGAAAGTCGATCGGGACGCAAGACGAAGAAAGCACGAGGAACAACAAATCCTTTGTGCTCGGTTGCCATAGAATACGAATAACAAAAGGGGGAATCGTAGAGTCGTCACGGATCAGAGGAGACTTTTAATCCTCCGTGACATTCAATCCGTTAATCTGTCCGCTTTCATGGCCAGACGACAGGTATACAAACACAGAATCGAAAATTGCTAAAGAAAAGCACTCGACTGTCTCCTCTGTTTTTTTTTTTTCATTTACTTATATTTATAATTTATATTTACGCTACTAAACCCTAATTATACTAGAAAGACATCTATCGTATTAGAAGAGGCGAATCCCCGATTACGAATTTCTTCTAGTATCATACATTGGACACTGTCATCATTCAAATTCTGCTCCAGATAACCACATTGACGTTCAGGATCACTGGGGAAATTAATTTTGTATACGGATGCAACCAGTTGATAGTGATTTATTAACCCCTTGACATTAGATTACTTAGTTGCTTCACTCGTGCGTTGATTCTGTTTTGTTTAGAATATTCAACATGCTCTCCCCTCCCTCGTTTCAAAAAGAATTTCCAAATAAAATGTTCCGTTTCCAAGCTCGCACATAACTGTCCCAGTTGAGTCAAATTAAATAGTATTTTTTGACCAAGGGGTTAACATGCATGGGATCACGATATCAATACAATTTCGTAAACCGTCCTTCGAAGAGGCAGCAGCTCGAGAATTTTAGACAGAAGAAAAAAAATGAAACAACGTAGAAAAGGTATCAGCGGATATCGAATTAGGTCAAGTACTGGCATACGATTAAGGAGGACCTTGAATCGAAGCACCGCCGCAAATTTATCGCCTTTTATTTTCACCCTCGAAACCGGCACGAACGTTCCCCGATATCAAACACACCTTTTCTCGGGCCAGGGGGCTCGCGTTACCCAGAGTCACGCAGGAAATCATTTTTTCCGTGTGACCTATCGCGGTGAACGCGCGCGCGCGAACAGCTCCTTCGACTGTCCCTTTTCCATCGGCGGCCACGAAGGTCATTATCGATTATCCGACTTGCCAGCTATCATGCGGCGTGTTGCGCTGGATTTCACGGAACACCGACATCGTTACACCCACCCACGAAAACGATGTTTACTTTGCACCGCGAGCGACTTCTCCTCCGTCATCGGTGACGTTCGACGTTGATACTACCTTGGGAACGGTATTGTCGCGCTCATGCGAATCGTTCCAACAATTTCCAACAATCACGTGAAATCGCACGTCCACTTTCTTGCTCCGTCGAACGTTCCAGCAACCTGTTCTTCTTCTTTTTCTTCTTCTTCTTTGCATACTTTGTCGATGGTTGCCGTAGAACGAATAAAGGACGAAAGCTTTTATTTCGCAATCGGATAGTATTCGGTGTAGATGTACGTCCTAAGACGACCCAAGCTGTTCTTTTTTCAGGGAAAAATTCGAGGCTTTTATAAACTTTAAAATGGAGAGGTAGGGAGAGACTGATTTAACAGTCTCCTCTAAACAGCCTAACGCAAAATGATTTCCCACGTCGATAACTTCACTTCGTCCAAGGTGCACGTCCGATAAATCCACCCCTGGAACGAATTCCACGCTAGGGTCGCGCTTATCTTTCCACTCGAAAAAAATCGGTCGCTAACGAGCTCGTCCAAGAGGTTACACGTCGAGATTACTCGCCCCTTCCATCGTCGGACGATTCCCTCCGATTTCTTTATTTTATTTATTTATTTATTTACTAATAAGCGGACAAAGGCCCTTGGAGTATATAGAATTATGAATAAAAAATTATTTATTTATTTAAATAATTTATAGGTAAGATTCATTAGTGTACATATGTAGAGTGTACAAGTTCAAAATGGAGGAAATTAAAATAAGAATGAATAATGATAGTATTTATTCCACAAAATAGAATAAAATAAAGTGCATAGTGCAATAATGTAGTAAATTAGACAAATTTAGATAACAGTTTACAAAAAAAATTGACCGATCCAATGAAGAAATCTAATTCAAAACTGGTCTTTTCTGAAAGTGTGGGGATTATGCTAACAATTCGACAATGACGCGAAAAAGACTAAATGTAAGATAATAAATTGCTAAACCGTCTGGTTATTGAACGTTTAAAAAATGCTGGATCACAGAATCACAATTAGCCATGGAAAGAGTTTTTATCATAGGGTCCATATTGGTGAATTTACTTTATCATTGCTAGTCAAACGTTCTCGGTGGGAACAAGAGGGACGACGATCGTGGAACAGGCCAAGCCTTCTAAACTTGGCCCTGCTATATCCGTAACTGATTGGTCAGCGATTCGGCTGGAATATTTACACGTCCCTGGCGTTGATCCGCTTTCAAGTGTTCGATCGAAATGCGACATTTCTGTCGGCACGCGGCCGCGCGTTTCGCGACTAACCGTGCACATCGATCTTTCGAGCTCATCCATAAAACGTCATACTTCTGATGATTCACCTGACGTTGCGAGTGTATGCAGAAAATTCACAACTTGGATTCACAACTGGAAATTGTGTTTAGGACAGTTTTACGAAGAAACTTGGAGGATGTTTCTGTTTCAAGAAATGAAGGGATGCTACTTTGCACGTAGGTTGGGATAGGTATTCTTCGTTTACGTATCCGTACGCGTGTACAAGCGAACAAATTTCTAAATACGTAGTTCAATTCTTTAGAAATCGCGTAAGCTTCCTTACTATTTTCCTATGCAAGTGATATAAATCATGAAATTGAAAGATAAAGATGTTAGGCTCAGCAGTTTATCCCATTCATTGCCAGACAAATTTAGAGCATTCTGCCCTGGGCGCGAAGATTTCATTTTAAAGAAAATGTGTGCCACTATTTTGATGATAAAAAGTGATAATAGATTTGTTGTTTTTTAGAACAAATATTATATAAATTATTCGTTTATCCTTTCTAGTAATTCGTAACCCGAACGACAATTGCAATCGATCTAAACTTGTAACACTACGAGATATCTCGTAGTTGACAGTGAATGTATACTCGAGCAGAGGATACATACGCATCTATAAAACAATCGTACCCAAATCTTTCAGCAGTATTGTATACAAAAGTCACGAGTTCGCGGCAGTGTGGCGCGGGACAGTCAACGTTTGCGGGCGAAAGTACCTATCGCTAAGGGTGGTGGCACGCACACAAGAACCGGTAATAAGGGGTGGCATCTAGCTCCCGTCCACGTGCGTGTGTTTACTCGTCTGAACGAGTGCACGGCGTAGGCAAATATACACAGAGCCGTGGCTTTCGCTGTCAAAGGGTCTCGCTAACGATCATCGCTAGAGCTACTCGGTTCAGCAACCCCAAATCCTACTAGCCCTCACTCGAAACGTCTACCACTTTGCTCCCTGCTCCCTCTACGCGCGAGTATTCCCGGTCGAATCAATTCCCTGGTCCACCCTTACCCCCCTACCTCTTACGTTCGACATCGCAAACTACCCTTACGTGACATCACAAGTTTCCATCGTAGAATGCACCGGGATTATCAGCCGCGGAATTATTTTTAGCCGGGTGTTACGTTATCATCCACCCATATTTCACGTCACCTACTTTCCCTCGCTGGCTCTCCCGTAATAAACTGACTAAAATCCTTTTATAGCCAGGCTCGACGCCTCCTCCGTTCCCTAGTTCATCCCCCATGCGGCACTAATTCGCGCGTACCACGCGTACACGCTGGTGCTGCAGGTTCTTCTTCTTCTATTATTTTTTTTTTTTACCACAAAATTGGAACGCGCCATGCGGTTAATTATAAAAAAAAAAAGAAAGGAACGGCCACGAATCGATATACAGGACGGGGGTGAACCTATCAGCGGGGATGGGGATGGGGGTGGGTCGAGGCGCCGCGGAAAATGTGTGCAGCAATGTGCAGAGCCGGGGTGAACAGTGTGCGAGCTTTAGGGGGGTGGGGGCGGAGGGTCACGTGCGTGCAACGGCAACGTCGCAGGGTGGCCACCCCTTAGCCAACGCTGTGTGGAAATATGCGGAGGGAACCACGCTAGGGACGTTCACCCTTCGGTTTTAATTGCGAGGGGGAGACGACCTCTTCCTGAACCCCTGAGCTCCTTCGCCCTCGAAAGACGAAGCTGCTCGCTCAGGGAGAGGGATTACTTAAAAAAATTGCAGCTTTCCTCGCCCGTTTGTCGCTGCGGGCTTCGTAGAAACGGCGCGATGTTCACTCTGCTGTACGGAACTGGGGTGTTTGGGGAAATCGGTGTGGCAAGGGATAATGATAATAATAGTTTGCTCTAAACGCGTATTATACCTTTTGAGGTATGCAATGTGTATGGTGGTTACAAAAAAAAAATATTTTCTTCGGAACTGTATCTGTTTTGACGTTTATACGTTGACTAATTTACATAAATACAGAGGGTCAGTCACGTACATACTTTATATCCTACACAGAAGTGTTTTGTACAAAAATCGTACGACACTGAAACAGTTATGACTGAATTTAAAAAATGTTTTGAATTTCAAAAAAGCAGAAAACACTTTTTTTGATGAACGTATACTTTAGGAATTATTCTGAGTGGGACGAATTATATAACTCACCCTGTACGTTAAATCCTATTGAAATATACAGATTATACTATTACAATGAATTACGTAAAGTAGTTTATGGAATAAAAATTGTGGTGGATCGAATCGAAGTTTTTATACCGAAATGAGTGTTCAAGCACGTCGAAGAAGTGCATACCTTCTCGACGGGGTTATCAGTTTCGACTCCCACGTCGTTGAAAGTTGCCTTGTTAGGGATGGAGTTTATGTTGCACAGAAATCTGGTAGCTGGCGCACAAGGCAAAGCTTTGCGTAAGCTTATTGCAGGATGTTCGACGAATCGTGACTGCATCGAATTACCGAAAGCCCCGATAACGTTACGTAAAAGTTGCCTTTATTGATTCCCCGCCGCGAAACCGAATCGCCACTATTATTAAACGTCGACCAGATTTTCTCCCTTCCGTTTTTTGCTACCCGTTACGACGCGAGAAAATCGTTGATCTATAAAAAATTGCCGCTCTAAAAATGTTTCTATTCGCGCGTAAACGAGCGTTCGACGAATCAATAAATAGTGTTCTACCATAATAACAATAAAAATTAATGTACGAACAATATTTGCATACCATAAAGATATATTCTACATTGTCCGCTACTGTGGTTACGACTGAGCATCGCTACGCAGGCATTGACGTTACCTACCGTGTTGCCCCGTTTGCCTGCTCTCAGGCGCAAAATAGTCCGCTTTTTAGTTGCTTATAACTAATAAACAAAGCGTCAAACGCAATATTGTTACTCTTGATTTTCGTCTTAAAATGTTCCCTAGAGTCACCCCTTCAATTTTCTCCCAGCTTCACCCTGTATATCGTTGCTCTTCAACAAAAACAAAACGACGATGTTGTCGTGGCCTGAAAAATTCGTTGGGTTTCGCGAAAAAATACGATCGCTGCATAATTGCTCGCGACTCGCGCGGTGACTTTGACGCAAGTGGGGCAATCAGATGCCCTGAATAATTTCCCGCCGTGCTTTCCGCCACTTCTCCTTGCAGATGCCACTTAATTCGACGTTAAGTGGCGCGCATAACAACGACGGTCATCGAAACGGCGACCGTAATGGCGGAATACTTTCACAGAAATTGCATTCGCCCGCGCGAAACAGAGCGGAAAAAAGCAAAAGCTCCACGACGGCAAAATTATCCAGAAAATAGTCGCTGGAAAGTGACAGTAAACTGGCGTATCGTGTGAGCTTGCTCGAAGGAAAATTTTATCTGTTAACACTAGGTTTATGGGACGCGTCAAAACGAGGAATTTCGAATTTCAGTAGGAAAATTACAAAAACTGTTTGCATTTTTATTTTACCACTTATACTGACTTTTCTACATTTAACGAGAGAAATGTATTTCAAAGTTTATTTTTTTAACAAGTTTTTTTTTCAAAGTCGGTAAATTTATATGATCTATTTTTTCTACAATGTACAATGTAATCAATTATTTATTAAATTGTAATTGGTGTTCGTATTCGATATGTCTTCGCCATTTCATCGAAGTTTCGCGCCACCCTGGCACGTACAGTAGCGGACAAAAGTTTAAGACGAGAGGACAATGTAGAGCATAGTTTCATGATCTGCAAATATTGTTTACACGTTCAATTTTATTATTATTATGGTAGAACACTATTTGTTGATTAATACAGAATGCAAATTTTGTTTATTATACTATTCCTTATAAATTAGTTGGTTTAATTTCGTTGACTCTTTGGTCTTACTACTGCATAATATATCGTAGAAACAAGTGACAGAAAAGCAGTAGGTATTCGCTTTGAGGTTTCCGCACGGCGATGGAGAACCGCAGATCGATCGCGCACGTGCTCAAATCTAATCAGTCAAGGGTGACACACGCAGTCCGCCCTAGAAACACACTCTCGTCGAGGGTGCCGACAGATTTCGCGTACTTGATAGATTTAGCGTCAAATTCGATATTTTCTTCGGAAAGCCAAAGAAAAAAAGAACAGAAGAGACGAAGAACGTTCGCAATTTCCACCATCCCTATCCTACATTGCTACAAATACCGAATACATTGGAAACAAATCTTTATTTATACCTTCTGCAGAAAATCATAGTAAATTTCGAAAGCTTTACCATAGTGAACTTATAAAACCGTTATGAATAATCACCAATTGATCATTTTGACTGCTCTGGTAGTTCTAATGTTAATACGATTGCTACCTGTTAACAAGCTTTTCAAGGATGCGATCAGAATATCCCCTGAACTGGTACCACGTAATCGAGTTTATTTTATTTGCTGCAACAGCGTTTCCGCTCCGAACCGTGTAATCTTCTTTCTTCGAAAACATCGCCGTGTATTTTAGCTCATCGATCGAGCTTCCGCGAACATTCTTTCCGTTCATTAACTAAAGTAGAAAACGGATCCCAGTCTCTCGTAAACGAACCTCTACCAACGCTATACCGATCTATTGTTCCTCGACAAGTTTGAGAAAGACACGTGGTTCAGGGATGGAGTTCGACGTTAGCGAAGAGGGAGCAACACGTAGATCGTTTAACAAGGAACGTTAATCCACTTCGTCTAGACGGCGAAATAGAGGTGGCCAGGAACGTCTTCGTGGGGAATCTCGTTATAGGGAAACCGTATATCGATGGAATCGTTTCTCGTGACCGCAACGCGGATCGCGAATCGCGCGCACACCAGGTATATCGTGGCTGTGTTGCTTTCGTCGTACGGGAAGCCATTTCGTCCGAATTCCGGTGGATCGTGACATCACCTTATTCTCCTCTGCTCTGCTCACACTAGGTCACGTGTCCGATCATCCATGGATTATTCTGTGGTTTGCGACACGTGCGTGTAGAGTTGGCGTGGGTTTAGATACAAATCGAATGAACAAGGATTTAACGCTGGAAGAGGGATATAAATGTTTTGCGTGGAATTGTTTCACGTTGGGTGGGTGTTGCATCAATACGTGGGTCTGCTCCACTGAACGATGTCTCGAAAACAATAGGGGTTGGTGTACAATGGAGTCAGTCGGTTCGTTACTCGGTCGTTGTCTTGCCAAAAGGCTATTGATAAGAACGACCCTGGTTTTAACCCTGCTTTGCCATATTTTCGGTGGCTATTGGTGCCAGTGGCAGCTATTTGCAGCGTTAACCCTATGACGAATGCAACGGATTACAAATATCACACGCAATTTCTATTGCATAATCGGTAACCTTTTAAACCGAAGTTTGAACTTGAGGTCAAACTTTCTTAACACTTTACCGACTGGGAGTCTATTAACATTTAGCTAACCACACAGTGCCCCCCTGAACCGAACACCGTCCATCTCGTCCTAAGAATTTATTAACTTTAATTTGACTTTGGAAAAGCTGAAAATGCATTTGATGAACTGCGAACAACAATAGTTCAAGACTAACTAATAACAAAATTAAATAGAATCAATAGCAGCGCCCTTGTTGCTGAAAAAATGCGAGATCTCCCCATTCGGTTGGCTAAGTGTTAAGAATACCACGCGCCTTTATGAGGAAAAGGGTTAAGCTCGCATGGTCAATCACAAAGATCCAACAGGAGGAACAGAAGACGTTCTCATCCACAGAATAAAAGTTTAAAAAATGTCTGCGCTACTATATTAGTCTCAAAACTCCAGACTAGCGACAGAAACAGCGTCGATTCGATTAGACACGAGGGAGTGGTCCCCGGGACACGGCGGGACATATCAAAGGGACATTTTCGCGCGCCACGACGGGACCCGCGCCGTTGATTGAAGCTAAAAGCGTGTACTCTTGCGCGGTGCCGAGCGGCCGAATTAAAGGCTCGTCGCCGTCTCCGGACAGCGTTGGCTGGAGAAATTCAATTAGAACGGTTGAATCTTCGATAAGCCGCTGGAGAAACGCGGCTGCAGAGGTCCACGTAGGGGTGCTGCAGGCCGCTCACCCCTGACGAATATCGACCGGGACGAATATACCAGGCCGGTGGTGGCGTTCTATCGTCACCCTGTGTGCCCCGCCGCTTTTCCACCCTCGATGGCTTTGCCGCAGCCACGTTACAGCCGACCAGGTGGTGGGCTCTGTGTGCCGACCAAGACACGTGGAAGCTCCACGGATGTGTATCGGGGCTCCGCATGCCTCAATGAGGTCTTTACTTTTAAAAATAAACCGCGGCGCTCCTTTGCCGCGCGCGCTCTCCCTGTGCTCGCGCGCCGATACAGCGTGGTCAATTAATATCAAAAGCTATTATCTGTCCTGGAAAACAAAAATAGCCCCGGCTAATAATACCACGGAGACGGAGGATGTTTTGTAACTCGGTTGCGGGGCCGCTTTTCTTCCTTTTGGAAGTTCATCGCGGCTCCCTCATATGCTATTTTGCGTTAACGATCGTTCGACTACTTTCGTTTTTTCCGTTCTGAGCCTTCTTTGAAAACATTCTGCTATCCTCTCTCTCTCTCTATCCCTCTTTCTTTTTCCCCATCTCTCTCCTTCTTCGCGAGACCACCACGACCGACTGTTTCTGACACGCTTCCTGGATCCACCTGTTACGACCACCCTCCGACCTGAACGCGACCTTCCGCTCGGTTGACATCCCGTTTCCAGCAAAGCAGAGCGAAGTTTGACGCTTCAACGGGTGAAGCAGCTTTTTTCACGAATCGCGACACATCCATGCTCGAGCGTATCCGCAACTCAAGTGTTGATCTCCCTGGGTATTCTTGAACGACGACCCTGTTATATTAAGGACGCAGCGACGCAGCGAACCATATGAGGACGCTTCGCGTCGTGTTAACCGCGCCTTAACCCTTTGCGGGCAATGATTAATTTAACATTTCGTTCCAAGCACTCGCCAATTAATCCCTAGGCTACTATAGACGCCTATAGGCGTTTATAAATTTTGCGTTTGCGACACTGAGAGCGCCTATAAACCCTTATCTCATTGCGGTAGCCTAAGATTGAGGACCCCTAAAGTTTGACTTTCTGACGCAGAAGGCTCCTATAGACGCTCTAATATTTACAGTAGCAATTCGTTTCAGGATACAAAGAAATAAATAATATTGTTTTAATGTAATGAAATTTAGTTTTTCGATTACCGAAACATGTTTCCTCAAAATGCATCCGTACCCAAAATTTTACCCAAAGTTCTCGGCGTACGTAGTAACTGAATTCCTACCGATACGTTTCAAAGTCTGCCTGTAGTCAAAGGGTTAAAAACAAAATTGCATTATAATTATGAGGAATGTTATGTCGAGCGCAGCTCGCTCCCTCCCTCACTCGCTCGAGAGAGAAAGGAAGAGAGAGAGACATACGAGCGGAAAGGGTTAACCAGGCGATGACGTCGATGACGGCAACGAGGTGCAACAACCGCGGCGCTGGTGAAATCGCAGCCGACCGAGAGGAAACGGACGCATATCGGGAGCATCGATCCTGTCGGGTCGACGAGGGGCCTCATCGTTGCGTTGGCCGCATCTACATGTGCGAAAGAGAAGCTGTCGCTTCTTTGCCCGTCGATCGGAAGAACCAACCCAGCCTGTGATCACCGGGCGTACGTTTTAATTATCACAAAGCGTTCCCTGTAATTGGAGGACGATTCCATGGAACGATGGTGTGGAGGTCGCTCGAGGGGTCAAAGACACCCTGCTCCTCTTTGAGATGTGAAATTGAAAATGAGCACTGGCTGCAGAAAGTATCTGTGTACGCGTTTCGATCGAATTCTACAATTCGCTCGTTGAATTCGTTTTATTGGTGGACGACACGCGTAAATGTTGCGATAAAAGCAGTCGACCTTTTTATCTTATCGGTTCATAATAATACTCGGATATGAATAGAATTCGCTGTATCTTCGCACGTTATTGACTGATCCAAATCTAACCAAAGAATAGGCACGGCGAAATCAGGCGATTCTAAATTCCTGTTTCTCGTCGAAATTTTACGTTTCTTACCGTGGAACACACAGTGGTACCAAGTATTCAACTACTACTGTACCTATGTGTTTTTAGATCAAAAACATGCGGTTAACGACTTCGGAACTTGATCAATTTTAACCCTAGATTCATAAACACTCGTCGCACAGACTGCGTAAAACATGTAAACTAATTGTAACTTTTAAAGTGAAAGAGGTAGAAAGATGAACTTCGATTGCTCAGAATAACTTAATCGCGTTCATTTTCATTTCAGAAAATTAATGATTAATAACAACTTTTCAGATTTAAAGTGTTTTATTGCTTCTTGTATTCCATAAAACAAATGCCATCAAAGAGTTGATGAATATTTATGAAGTGTATCCCCCGTGCATGTTTATGAAACTAGGGTTTGAAGAGAGTCCACTGTATCCCATTCGCCAACCTGTCTCTTCAGACGTTTCAATACCGTCAGATGTTAAAATTAACGATCACAGTAAATTCCACTTTCTTACACCGATTTCCAAAAGCTGGACACACCGTACAGCGTCCTGTCGTACCAATCCGTCCATGAACAACCTATTTGCTAGCGCCTCGCCGCGAGAAAATGGGCGTGCCTGTGAGCACGTGCAAATTAGATACAGGCGGCAGATAAGTGCATTAAGTGCATTAAGTGCAACGGATGCAGCCACACGATTAGCGGCGCTTTTGTGCGCGCTTTAAAGCCAACGGGCGAGCCACGAGTGGTCTAGGCGCACTCGACGAGCCAATGCACTTTACCTGCGACCTGCCTCCGGCCAGCCCGACCCAGGCGCCGCGTCCTAATTCGCTAATGACTCGGAGGACTCGGTTTCTGGAGCAAGGAGACAGAACGGGTTGGATAAAGGACAGCTGCCAGAAACGGACGGCCCCTAACTGCGATCGCTAATATTCGGCACGGAAATAGACTCAGATCGTGGCCGGTTGAAACTAATTTATTTATTTATTTGCTAGCTGTTGTCCGCGCTGAAGTACTTTGATTACAATTTTAATTATTTTCAAGAGATGTCCAATTTTGTAAGCCCTTAACTTTAATTTTAACCAGAAAGTTAAATGCTTACTAATTTTTATAGTACCTACTTCAAAATCAACGGATTTTCAAACAAACTTTCAAAACCTGTTTGTGAGACGGTGGTAGATTCAATTAGGAGGAGTAAGAAATCGAAGTCTATGAGATATGACGATTTAGAGAGCAGACAATCTCGTTTCTAGAAGAAACGCCGAACTATTCCACTTATCGAGAACGTAATCTCGAACGAGCCACCCTGGCCAAACGCCACACACGAGTCCGTGGAATCTGTCCTAGCCCCAAACGATAGATACGAGGGCTGGTCCGATAAAATGGAGGTTACGCAAAGATAAAAGATTTCCGTTGCACGACGATAAACGAATCGGGGAGGAGTGCACCGAAAAAGTGTGACGCAGGTCGTGAAACATCGTCTCTGTTGCGGGGAACGCGATGAAAGGAAGACCCGTTGCAATCGAAGTATCGACCGTCGAGCACGACAATGCCAATTGCAATTTCGCAAGCGTGGCACGTAACGCGACACCGCGCGTGAATCATCCCTTTTTGTTGGTCGACCAACGCTAGACAGCGCGATGCAAGCCAAGAAGAAGCACTTCCGCACCCGCGAAAGAATAATATACGAGCTCCCCTGCGCAAGGGGCGCATCGAATGTCTCTTCAACCCCGTGTACTTACAGGAATTCGGTTTTACCATGACTTCTTCGCAGGAGGTTCATGGTAGGGTATGGTAGAGACACAGAGTCGTCTTTTTTAAATAAATTTTTTGTAATCTTGTTTAACGCACTCTGTATTTTTACCTCTGTAAAGCAATGGGTTTATAGCCCGTGAATAAATAGATAAATCAATCAATCAATCAATCAATAAACACTGAATAATCATCATTGCCGCACAATATTTTTCTCTTACTCGAGGAAATCAAAAACACAGTACAATCGTAATTATGCAAGCAGCATAACTATATGTAAAAGCGTAAAGAACTTTGTTGGGTAGTTTGAAGCTGATGCTAATTAGGATTGTTTCTCAACAGGACGTCGCGTTTATCAATCCCGCCAACGTTGTGTTCGTTTATATGCTGGTGAGAGAGCTGGTCGACGGGGAAGAGGCATCCGAGAGGGAGCTTCAAGCGACGGTGTTGACGTGCCTGTACCTGAGCTACAGCTACATGGGTAACGAGATCAGCTACCCGTTGAAACCGTTCCTCGTCGAGGACAGCAAAGACAAGTTCTGGGACAGGTGCCTGCTGATCGTTAACCGGCTTAGCTCTGAGATGCTGCGGATCAACAGCGAGCCAGGATTCTTCACGGAGATCTTCACCGAACTGAAGGTTCGTTAGAACTCGTATCATCCTCTTAGAACGCTACTGCAAAACTTGCTTCGTTGCCTCGCGTGCCGCTTGGCTCGTGAAATAACGATTGACTGAATAAAAATGCATTAAACAGGCCTGCGGAGCCGGTGATCAAGGCAGTTTGCCTGGTACCGGCCTCGAACGGAGCCTCGTCGTCTCCGGAGTCGCGGTACCCACCAAGGCGGCTTGACGGAGCTACACACACCTGCTGGTGCGCATCGACAGGCACAGCTTCGACGTCACGACACTCTGACGATGGCCGTCGCGACGACGAGGAGCTGCCCCCGCAGCTTGACCCCTCCGCGTCGACCTCGACCTCGACGTTGCATCGACAACCTCATCAGCATCATCATCAGCATCATCATCGATCTAGCCGCGACGATGGGGAGCCGAGCGGGCGGTGTCCGTCCTGCGGCCAGAGACGCCGCGAGGAGATCTACTACACCATTGAGGACCTGGACGCCATCGAGGCGGCGCCCCTCGAGTCCCAGAGAACACCGACGTCTCAGAGGACCTGTAGCTGCGACACTGTCGACGCCCCTGCGGAGCGGGACCGCGGTGATCTTCGCAAGTACAAGAGCACCGACTCTAGATGGGTCGACGGCAGCTTCCGGTCCCCAGGGGACGCGATCTGGGACCTGAAAAAGCGCACCAGCGAGGGGACCGAGTTTCGATGGGCTCTGCACACCTCCAGCACCGATCTGGACCTGGCGAAGAAGACGAAATGCAGCTGCCACAGCCTGACGCCCGAGGACAAGAAGTCGCACGACGTCCATCGGGGAGACCTCAGAAAACACCACAGTGCGGAGACGGACAAATGGTCGGTCAAGCCGGACTACTTGAAGACGCCGATGCACGATCTGAGGAAGCATAGCAGCGACGACACCAGAATGGCCAGGGAGGCCAGGTGGCTCCAGGTGCCGGAGGTGTTGCCGAACCCGAAGCCAAGGTGTACCTGTCCGAAGTCGAAGATCTTGGCGCCCTCACCGCCCGCGGAGACGAAGCAAGAGCCAGTGGAACCGGAGAAGCCGGCGAAGCAGGAGCCAGAGAGAAAGCTGTACTACTCCACGTCGCTAACTGTGGAACGGAAGGAGGAGCCGCCGCCACCGCCGCCAACGATTCAACCGGTGCCGGAGAAGCCGGAGCTGAAGAAGCACGCCAGCGAGGACACAAGGCTAGTGAGAACCGAGAGGGTCAGGGAGAGACCGAAGCTGGAACGATCTCAAGCTAGGGTGGACAGTAAAACGTCGAAGAAATGGGGCGCCGTGGAGAAGGTGACCAGCCCCGAAGAAAGGAAGAAGGCGCGACCGAAGTGGGCGATGAAACCGCACTTCTCGTTGCCCGTCGAAAAGAAAGACTCGAAATGGAGGAGCCAAGACTCCACGGAAGGATTCAAGAGCAAGAGTTTGAAGGAACGGCCCAAGTACAGTATTCGAAGGAGCATGTCACCGGAACCGGATCCTCGTCAGATGACCAAGCTGGAGAACAGGATCGTTCGACGGTTGATCTCGCCAGAGATCACCGTCACGAACGCGAAATGGGTGCCCTACGAGGACGAGTCCCCTCTGCCAACGATCGGGATCAAGAAACGTGAGACGAAACACCTCAGCGAGATCAAATGGACACCGTACGACAGTTCGCCGACGGAGGGCGGCGGGGTTGTAGGTAGCTTCGCGATGCAAGAGCCGGAGGAGCCGAAGTCTTGGTCGCCGTTCCACAATGTGACGCCCACACACCATCCGCCTCCAGAGGCGACGCCCAGCAGGGGCATCGACGACGATTTCCGATGGAGGATCCTCAACCAGGTGTCCGCGTTCCCGATGTACCAGGGCGGCTGGAAGGACGAGTCCCCGGAGAGAACTCCGCCTAAGAGGGTACAATCGCCGGTGGACCTGTCTCCGCCAATTTGGTCCCCTCTGGTGCCGACCACGCCCGTCAAGCGGCAGAGGTCCCAGCAACAACAGTACTCTCCGCAACCCGTTCAGAGGAAGAGCGTGGTGAAGAACCGCGGTTTGTCGAAGAAGAAGGCTATGAGGGCCAGATCGGAGAGCGGCCATCAGGGGGACGAGAGACTGATGCCGCCCACAGTGATCGTTCGCGCGGCCAGCGAGGAACCGAAAGGCCGACAGAGGCCGCAGCTGATGAGATCGAAGGCTTTGTTAGAGGTCCCCGTGACGTTGGGGATTACGAAGAGGTCGTTAAGCGAGGAGGTGCCCCGCATGCGGGCTCGTGAACGGGCACGTGGCCCTAATAGAGCGCGCAGCGAGGAGGTGCCCAAGTACGAAGACCCATGGTTCGCTAACAACGGCCTGGGAGCTGAGATCACCGAGTTGCGGGAATATGTGACGACGGTTTAAGTAGTGGGGGGACGGTGGAAACGATTCGACGGTACTCGAAATCGATGCGAAGGTATTTTGTAATTAATTTCACCCCTCCGTCGTCCGACGCCGACGAAGAGGGGTTTCCCCGCATGGTTAGCTCGCTTAGGTGTTTTGTACCGACGTAGAAACGGAGCGTGGACGTTGAAGGAGAAATTCGTTGCGTGCAACTTGCGATGACAGAAGATTATTTTCGTCTCCGAGCCATTCACTCGTTTCAATTGCTACCGCTGCTGCTGCTGCTGCTACTGTTGCTGTTGTTGTGCTGAAACGGAGCGCTGCGAAAATCGTACAGAGACCGCGGATTCATGAGAGCGAACTAAGGATGAAAGACGACAAGCGGACGAGAGGGCGTCGAGGAGCAGAGGGAATCTAATGAGGACCATCCACGCTGGCGCAATCCTACATCGTCGTTGGCCTACGAAACGAAGACTAGCGGTTGAAGAGTCAACGAGATTCATTCTGTGAGAAGGGAAAAGGAAAAACAAGAAAATCGAAAAAAAACGATGAGCTGAGAGAACGCGCAACGGTCGGGGAGTGAGGGGTCAAGAACCGACGAAATCGAGTTGACGCAGAACAAACAGCGAAAAAACCGGACTCTAGCGAGGACGAAGAAAGAAATAATAGGCAGCCCTCGCGCGAGCGAGCATTACCGATAAACGAGGTGTGACGATTTCTCGGCTCAACGGTACCGAACCTCTTCAGCAACACCGAGCACCGAAGAGTATATAGCTCGACGCGTTGTCTAGCCCGTGACTACGAGATAACAGTTCACGTAGCGTGTTTAATCGATAACGATAGCCGATAATTGTAAACGTACATCCGACTTAACGATAATAATACGAGCTTAGGTCTTTAAGCGTAGCTAATATAAATACCGAATAGAAAACGGAGAGAAGAACTGTGCGCGGTTTGCGTGTTGCTGATCGGAGAACGTGCAGAGGGGGATTCCCGAAGCGGAAGAGACGTCGAGGATGAAACGGGACGAACGTAACGATTGAAGTGCGCCGTTGTGAAAGTTACACGAGCAAAAATTGGTCCCGTTACGAGGACCATCGAGGACGGAGGCATACGAAGTTCGTTCGATGAGTCGTCGGGACTCGACGAGAAGGACACCTTTGTTACGCATTATTCCTTTCAGTTTTCGCGAGGCAACAACCGCGAGCGATCCGTCATCGTAGCAGGAATAATAATAATAATAATAATAAAAATAATAATAATAATAATAATAATGGACCCCTTTGCCGGGGTCCCTAGGACGGATCATTCGCCGATGCATAATACGCATAATTAAGTTCATACGTGAGGATAGAGGAAGAAAAAAAAAGAAATTAGGGGGCTGTCGTCAACGGTGAACGACACCCAGGCAGCCCTCGTGTGCCGGCGCGTGCAATATTAATTAGGATTACAGTTATTACGGTTCACTGAATAGCCACTTAAGGATGGGGTACTAAGGTTAAGCGAAACTAAAACGCGACTACTAAATCCACGTTATCGACGGCTGCACGTACTTATTCGAACGATTACGGTGTGTCTTTTTCTGTAGCCGACTCTTTTTCCATTTACCGCGTCCAACTTTGTCTGATTATGTTGCTGTCGCGCGCGATTCGCTATTGGTACAAGTATTGCTCGTACGCTGTCGCTCATGGAGCACTCACTCGTCCATCGTCTGTCGAACACACGATCGCTACGATAATTGTTAAACGTCTTCACCGATTGGAAGCCTATCGATCGGCTTTTACACGCTCGGTCTGTACAGTTTGTAATGTTTCCTTATAACGTGGCTATCATATATATGTGTTGTAAAGAAAAACGTTGAATTATTAACCCTTTGCTATTAACTTGAGAGATGACTCATAGTCGTCCAATAATACTAACTTCAAAGATCTTCAAACGTAAAATAGTTAACCCTTCCGTGACGCAGGATATTTAAATGCTGCGCTAACACAACCGATAAAAATTTGATAATTATATACGAAATGAAAGAAGAAAACTGTACTTTCATCTGGTGAAAGCAAAAGTAGAATAACTTTAAAACCCTTACTGCTAGGGTAGTTTAAGTTTGGTGCTGCACGATGCAAAGAGGCCAGCGTTGAGAGGTTAATAAGATTCAGTCATATTAAAATTCATTTGGCTTAATTAAGCAATATACTAAAATTTACTTATACGACTATTTGAGTTTGAACATTTGCAAAATTATCATTTGGTGACTGACTGGTCACCTTTCGAGTGCAAAGGGTTAATTACGCAAAATCATTGTAATCGATCCATTACCGATACGTCCGCGCCAAAATGAGCCAGTCAGGAGTGTGTATGCAATATATTGAGTCGTGAACGATCGGTAAAGTGTTAACACGAAACCAATCACGCTAGCAATATTGACCTGACATCTAATCGTGCATGTAGCATGACGATCCAAAGAGGAACAGCCGCTTTCGGTAAAATGACAAATATTGAGCGAGTACTTAGCGAGCGCCAGCGTACGTTTCCGGTAGCCGTGGAAATCGACGGACACGCGGCTCGTCGAGGATTTTCGAGTACTGTATACATACATATATTGTAAAACGCATATACATACATGCTCTCTGTACACACGTTCGCCGGTCTCTTGCCGGCTCTTCTAGCCGCGATACTCGATCGTTTTAGATTTTTGATATTATTGCAAGGAAAGAGATTCTACGGACGTTTCTCTGGCGACGGAGGAAGCCTCGATTGAAAGTGCATTTTGTATTTCAATTTCAATGTATCCCAACGATCATCCATCGATCTGTGCCCACACACCGACTATAATCAGTGCTTCGAACGTCTCGCATTCATCTGTACACATACATGTACACGTACAGGCACACATACATACAGAAACACGAACCACGGGTTCATCTCTTTTCACGTGACACGTATCGCGTTCGTTACGGTGTTAACACATTGCGTACGAATTACGAGATATGCCGTTTTAATATTTTCTTACACGCGTATTAAGATTAAAGACAAAATAGAGGAATGAAACGCCACCCCTTCAACGTTACATTTATTTCTGTTCTTTTTTTATAACGTCAATCGTCTCCTCGTTACCATCCCTAGTTGAACTTTGCCGCAAATTATTTAAATTTTCCTTCCTTGGCTGCAGTATAGAAAATGTTTAATGTATGGCATTCTGTGAATCGACTCGCCTTGAACGATTCTCCGCTAACACACGCGTATTCACGACTCGAAATAATACAATCTGTTTGTTTAATGTTTGTTACATCTGCCACATTTATTTTTACACGATAAACTGATATACAAAAGACATATACACTAACATTCAAGAATTTACAAATGTAAATTGTAAAAGATGCTTGTATGCCTTGTATTCAGTATTTTCGCGAGTAAAACGCCGTACGCAATGTGTTAATTGAATCGTTAGATAACGCACGTGTTAATTGCTCGGGGAGAACGTTACAGCGAAGCCCATTACGTACATCTCTACACTAACATTCACACACGCAAACATATGTGCACACACATACACACACACAGATTTTGTACATATTTTTAATAATGTATGATAGCTATAATTCTAACTTACGAGACAGACCGTTTACCGGCACAGTTGCGCGCGGCGCGATTAATCGTGTCACATATATCGTGTATGCCAAAGGATGGAAAGTGGGGAGGGGAAGGGGAAAGAGAGACGAAGGCAAAGGCACGCTTTGTTAAAAGGGTGAATCTTTCTTCTTTTTTTTTTTTTGCCTCGGTTTTAACTCGGGACTTCCTCCCATCGACTTTGGATCCGACTTTCAGTTCCACCGTTCGTTTCCCTCGCGGTTTCTCGATGTCGTCTCGTGTTAGGAACTCCTTGCGAACGAGGATACAAAAGTCCCGCGACGGACGCGCTATAATTCTAATTGGCCGTGCGAATAAAAATCGAAGCTCCCGGCTCTTCTCTCGGGAGCGGAAGCTCGTGGCTTTCGTTCCACGAGATCGAGGCTAGACCGTGCTTTTTACTCGCGCGGCTCTTGACTAAGCAAAGCAGAACAAAAAAAATGCGGTAAAAATTAAAAAAGAAAAAAACAAACAGAGAGGAAACTCGAAGAGATAGAAATTATTTTCTAAAGAATACAAAATGTGAAAAAAAATTGTGTGAAAATAAGAGAGAGAGAGAGAGGGAGAGAAAGGAATCGAGAGAAAGTGAGGGAGAGAGAGAGAGAGAGAGAGCAAGAGTATGATAGGGTTACCAAAAAAAAAACAGATTTAACGAAAAAGAGTGAAACGTCGACGACGAGCTTGCGCAAGAATCGCGCGAGGAACAGAAAGATGAAACAATGGAAAAAAAAAGAAGAAAACGTAGAAGCTAGAGAAAGATGATTTCCACGACTTTTGTTCTGCGGCGCGTTTCGCGCGACCTCGAATTTTTTCTATGAACTGCATCGTGCATTTTGAAAGGCAAGAACGAGCGAAAACAAAATTAAACGAGGAACTCTACACAGATACAAGTGCGTGCTGAATTGAAAGAATGGAGAAAAGAAAAAAACCAGACTAAAAATTGTCTAACGTGCGCCTCTTGATTTTACCGTTACATAGCGTACGAGAAATTCTCACTTAGATATTCGTAGGGTACCGTTCAAGGGGGTGGGGGTGCAACAGCCTGCAGATACGTAATTGTACGCCATTAGTTGCGTTTCACGATCGATAATCTATTGAATTAGTTGGCATTTATCCGTGGCTAGCATCATCATGTCTTTCTTTCGGCGAACTCGCGGAGGGTGCGTTTGATCTCGAGGAACCGTGACGCACCGCCACCACTTTTCTTCGTTCAGACTTTAGGATTATTCTAGCGTAAATCGTTAGCGAGTAGAGGCGCTTTTAAAGGCTCCAGTTGACATTTTTTCCCCCCCGGAGGCTCCAACCATTTTTAATGAATCTACGCGTATACACACACACACGTACATACAACACACACGTATACATATATACATACACCATCACGTCTAGTCATATGTAAGTACTTACACACACGCATGTATCGAGTTGTTCCCAGAATACTTTGATCATTTTATACGTACGAGCTCTCTCCCTTTATTTAATACGAACGAAAAACGGAAAAAAAAGAAGAAAAGAAGCGTTAATTACTTTTCTTATTCTCTTGCTTCGTATATACTTAAGGCCGCCGATATAATTATATGTAGCCGATTAACGATAGCTGATATAAAATCGCGGGTAACTTTACGAGACAAAGGCTGTTGTTGCATTTATTGTTTATACAGTTCGATGATCGGCGCTCCAGCTGCACACGAACAAAAGACGATACCAGTCTCTATCGAGCAGCAGCAGATCCTTCTTGCCGTCGATCGAGATTTCTCGAGATCAGACGCGAGCGCGTCCTCGCGTAGGTCGCGTTTAGGAAGAGTCGCGCCGTGAACGCGAACACGCCGACAAAATGGCGACCGCGACGCGTTTCTCCATCGAACATCGAAGCAACCTTCTCTCTTGCGTTACGAGGTCCCGCATCGTTCCGATCCGGACGGATCCAAACACGCTTCAACGACCAGGGAACAGGCTGTTGGGAAAATGAAACGGGAAAAGGGAGGAGAGAAGAAATGGCGGAAAGAAGCGGAGAAGAGTGTGACGTGGGAAGGAAGAAAAATGGGATGGAGACCACGACGCGACGCCGTTTTATATTAACACTTTGACTGCCGTGTCACTCATGTTCGGGTGACAGCAAAGTCTTTCGTCGGGCCTTATTCGACTGCTTACAAAGGATCGTCATAGGTGTTTGAAAAGATATTCCACAGGAATATATATTCCTAACAGAATACGTTTGGTGCAGTGGCATTACTCGTGGCCTGAAGGAGATTTCATTGAGAACACGCGCGGCAGTCAACGTGTTAAACGTACTAATAATAACGCGCTGCATAGTGATTCGTTTCTTCTCGAAGTACACATACGCGTATACATATTACAAGTATATAGGTTCTTTCCTTCGTAGTGCAAATGAATAATTAATTAATTCCGGCGTGTACCCGTTGCGTACTGTATAAAACTGTATACATAGCGTAATGTATTTTAATTGCGTAATCCACCATCCGGATGGGGCGGCGGCTTTAATGGTTTCCGTGCGCGGAGGAGCCGTTGAACGAAGCACGTTCAACAAAGTGATTCGTTGACGCGTTGTTTCTATTAACCCTTGGCGCTCTGTCGGCTCCCGCAGCGGAGACATTCTCTATTAACCCTTAACGCTCCTACTTTTAACCCTTTGAGCGCTGAACAGTCTCGGTCCAAGTGCTCTGCGTGTGACGGCGCGCTGTTAGCGGTTGCGATTGCTGGACACGGAGTATTCTTACTCGTACACTGACAATCGCGTTGCAGTAAGCGGAAGATCGAACAAATTGACAAACGCATATATTTATTTATCTATGGTCCCAACCAGCGGCTATTAAACGCATACTTGCGCCCATAGCACTCAAAAGGTTAAGCGTGAACATCGACCGGCAACTCCAACTTATTCTCGTCATATTTTGAGTGTTTTTTGTAAGTTTTTAAGTGTCAGACTTTAAATGCTACAATGACGTGTAAATAATAATGTTAAAGTCATTCGAAACAATCTTTATTCGTTTCAGAAGTAATATAATTTTCATTACAATGTTTATATTATTAATTATATTGGTGGTGCTTAAGAGACATACTTGGAGCCATAGGGGATTATTTTCCGGCCCATTTTTATAGTTAACACTTAGCCAACCGTGCGCGCCGCAACGAATTGTACGTTGTCCACCGCGCATTTTTCACATGTAACGCGGAGTAATATATAATTTTAATTACTTATATAATTGTTCTCATATAATTTTAATTTTAAACGATTGTAAGTCATTTAAAAATCACTAAATTGATGGATTTTATTGTACGCTACGCTTTATAAAAACAGTTCGTCAGCAGTTGCGAACAACTCCAGATAAAGATAACTGATAGTAACAGAAAAAAGAAAGAAACACGTTACTAAGTTCGAAAAGGGAGATCTCCCCGATCAGTCGTGCACCGACTTAGTTTAAAATTGGGAAATCTAGTCGATCGGTTGGCTAAGCGTTAAAGAATGTTACATTGCAAACGTAAAGCTGAGCGATAGTGAACAGGTATTTTCTAAACACGAAAAAATCAGGATTCTGTCTAAAAAAAAACGGACTGTTGCATACGTAGAATAAGAAACGTATCGAGCGCTAAGGGTTAAGAAGAAAGACTCGGGCACGCGAAAATTGTTTGTGCGGGATAAGTCGCGAATGAAGATGTAAAGAGTGAAAAGTAACATTGTATCTGTGCTGCCATTAGCGTTTAAAAGGTCGAAGAACAAAAAAAAAAATGGAGAAGGGAAAAATTCAGAGGACAGACAAAGCCAAAGTATATAGTTAATGACAAACACCCGGGTAAAATACATACATGATAAAATATACACCCTGGACACGCACGCACGTCCACGCATGGTGAATTATGCGTGGGGGTGGGTCGGGAAACATTATATATATATAACCGTTTGCGTACCAGAGGGTTTTCAAAAAATACGTTTGAAAAACGCCAAGCAACGCGATCGCGTTCCTTCGATTATGCGTCGAAAAAAGCCGAGGAGCGCGATAACGCTCCTTTGATTATATGTATGCCGAAAAAAGCCGAGGAGCGCGACGGCGCTTGTTACAAATTAAATATATATACATACGTCTGTATATACTATTAACTTATAATAGGTAACAATGGAATACAAAATGTATTACTTGGATTACCGATAGCCGCAACAATGCGACGTTAGTAAATGCGTCTTAAGCGCGTCGTCGATTGTCTGAATCGGACAAATGCGCTGGCTTCTTTCGACACAGAAATCTGAAAAGCGCGAAACCGGCTGATGGTGGTACGCAAACGGTTAAACATACACGCATATATATGTGTGTGTACACACGTTCAAATACACGGATACACACTGGTACGCGCGTGTTCCACACGCATACGACACGTACACCATACCCGATCATGTAATTAATAAGTACTTTAATCCCGAGGAAGTAATAAAAAAAAAAAAGGAATAATTCGTTTCGCGGTACGAGAATGATTTTTAGGAGCCTTCGTGTTGAATAATTAGCAGTCTCATTCCATGTATCGTATAACCGAGAGATCGAGTGACCGTGATCAGTACGTATATAGCGATAAAATCATTAAACGACAAAAAAAAAAAAATTGCGAAACGACGATGAACCTGTTTAAAATAAAAAAAAAAAAGAACAGCGACGGTTCGTAGTGTGTACTGTATTCGAATGTGATCGATTTGTTACTTATGTCCCCGATTACTGTTATGTTGTGCTTCTTATTATTGCTGATGTTTTATTATTATTATTATTATGATTACTGTTGTCGTGTTTATTGTGACTCCGAGAAGTATTATTATCATTACATATGAGAGTATCATTAGCTATATAATCGCAACCTTTATTATTGAATATTATTTATTACTATTGCTATTTATTATTATTATTATCATTATTACCATTATTATTATTATTATTATCATTATCATTATTATCATTATTATTATTATTATTATTATTATTACCAGAACAAGATCAATCGCT
Organism: Tetrapedia diversipes; assembly: GCA_033822845.1. NCBI lineage: Eukaryota > Metazoa > Arthropoda > Insecta > Hymenoptera > Apidae > Tetrapedia > Tetrapedia diversipes. The sequence goes on from JAOPTO010002284.1 coordinate 465,054, forward strand.
CGGTTTTTCTTTTCTAATCGAATTTCTCTAGTCTCATATTAGAGTACTGTCGATACTCAGTCTCCCCCGTCCCCGATATATTTGATTTTTTGTCAAATAATCCCAAAACGATGCCACGCGTTGCAGGACACATAGATCTTGCGTAATAGAGTGATGCATTTACCTGTGCAACAAATGCAGTATACAACCCGTAAATATGAGGTCAATGTTGATTTGTTTAAATAAATGTAAGTTTGAAAACCCATAACGAGTACAATCATTTCTACGATCACCTTCCTCGCAATCGTGTTACAACAAGGAGTGATTCTACGCGTTGAGGTAAAACGGAAATCAAGAGTGACGAAATTCCGTTAAAAGCTTTATTAATTAATTATTAACAATTAAATATTGTTCCACAATTGACTGAAATCAAGCAAGAAACTTATTAGCTATCATTGATATCTCAGTCAATTTTGAGGCGAACTTTAATTGTTAATAACTAATTAACGAAGCATTTAACGGAATTTCGTTACTTTTGATTTTCGCAGAGCTCAAGGCGTAGAATCAGCCCTTTCATTTCGGTCCACCTTTAGGTTTGCACGCTGTATAAGGTAAGTATATATACACTGTATACGTGCCACCTCTTTGCACGTCATGTTCTCCTGATACAAAATCTCAATTTTCGAAGCAAAGTTCGGTTGCGTTTCGAAAATTCCGCGTCCGAGAAATTCTGAGAAATTACGTCAAATTCCGAGAAATCGCGAAATTCCGAGAAGTGACGTCAAATTCCAAGAAATCGCAAAATTCCAAGAAGTGACGTCATATTCCAAGAAAAATATTTCGTGCCATCTCCTCGGTTGTCATGTTCTCCTGATACAAAATCTCGATTTTCGGAGCAAAGTTCGATTGCGATTCGGAAATTCCGCGTCCGAGAAATTCCGAGAAATGACGTCAAATTCCGAGAAATCACGAAATTCCGAGAAATGACGTCAAATTCGAAGAAAAATATTTCGTGCCACCTCCTCGGTTGTCATGTTCTCCTGATACAAAATCTCGATTTTCGGAGCAAAGTTCGGTTGCGATTCGGAAATTCCGCGTCCGAGAAATTCCGAGAAATGACGTCAAATTCCGAGAAGTGACGTCAAATTCCAAGAAAAATATTTCGTGCCACCTCCTCGGTTGTCATGTTCTCCTGATACAAAATCTCGATTTTCGGAGCAAAGTTTGATTGCGATTCGGAAATTCCGAGTCCGAGAAATTCCGAGAAATGACGTCAAATTCCGAGAAATGACGAAATTCCGAGAAGTGACGTCAAATTCCAAGAAAAATATTTCGTGCCACCTCCTCGGTTGTCATGTTCTCCTGATACAAAATCTCGATTTTCGGAGCAAAGTTCGGTTGCGATTCGGAAATTCCGCGTCCGAGAAATTCCGAGAAATGACGTCAAATTCCAAGAAAAATATTTCGTGCCACCTCTTCGGTTGTCATGTTCTCCTGATACAAAATCTCGATTTTTCGGAGCAAAGTTTGAAATGAATTTGAAATTTTGTATCAGGAGAACATGACATACGAAGAGGTGGCACGAATTTCCCGCGCTTTTGAATTCTCGGAATTTGACGTCATTTCTTGGAATTTCGTGATTTCTCGGACTTTCTTGGGCGCGGAATTTTCGAATCGCAATCGAATTTTGCTCCGAAAATCGAAATATTGTATCAGGAGAATATAATGATCGAGGAGGTGACACGGAATACTTTTTTTGTAATTTCGCGATTTCTCGGAATTTTTAAAGAGATTTCATTACTTGTTTTATCTTTTCGCGTTTGTTACTAGTTTTTTCAAATCCTATTTTTAATTTTAGCAGGATATTGTTTATTATTATCTTAGATGTGATAGGAGAGGGAATAAATGATAAAGCATTGTAATACTGTTAAATCAATCTGATTTATTATGATTTTTGTAAAACACATTTTATAAAATAATTTTACAATAAATAATCTGATTTTGTAATATGTGTAATTTTTTCTTGACATTTCCGATGCTGGGGGTTGTCACGTTGTTCATTTCGAGGTCCAGATGATGTTCTGTAACAATACTTATTTCTATATTCAATATTAACCGTTCAAATGTGTGATAAAATGTATAATTTGAAACCAATAATTACAACTATTAATACCAGTTTCAAACGCAAACTTTTAAGATACTAAATTATTCCCGAAGAGTATTTTTTGCGGTTTGAAAACTGTTATTCGAAAATTATCTATAAAGGTATACAACGCATATAAAAGTGTGCATATTTCAATCAAACAGTTTATTGGATAACACGATAATACAACTTAATGTTCTCTATATGTTGAATAATAGAACTGTACAACCGCGCTATACTTACTTTATCTTTATTTAAAAACTTTCCTTTTTAATTACTGCTTTACTTTTTTTACGCGTTGCAGTTCAATAAATGTATACGTACATACACATACGGTTAAGCGTTAGAAATTTATGTTATATTAGTGGCATACAATAATTATACAGTTTCTCTTTTTGCAATATATAAAATCATTTTTAAATTTCCCGCATATCTAAACCATTTTAATAACGTTAATGACGCCATCTTTCGAGAAAGTGTACAAACTGGTGACAAACATTTATCGACAAGTAAACAAAAGTGGTAACTGACTTTGATGAGGTCAGCCATCTAACGAACAAACCTGCAAACAACTTGCATATGTTTACCAACAGTAAACAGAGACGGTTAAGAGGTAAATAAACAAACAACTGCGTTAACAGTTTGAACCGTTCTTCAATAGATGGAGCCTCGACCTAAAGTTACTTCATTTATGCGCGAAAATTTAAAATTACATTCTTCGTTTATATTTTCATTTAATTCTTATTTCTCCAAAGTCTTACTTGCTTTTGATACAATATGATTAATCTCTAATTACGGAGATCTTTACCTTTAATTTCAGCCGCCAATCATCTAAACAGCTTCTCATAGAGAAATTTTAATATTTTTACTAGGTTGTAAGTGACAATTAGACGAAAATTAGTACCACCCGTTTACCGCTATGTGGTGATAGTGTTTCAGTGCCCATAAATCGATTAAATCATCACTTTTTAATATCACGTGCTTGCAATATAAAAGCTATGCTTAATCCAGCTTCCATGGTTGATAAAGTTATCAAAAGATTTTTATTTCGTCACTGTAAGAGAGAGACATTATAAAGATAGTGTATTATGTGATATAGTTTTTAGAGTGCCATAAAATTCTTACCTGTAGACCAGTCTACGATTTGCATGTTTTAATCAAATAGACTGGACTACAGGTATGCGTAGTTCTTAGCTTGGTATCGTTTTCTAAAGATTTATACTTTTGAAAACGATACCAATTACCAGGTCTCACCACGAGGAGGTGACTACGCTTACAAGGAGAATCTCAGGGCTTATCCTCTCCGATTTGGTAGGCTTGTAGCGCACAATAATTGCAATCAGAATTATAATTGCAGATGGGCAATCATTCTCAAGAAAAATGAGTGTAAAATTTGGGAAAACTGCTTATTCGGGAGTATTTAAGTAATAAAAACACGTAATACTTTGTCTATGATTCAAATCATGTCACTTGTTGTCATACATTCTTCTTTAGTTAACAATTATTATACATATGTTAAACTGTAATAAATTATATTACATATGTTAACTTATGGTTAACTAAAAAATATTTATGAAAAAAGTGACGAGATTTGAACCAGAGAAAAACTATTACGAGTCTTTATTACTTAAATATACCCAAATAAGTGGGTTCCACAACTTTTGCATTCACTTTTTTGCGAATGACTGCTCATCTACGACTATAGTTCCGGTTACAATTACTGTACACATACATCTATAAGCCTATCAAATTTCAACACATTATGAGAGGATTTATCCTGAGATTCTCCTTGTTAAAGACCCGCCGGAAACACACTCAACAATACAACGAAATAGAATACAACAATATGAAGGCGCCTTCAAAAACCCAACACTAAAACCAACGAGTTCGCGAACTGCCACTTAAGACTCTTTGGAATATGCAACGAAAAACAAAGAGCAAACGATTTCCGAGTAGCCATACAATGCCATAAATATCTCGTATTATGATTGACTTGGTATAAATTTACCAAAGTTTGTTTAAAAAAAACTGATAAACGTTTGGCTCCATAAACTACAAGCGAATACTATTTGTACTTCCCACCCCTTTCCCTTAACCCTTATCGCGTACCCCAAAACCCCCTAACGCTAATCTAAACCCCATAGCCCCAAAAAACCACCCATAACCTACACCGATTCTAAAAACCCCACCGCCTAACTCGCGACCCTCCCAACCCCCGCCTCTAATCCACCCTCACGGAAAACAGAACTACCACAGGGCAGATGACCGTACATAGGTACACATAAGCTCCGGTGTGAGCCGGAGGGCCCCATGAGACCGACGGTGCCAGATCCCTGTGCTAGTTCTCCCAACCCGTTCCCCCCAACTACAACTCCCGAACCCCCCAAATATACCCCTGAAATACCACAAGGCAGATGTCCGTACATAGGTAACATAAGCTCCGGTGTTAGCCGGAGGGCCCCATGAGACCGACGGCCCCAGATCCTTGTGCTACTTCCCCACCGTACCCCCTACCCCCGCGACGCGACCCAACTCCCTACCCCTCGCGAAACCCACCCGCCCCAACACCCCTGAACTACCACAAGGCAGATGACCGTACATAGGTACACATAAGCTCCGGTGTCAGCCGGAGGGCCCCATGAGACCGACGGTGCCAGATCCTTGTGCTAGTTCCCCCCCTACCCCCGCACCTTCCCACCCAGAACCCACCTCACCACATATACCCAACGGACGGATAACCCACGAGCGAACGCCCCCAACCCACCACCCATAACCGACGCGCCCCGATTACCCCTTACCCAAAACCCCCTAACTGTTAGAAAACCCCCCTACCCTTAACCCCCTAACGCGAACTACTAACCTAACACTAATCCCCTCAAATAGTATTCGCGTTATAGCTTACAAAACCGATTTACGATAACGCGTATTAATATTCGCAACACTAATGTTATAATCGCGAGATATACCGTGGCACTGTACGGCTAATCGGTTGTCATGTTGCTGACAAAGTCGCAACGATCGATCGAAAACGCTCGCGAAAACTCGCGATAGTCAGAAGAAAAGACACGCGAGAGTTCGTAATGATCGATAGAAAAAGCTCGCGAAAACTCGCGATAGTCGGAAGAAAAGACACGCGAGAGATGGCAACGATCGATAGAAGAAGCTCGCGAAAACTCGCGATAGTCAGAAGAAAAGACACGCGAGAGATGGTAACGATCGATAGAAAAAGGTCGCGATAACTCGCGATTGTCGGAAGAAAATACGTGCGAAGAATCGCAATAGTCGACAACGAACTCGGGTAATAATATGCAGTAACGCATAAAGAAAAGGTCGCGAGAGTACGCGCGTACCCGTGACGTCACGGCTCGATATGTCAACATGTGTTCGGAAACACAACCGACACAGAGACGTCGTCTGGAAGAAGGTCAGACGACGACTAACGTGTTACCAATGAATGAGTCGTATATCACCCACGAGTTGCGCAGTTGAGCGATATGCGCAGTAGTGCATGCTCCGTGGCATAGCCTTGATCATCAATGAATGAAGTACGATCATGCATATGAACATTTATTTCGCTATATTAATAATAATTTATCAATTTTTAATTGTTTATGCAATAAATTATTACTGCACCCATTGGTTTTTACTGCTTAATTAACCATTATTATGCGAATATAGCGAAATCTTATGTTAAATAGAGTTATTCTTAAATTTCTTCGTAACTAATGAACTGCAACTAAATTCTTCATTGTTTTTAAACATTTCGATAGTATTTGCAATAATTTATATAAAATTTATTATATTCTGTAAAAATATTAATGATAAATACCAAGAATATTATACAGAACATGTTCTTTTAACAGTTAACGATGTTTTAGAATCGTAAATTTATGGTATCTTTAAACACACGAATAATTTATTAAGTTTTAATTGTTCGTGCAATAAATTATTACAGTATCAAGTGACCGGCATTGTTTAATTAATTATTAGTTTACAAATATAGCCAATTTTTAACGCAAAGTAGTTATTCCTAAATACTTTCTGTGCTCAACGAAGTGCCACTAAATTGTTTATGTTTCTATGATTTTTAAACATTTTCTAACTATTTTCAATGCTTAATGTAAGATTTTTTAATATTTCATTAAACTTCTAATAGCAAATGAAAAATATTCTACGAAACTTATTCCTTTATTCATTAAAACCTAATCGAATATCGATCGAAATTAATTATAACATACAACTCACTTTGCCTCCTAACTTTTAACTAATAATTGTTAATTTAATCCTTTAACAATTACTTTATTAACATTAAGGATCATACATTATTTGTTATTTAACAAATATGCATGAATTAATAGTTCGCGATAAATCTGTAAATCGTTACACGAACTTCTTCAAAGGAGTACGTCACGCTTGCGTGATTTCGTTTCGTAACCGTCACGACTTGTTTACTACACGATTGTAAACATTGAGAACAATTCTACGATATATCGTTTCTGCGATAAACAAATTGTTATGGACTATTTATTATAAAAATAAGTTTATTACAAGCTTAAACTTCTATTATATGATTAATCGTAATATTATTACTTGATCATATTATGATCAGCATTATTAAACACCATAATAATCTAAGTGTGCTACTGATTATTTCAAAATTACTTCTTGCAAACTGTACACAACTATAATATGTATATTAGGTATGGTATATTTTTGGTTGTGTAATGTTTAACAAGCTGAAAAAGGCCAATTGGAAACCATCAATAGAAAGTTATAAGCAGTTTAATATTTCACTGCGTTGAAAACGACAGATGAGTTTTATAGAATTAATAACATTTTACTCTGACATACAGATGTGAACTATAATAGAATATTTGTAATTTCCTGTATAATCCATTTATGTTTCAACCTACATCTCAGCCTATAGACCGTATCTCGGGGTAAAGCAATTTATAATTAAAGAAAAAATAAATAAACCGAAGTAATATGATAATCATTTATTATATCATTTAACGATAAAAATGGAATTTTCAATTATCGGTCTTGCATATTTCAGCCAAAACATTTATTGATTAACAAGACAACATAACTTCAAGTTCTTTATATAACGAACGATTGATGAAATTGAATAATTACGTTACGATACTTACTTTTAATTAGAATTTATTAAATGTCCAGTGGATTCGAAGTTTCATTAAAAATTAATTGAATTTCTTACGCAGTACTTAGCTTGGTATTGATTAATCAGTGGAAAACCAACACCAATTACCAGGTCTCACCACGAGGAGGTGACTGCGCTTCGAGACCCACGCGCCCTGCCCCCCAACCCAGCACCCCCTTCCCAGTACTTTTACACCAACGCCCAAGACTCGAATTACGAAAAAAATCCCTCACCCTTAAGCTATTACTCTGATCCCCGGAACGCGCACCCAAAAAACCCTCTCCCTTATAATATTAACCCTGATCCCAGGAACCCAATACCAACAAAACCGGTTACCCTCATACGTGATCCTAAACTCTACACCCATAGAACCCCACGGCGCGCCCGCTCACCGAATTTCCTAAACCCACCACTCCCACGGCCCACACCTGTTACCTAACCAAAATAGCCCGAGTCCAGCCTGGCTATAACCTTTCAACGAAACAAGCTCCGCGTCAACGGAGGGCCCTGAGTGTATATACGCGCCAGAGACAGACTGGCCCCCGGACTGAACGTACCAAAATGTACAGAATTGAACAACTAAACCAAACTCCGCATAAATGGAGGGTTTGCGCCCACCCCCCTCCCTACCGTACCCCCCACCACCCTACGGCCCCTTAACCAACCCCCGGAAACCGATAGCAAATACAAAAGCTAATAAAAAAGCACCCCAATTCAACGTGGCTATAACGCTAAAACGCACTCAAGCTCCGCGTGAACGGAGGACCCTGAAATGCTGGAAGGATCACGCCTCTGCACGACGGCCCCCGGCGGTGGGGTCGCATCACGGCCACAATTGATTATCTAATACAAAGTACTATAAAGTACTATAAGACTACTCTACTAAACCAACCTCCGTGTGAACGGATGGTTTGAATCCACTCCGGGTGAACGGAGGGTTTGAACCCACACCCCGCAGTCCGCGCCACCGAAGACCCGAATACCCACAAAGCCCCCACCCTTATACTATTACCCCCTGATCCCCGGAACCTAACACGCACAAAATCGCGTACCCTTAAACGTGATTCTAATCTCTACACCCTTCGATTCTAAACCCATAAACCCCTTAAACGCGATGCACCCTCGTCCCACACCCCTAGCAAAAAACGCCCCGAGTTCAACCCCCACAACCTAGACCGATTGGTTGGCGTCCCGTATTCCTACACCGATTATCTCTATACCTTTGCCCTACTAATACCCCTTGACTCTACACCCATAGAACCCCACGCGCGCCTGCTCACCGAGTTCCCAAAAACCCACCACTCCCGCAACCCACGCGCGCGTTAGCCTAACCAAAAAAGCCCGAGTCCAGCCTGGCTATAACCTTTCAACGAAACAAGCTCCGCGGTAACGGAGGGCCCTGAGTGTATATACGCGCTAGAGACAGACTGGCCCCCGGACTGAATGTACCAAAATGTACAGAATTGAACAACTAAACCAAACTCCGCATAAACAGAGGGTTTGCTCCCACCCCCCACCCCCATATACCGTATACCCCCCACCCTACGAGGCGTTAACCCACCCCCGGAATCCTATAGCAAATAAAAAAACACCCAAATGCAACGTGGCTGTGACCTTTCAACAAACAAGCTCCGCGTGAACGGAGGGCCCTGAGAGTATATACGCGCCACGGCCACGCTGACTGCTGGGCACAAGGTACCAAATTTAATGGTACTTACAAACTACTACTTTACTGTACCAAACTCCGCGTGAGCGGAGGGTTTGAATCCACCCCTTTGTTCCCGTGAACCGCGTACCGCGTACCGCCAACGTTACGACCACGTACCCCAACGTTACGTTCGCGTACCCCCAACGTTACGTTCGCGTACCCCCAACGTTACGACCGCGAAACCCACCCCCGGTACCCCTAACAAATAAAAAAGGACTCGAATGCAACGTGGCTGTGACCTTTCAACAAACAAGCTCCGCGTAAACGGAGGGCCCTGAGAGTATATACGCGCCATGGCCACGCTGACTACTGAACGAAAGGTACCAAATTTAAAGGTACTAGCAGACTACTAAACTAACTTTACTAAACCAAACTCCGCCTAAACGGAGGGTTTGAATCCATCCCTTAAACCGCGTACCGCCAACGTTACGATTGCGTACCCCAACGTCACGACCGCGAAACACACCCCCCGGTACCCCTAACAAATAAAAAAGCACGCGAATGCAACGTGGCTGTGACCTTTCAACAAACAAGCTCCGCGTGAACGGAGGGCCCTGAGAGTATATACGCGCCACGGCCACGCTGACTACTGAACGAAAGGTACCAAATTTAATGGTACTAGGAAACTACTAAACTAACTTTACTAAACCAAACTCCGCCTAAACGGAGGGTTTGAATCAAGATACTCCCTACCCTTTAACCCCCTATTCTAAACTCTCTAAATTGTAATCCCTTAAACCCTCCCCCCGTAGATCCTACTTTTCGTAAGTCCTAAATTGGTTGAACCTATAGACTGACTATTTTCGAAACTCTCTGAAATGCGGAAGAAAACCGTGGGCAAAACCTACAATTCTAATTCGCGATACTAATTCTGAGATCTTCTGGCAAGCCTCTTTGTGACTTCATCAGCCGGCGAAACATCTATGGAAAACCGAAACGAATACGAAATAGAAAATGCAGCACGTAAAATATATCAAATATTAAAACTAATTTATATGTTGTAGCATTTAAACATTATTTACTTTGTTCGATTCTATTTCTTTTAACATAATTCGTCAAACTATAAATTTTCCTATACTACACGTTTACTTTGAAATGTTTGAATGTTCCCTATGTTCGTTAAAAATGAGCTTCCGAAAAACTAAACAACTCTGAGAAGATTAACAGATCTTGCGAAGTATCCAAAGGAGTACTTATACTAATTAATCATTTAAAAAAATTTTTAATTATGTTAACAAAGATAGTTTAAGCATTTGTCAAAACCGTTGCTTTTTCCAAAATAGTGACAATTTTCAAACAAAAAAAAAAAAAAATCCGGAACATACCCGAGAGCCTCTAATGATGCGAGACATTAATTTAGTAAGTTTGAAATATTAGATAAAGTAAAATATTCATATTAGAAAACTTGAGAGGCTGTATTAATTTGCAACATCAATTTAATAAGCTTTAAGTTTCAGTTAACAGTTGAATATTCGTAATTATGATTTAAATATCACGTGAAACACCTAATGTGTTCTCGAAAGTGAAAGTGAAAACGATAAAAAAAGACTTACCGTTCGTATTAAACAATAAATGACCCAAATGATCAAGAAGTACGAAGTAATATTTTAATTAATTAGAAATTCGGAATTCGAAACTATTTGTGCAAAATAATATTATATTTTATTTGGGAACGACATTTATGTTAGTACTTCTCGATCTTTGATCATAGTGTACAACAGACAAATAACACATAGCGAGCATAGTGATAAAGTAACGTGAAGAATGGTAGTCCATCGTAGAACAGAATGCCTATTCTAAGATGGACAACCATTACGTGGCAGCCCTCTTCGTGACAGTTTGTCGGGCCTCTTCGAAGATATAGCTGTAGATTTCTTTCTTCTTCGGCAAGTAGATGAGAATGAATTCGACAAAACATTTGCAGCAACTCGATATTAAACCATAGATGTTTATGCATTAATGGGAAATTCAAATAAATATAGAAGCACGAAATACACTCAATGTGCAAGATATAAATTTTTATTTCAGCTCGATTCCTTTAATTGTACTAATAAAAATATTAATTTGCATAAACATCCACAATTTCTTTATGAATGTTCGACTATTCCCTACGTGCGTTAAAAAAAAAGCTTCCGGACTAAACAACTTCGAAAGAACAGATCAAATAAAAAATCCAAAGAAGCATTAATTAATGAATTTTTAATTTATAGATATTATTCCTAAATTCAAGACTACAATATCTGAATGAAAATAGATGAGGATAAATTCGAGAAAATATTAGCAGCAGCTCAAGATTAAACCATAGATGTTTATGCATTTATAGGAACTATAAACAAATGTAGAAATACGAAATATACTCAATATACAAAATAATTTAAAGCTTATGATATTTAGAAAACGAAATAAATTTCTTATTTAAGCTCATTTCCTTTAATTGTACTAATAAAAATATTCATTTGCATAAACATCCACAATTTATTTAAGAATATCTGATTATTCTCTATGTGCGTAAAAAAAAAGCTTCCGAAAAACCGAACTTTGAAAGAACAATGGAACAAATAAAGAACTCAATGCAGCACTAATTAATGAATTAAAAATTTCTAGATATTATTTCTAAGATTCAAGGTTCCAATATTTGAATGAGAATTTTCAACCTAAACTAAATTCTCTCAATTGCTCACTTGTAAATTTGTAAACAAAATATGTATTTAAATTAAAGTCTCTAATATTTATTTAATTTTGAGCTGATAAAAATAATTTAAATTTGAATTGTATCATGGATAATTTGCTATCCTATTGCAATATAATTTAACGTAAAAATATCACTAACCTTGCGTCTTCATGTGTGCTATGAATCCCAGCTAAGAATATAATTAGTAACATAGCTAACGATCTAATACATTTCAGAGGAGAGAATAATTAAACACAAGGAAGGGTAGTATTTGTTTTATTCACTTTATTTATTTCACTCATTTTATTTATTTTATTATTAGGATGAAAGAATGGAAAGGGAAGAGGCAAGTATTCAGAGCTCAGTAAAATTTGGAAATGAGAACATTTTATAATCGAATTTTAATATTTTCAATATTACTAAGACACTATTGTCACATGCTACTTCAAAATTTCATCGAATCGAATTAACTATTATATTATAATGTACTTATATAATAATAAATGCATATTAACTAATTCATATATAAAGCTTTATTATAACATTTTAATATAAAGTAGATTGTTTCCTATTCACTACATGAAATATTTTTCCAAGCTCTGAATAAACATGTTAAAAAAACCCTCGAGTGGTAGCGTTATCGAAGCGACAATTCTAAGAATCGAAAACAATGAACAAGTGTTCAACAGCTGTCGCTTCGATGCCACCTGCCAGCTCGTCGCGAAATGCTTTCTTGTTTACATTACGTAAGCAAGCCCGAACGTCCTTCGAAAGATTTTACGCGTAACAGATCGAAGCTTTATTACGAGATAATATGAAATTCTAATGCAAATAATAATACTGAGTACAATAAAATTGTGTAAAATTATTAAATCACAAAAAATCAAAATGTATGTAATAAATTTATGCAAACGCAAGATACAAGAAAGCCCTAACAAATAATATATCAGTGTACACGAGTAATAAAATATTCGTGATCACTATGCTCGCAATAATAATGAAAAATACAACGAATTCCCGTGTCGTTTTGGACCATTCGTCCTACGACATGATTGGGAATCGGAGGAACAATGAAATTGCGACTCACCGTATGCAGATCAGCATCACGTATCTTCTAGGTTCCCCATAGGCTGCACCGGGTAGATGGTCAGCAACATGTATCCACCATGTAGTCTAATGTTGTAGGCAGAAAACACCATACGATTCGTCATTTAAAAGAATATAAAATAAAAGTCTAGCACTCCCGCCGATCGCGAAATATCGTAGGCGAAATAAATTTATATCGAAATGATGATTTAAACAAAAATACAAATAAAAATCTAACACTTCCGACTACTAATGGTAGTGAACGGGTTAAATAACGCGAAATCACAAAGCTACAACCCGTAGGAACGCCTTTATGGTTGTCGATTATGCAATTACGGACGAGCTGCATTCAACCTGTCACACGACGCTATCGCGATGGCGTCCCACGCCGGAAAGGGGCTGACCAAGTAGCCTCACGGACCGGCACCCAGCCACGACTGCGCAGTAGAACGCCATTGCGTAGTACGACTCAGCGCGAATTTGGAATAAGTAACGTCACGATATCGTTGCTAATGTAAATTTATGATATTAATAAAAATTAATTGAACATTAATCCGTAATGTTACACTCATTCTTTATGAACTAATTATATTTCTCCTATTTAAAAATACGTGCTAAGAAACAAACATTACTTTAGATTTTTTCTTCTTATTCCAGTAAACGCTACAACACATCTTTTGGTAACGTTGTAAGTGATATTAAAATGATAAAATGGTGCTCTGTATCTCGTACGAAATTAAATATCTTTTCAAGATTACTTTTGGTTTTAATTCCAACCACTATCAGGATTCTATTCGTATTCTTTGCTGAATCGATAAGAAGTTGTTAAATTGATTGTCAGTTATTTTGTAAATCATTGGTGAGTGTGTCAATAAAATGACATGTAATTGAATTCTTGTATAGGATTTTAATATTATAATTGACAATTATATGTTAATTATATGATAATTGTATGCAACGAATATAAAAGTGTACACGCAAGATTCTAACATAAAAATAATTTCAGTGTCTAATCGATGATCAATCATTCGCTCGACGATCGAAATAAAATTTGTAATCATTAACCGAGTTTACATATTTCAATCAAACAGTTTGAATAACACGGTAATACAACTTAATGATCTCTGTATGTTGAATAATCGGATTATACAACCGCACTATACTTACTTTATTTTTTTTTTATTTTTAAACGATTTCACCGGTCTGACAATGTACATCTGTATGTATATACTTAGTATGAATCATGTATTCTTTACTTAATATAGTGCTATGAAGCTAGCATTTAATATGTCACATTTCTAGATTAAAGTGTGAAAAATGTCACACAATAAAAATAACTTTTAAGATAGAGTTTGCTCGTAACTTGTAAACATGAAGTATGGCGACGTGTCAAAATGGCCGATCTTAACAAAGAACTAAACGAGTATCTTCTTAGCAGTAAAAATGAGAAACAATTTAAAATCACCGTACCCTCGGTGACAATACCAAAAACAAATATCGGAAAATGGTTCAGAAGAAACGAGGAAGCCATAGAAGAAGCAGGATGGGTCCAAGGGGCGCAAAAGGAATGTTGTCCTAGTATGGTACGTGCGTATTTCCTGATGTAACCTATATGTTTTTAATAAATCGATATAAAAAATCAACAAGTTCCCTTTATTTTTGACAGACACGAATCCAAAGACTAATAGCATTTGTTACCTGTTTTTGTATGGGAATACTTTGTTTCTGTCTATCAGCGATTTATATTCCAGTTTTACTACTCAAAGCGAGAAAGTTCGCGCTTCTGTACACTTTAGGAAGTGTTTTCTTTCTATTAAGGTAAGCTTATATAGATTTAATTATTGAAAAGAGAAACTAGTATTCACATGAAATTGATTTTTGTAGTTTTTGCTTCCTTCTGGGTCCACTCAGTTATCTAAAATCATTATTTAACGCTGAGAGGAGATGTTTCACTGTGTCCTACTTTGTAACTTTGTTTGGGACACTGTATTGTGCCCTGCATTTACAGTCCACACCATTAACAGTACTCTGTGCTGTCTTACAATTGATAGCTATGTTATCATTCCTAGTAAGTCATATACCAGGAGGGACTAAAGGTCTAATGTTCTTTACAAGAATGTTTAAATCTTCCGTAAATTCCACATTGCCTGTATGATATTATAGTTACTTAGGTATTAAATACATGTATGTAAAATCAAAATTGTATCATTAATTATAATCTTTTATAAAGCTACAAAAATGAAATATGCAATTTTTATATATGAATGAACATAACATGTTCATACAGATTCAACATATGCAAAAGACTGACTTATCTGATACATAATCAGACATTGTGAAATACATATATTTATTTATATTTAAAAAATCATGGGTCAGTAAAAATATATTTATTATGACAAATAAAAAAATCGAAGTTGCTATAAATAAGTTATGTCAAACACGATTTTTGTATATAATGTATTTATATGTATAAAAAACGTACCTTTTTGTTATTTCCATTCACTATGATGATATTAGAACTATTTATTAAAACAAAAATTGTATTTACATATTTAATATTTATTAACATGTACAATAAAAAATAAATAATTTTTTGACCATGTATGTAAAGTATATAACTGACTTTTTTCTACTATTTTTTTTTCTGGTTTGAAAGTTTCGTGGATTTTACGCGATTAACATTACCTTGTAGTCGTTTCACCTTTAGTGGTAAATACGTAATATTTGTAACTGTGCTATTTGCTTTAGAATAATCTTTTTGTATTCCCGTATATTTTTTTTTATGAATATTAATGTATCTTGTATTCTTTATTTTTCCTTCGAGTTCACCAGTACCATAATCACTTATAGAAATAAAATCATCTTGTTCAGTTTTATTTATAATAGGTTCATTTGTAGAACTTTCTAATGAACTTGCTGGAATAAATGCTCTTTCTTTAAGTGAGGTTCTATACAGATATACATCTGTAGATAATGTAAATTTAGATGGCTCAGAAGAATTAACTTGAGGTTCATTTTCAACACTTATTTTATCTCCTTCACATAAAATAGTCTGTTCTGGTGTTTCAATATCTTTGAATAATTGAAGTTTATTTATTGGTAAAGGTATATCTTTAAAAATATCATGTATTGTTACATATAATGGGTAAAAA
Organism: Tetrapedia diversipes; assembly: GCA_033822845.1. Classification (NCBI taxonomy): domain Eukaryota; kingdom Metazoa; phylum Arthropoda; class Insecta; order Hymenoptera; family Apidae; genus Tetrapedia; species Tetrapedia diversipes. Next base: position 480,957 of record JAOPTO010002284.1, read on the forward strand.
TGATGTTCTGGGGAATTTATGACAACTTTCTGAAATTAAAATTATAAAAGTGAAATAGAATCAGTATATTATTATTCAAATTTTTAAATTATTATACCTTTAAGGCACATGCGGCAGATGTAAATCCAATAGTATTTAATATTACAGTCTTTAACTTTGGAAGTAATAATATTGGTACTTGTTTATTTTGTGCCATATGAATAATATGTTTTACTAAAAGTTGTGGATCAATATTTGCATCCATTAAAATACCACAAATATTATTCTTCTCTAAAGATCTTGTAATAGCATTAATTCCCAAAACCACAGAATTTCTAAAAATTAAAAAATTAAAAAATATGCAAACATAGAAAACATATACTAATGCAATCAAAGGTATTTACTCTATTTCAGAATTCGAAATGGTTCCTTCTTTTTTTAGTGCTTCTTTTTTCACCTTTGCACGCTCTTCTTTTTTCATATGTCTTAGCTGTGACCATGGAATTGAATGTGATGGACGCTTTATAGCAGGCATTAATCTGCAAGATTAATTGAGAAAGATAATATTTTTTACTTATTACAAGGTTTTAAACTTACTTATTTAATAGTTCTTCTAATATTGGACTTTTTTCTGCATCTAAAACAGGCCTAACAGATATACGTAATTATTATACATAAAGGTATACACTTTTATAACACAGTATATATAAAACTAAAATTTAATTAATATCACACAACTGAAATATACTATGTACCAAAACCTATCCTGAGGTTGCGCTAAAACATTCCTTAATCCTTTGGTTGAACCCTTTTTCGCAGACAATGAATGTCTTTGCTGTTGTTTTGTCAATACTGGCGTATTCATTGTAAACAAATTAAGATTTTAATGTAGGTTAAGTTTTCCTACAAGCACATGGCAACTCCATAAACTATTTTACAATATCATCGATTCTAACGAAACACAAATGTTGGTATTTCTATGTGAAATGGTCGTTGGACATAATCTCATAAGATGTCAAGAGTGTTCTGTACGTTATCTGTTTAATTAGTAAAGGAGATAAATTCGTGACCTTTTTCCCGTTGCCCCGTTTCAATTAACCATCAGTTTTTATGAACAGAATGATATAATATAATAAATTGTCGCGAGCAACATTTTGTACATCAAACCATTTCACATAGAACTGACGACCATAAACACTAGTGCAACAATTTAAGGGAAATTCAAATTATAATATTTTAAAGCAATACTTTTTGTATAAAATCTTGTATATAGGATATATGATTAAATAAGTAAACGAAATAGAATAACATAGTATCATTATTTTATTTCTAAAAAGCAATTTCCTAAAAAATTTTTTCCAAGTATCCTGAACCTACTGAAATAAAAAAAAGATAGATTTTACTTGAGAGCAATAATGTAAAAGAGTAAGATGTAAGCAAATTCTTAAGAATTTAACGTCTTTTTTTATAAAAGAATTTGAATGAAAAGCGCGAAAACGGCGCATGCTTCCTATTGAAAACGGTACCATCGGTTCCAACGGCGCTTGCGAAGAAAGTTTGTCGAAGTAAAAAACGTAGGTGCTACGCCACTGGACCAAAGTGCAGGGGAATGGATAATGTGCAGAATACGCTTTTGAAAGGGAGCAGGACCGCAGCAGTGCACGCAGCAAGCCAAGATTGTCAAGATGGATGCTTGGTGCTGTCGGTGCGGAGTATGGATTTTGCCGCGTGATTCGTAAGCAGGGACTGTCATTGTTCAGTTAGAAAAAGATCGTGCTTCAGGAAATACCGTTCTTCACGGTGTTCTAAGGTGTTCCATGGTGTTCCGGTATGTAGCGTTAAGTAAACGGTGTGCTTTTACATAGTGATGAGAAAAACACCTAAAAGCAGTGCGGTAGTAGCGGCCTTCTACAATGGTGGATAACAATTGTATTATCGAGGGAAACGTCAAATTTCGCGACGGCAAAAAGGTAAGTACCTGCGACCGAATTTCCTCTCAGTTACTTATTTACCCCACTTATTAACAAGGTGTCTAATTATTACAAACGAGATAATTGCTCGGTTTATCATTCGTTAAAGTAATTAAGGCCTAATTTATCTCATAAATTTGTGTAATGCTAAAGCATTACACGGCGCTCCTTCATATTCTCGCGAACAAAACTGTTCCGATGGATCGTAATTCTATCCAAACTCGTGTTCGTGCTTAATTATACTGGAGTCACTTGAGCACGGTACGGTTTCAATGAAAAAAAAATTATATAATCATCTAAGGATCTTGTTCTAACGCGCTCGTCAAATACTTATATATTTCGAAATAAATCGTGTATGTACAGGCGTTTATTCAATCAATGAAAGATATGAAAATTGAAATTGATAAAATGTATTATGATTACATTTTTTCTAGTATCCGTAAATTCTAAAATTTAAAACCTATTACAAATTATAATGTAATTAAAAAGTTGTAAATGTGGCGTGTTTATTATAAATGTTTAAAATTATACTAGAACTTTTATTGTGAAGTACTTTAAAGCCACCATATTAAAATTTTGTAGTTTTAAGATTAATACTTTTAACATACACTAAAACATTCATTGACACTGTACTGCATGGATAATTGAAAACCTGAATATTTCAGGGGATTTATGTCACTATCAAATATTTATTATTTATTCTCTTAAGGCCATTGAAATTTCAATACAATGCTGGGTTTTCAATTGTCATGGAGAGGGAATCAAATTAAGGTGTTCTAATGTGATTACAATGCACATTATAACTATTAAATAGTTTGTTGAAAGCTTGAGGAAGTATTTAATGTGAAAGAAATGAAGAGTCATAAAGCCATAAAAAGCTAATTCATTTCCTTTTATTTACATTGGAACACCAAAGAAGTCATTCAGATGAGAAAGGGTAGGAAACTCTTTTATTTTTATCACAGGGGTGCAGAGGGTCCAAATGGATTCAAGCAAATGTACATTACATATGTATACTGTTTCCCTGCATAATAAGCTTATGTAAACATGTAGTATATCATGTATAACAGAACCTGTTATATTCTTTGTTATTACTAATTATGCTTGTAAACAATCCTCAGATATTATGAATTTAATACAGCAATTAAACTTACATTGAAATCACAAAAATCTGAGTGTACTTGTCCACTGTTTTCAACCAAAATTATTTCTTTCCTTTACAGTGGAAATCAAGATGGTGTGTTATGAGAAAGCTATCACCAGTTGCAGGTAAAGTTATCTTTCACATTTTATTAATAAATTTCATTTTCATTTATAAGAATAACAGTGTCAGATCATTAGCAAATCTATATTATATCATTGAAAAAGCATAACAATGAAATCAACTGTAGATAGTAAACAGGAAGTGTTGCATACTTTGCATATCTTTGTTCCTTATGTTTTCCCAAAGATATGAAAACACTGTGCTCTTTATGTAACATCTGCATGAATCCTTCACAATGAATCATTCCTTTTCACCTTAAAAATGTGTCATTAATCTTATCAGTGTTGACAAAATGGGCAATGTTTGAGGTACATGTGTTGCCAAAGAATAACACAGATGTTGCAAACTGGCCATGACAAGTAATAGCAATTCTATTTCCCAGCACATTCCTATTCTTATCTCCTAAAGGAATTTCCTTGCTTGTTATCAGCATAAAGAATCTCTCCCCCTGACCATGCCCCAATATGGCAGCTGGCACATCTGTTACAGATTGACTTAGCTAGAGAAACAAAAAATTTCCAAGAAGAGTCTTTGCTCCTGGCAATAACCATTAATACCTGGCCCTTGTAACTTGAGGATATTTTAAAACTTAGGGACACCGGTAGCTCATAAATCTTCTTTGGGGAGAATTAGTTAAGAGTACATAGAAGGGACTAAATGGATTTAGTGCCTTTCTATGTCTGTGTAACTGTATTAATAGCATGTTGCCCCAGTCATTCAGCCTGTAAAATTATCGTTCGTGTATTTTGTAAAAGCAACGTCCAATAGAAAATATTGAATCGAAAAATTTGATTCGCCTAACTATTTGTTTATTTCAAACGATCGAAAGTCATTTAGAAGAGATCGTTGCGCTCGTTTGCAGATTGCCTTCATTTGCAACTTTACGGAGATAGCAAGGATCGATACAAGCAAGGACAAACGAAAGCTTCGTTAAGCTTGCAACATTTCCTTGGCGTGGAGAGCGGTTTCACTCTCGACAAGGAATCCAATACCATAGCTATAATATGTCAGGATGTGACGGTTGTTTTGGCATTCGACACCAGAGAACGACTGATACAATGGCAAGTGAAGATTTCCAACAACTTGGGCGAAGGTATATGAATTTCTGTTGAAACGAATGACATGAAAAATCATCAATTGCAAGTATACGATTTAACACAATCGGTATGTTTCATTCCTGCAGATCAACAGTTCCTGATACTGATTTCCACGGTTCCGTCGAAAGCGAAGCTGACCAATGGACCGGCACACTTGCACATTCAGGATCGTCGTTTCTGCATCACCGTTGGGATACCACCCAGATTAGTCGGTATTTGGGAGATCGCGCATCTTCGACGCTACGGGGTGGTGGAAGGACGATTCTGCTTCGAGGGCGGCTCGAGATGCGGCCGTGGGGAAGGTCTTCACGTGCTGATAACGGATCAAGGCGAAGATATCGTGAAGATGCTGCAATTGGCAGCAGAGGCGAAGCTGACGAAAAAACGACCGGTTAGCAGGGAGCAGATAGCGCAGGAGAGCCCGCGTCGTCAGTTCTCCCGATCGGAAACGAGGGCCAGCGATTTCTTCCCCTCGGCTGTTTACTCGTCCACGTACGAGGAGCAGTGCGACAGCTGCAAGAACGAGAGCTCGCCTTATTGGTCGTCCGCCGAGAGCAGGCAGCAGACTGAGCTTGACAGGGATTACAACAGTAGCAGAGACACCGTCTCTGTGTCAGAACTGCCTGATCAGCCGGGGGAATGGCGCAGCTGTTCCCTTACTCGTCAAGGAACATCCGCTCTGGAGCGTTGCGCTAGCTGTATCAGCAAGCTAGGCACCGTGTCGAAATCTTCGACTCTGGCCACGACCACCGGGGCAAGCAGTATAAGCAGTCCGGCAGGAACAATGAACAATTTAGGCTGCCATTTGCAGCCACGCACGCTCGATCGCTTATCGTTATCCTCATATAGTAGCAGTAGCCACGACAGCGATTACTCTAGTTCACAGCAAGTGGAGTGTCACTGTTCGCAAAACTCGAAAGCTACCCAGCAACAAGCCAACAGCGCTCAACGCGTGTCACCGAACCCTAGCGCGCTTCCACCGAGACCACCGAAACCGTCCCAAAGCACTGCCACGAAAAAGGTTAAGAAGCCTCCTATGCCACTGCCAAACGAACAAGTATGCGTTCACTCGCGCAAGCAGCAGCTAGTCGCAAGGAATTCGATCGCTGCCGCGGGTCCTTACGAAAACTACGACGTGCCCAAGACGATCTTGGGTCATCACATGTTGATGGAGCAAAGTTCGCAACCGGATCAGTATTACGACACGCCAAGGAAAATCAAAGAATGCCTAGCACTGCCAAAAACCTATCCTAACTATGATACACCGCAAACGCCTCAAGCGGTGGTGTTACAGCAATGCGGTTGCCCGGCCAAGCTCACCGTTCAGTCTCCCAGATCCTCTGGATGTCCCTGCCAGAATGTGATGAGCTGGGCCGGTTTCGTGTTGCCGTACTGCAGACGAGGAGCAGGAATTGAACCAACCGGGGTCGCCGTGCATCCTGTGAAGCTCTCCGGAGAGGGAAAAATGCCTGTGGTTAATGCGAGTGGTGAGATCGCGATTTATGCGACGGCTAGACGGCCTAACAAATCTGATCATAGCGAGGTTAAGAGCAAAGATAACTGCGAGTGCCCAGAAAACAGTTCCAACAATTACGAGAACGTGGAGCCCGTTATCGACACGCAACCGGAGTCCAAGCAAGCGAATTACGCGAACATAGATTTTACCGAATCCCTCGAGCATTACGAAAACAGCAAAGACCTCCTGGCGAAGAGCGGAATCTCGCAGGAGGAGATAGATAAGTTTTCCGACCAAATCAAGGATAACCCACCCGAACCGCCCGCGGAAGATTCGTCCAAGATATGCCAGAAGTGCGGCCACGTGAAGGACCGGGAGAACGACTACTTAGTCATGGATCCGGAGAAGCAAACGCCAAAGAAGCCGTTCCCTGGTTACCTACCGATGCAGCCGGCGCACAACGCTTGTTCCAAGGAGATCTTGTCTAGAATTTGCAGCGGCATAAAGAGCTCGAGCAATCCCGCGTTGTCCGGCTCCGCGTTATCAGAGGGGGGCAAAAAGAGATCCGATTCCGAGTTCCGTGTCCCAGGTTCGGCGATGTTGTCCAGTCCGTACTTTAGACGCCGTTACCTGGATGGAAACGGTGGGACCGAGTCAAGCGGGAATATCGGTATGCTGTTGAGAAAACGATCGTATTCCGCGGAGTCCGCTCATTACCTGGACGACGAGAATCACACGTTCCCGTCGACGTTAACCATCCATAAGTGTTCCAGCGAAGCGGACAAAGCTTCTCTGGTGAGAGGCGAGGCGCATTCGCCGTGTGTGAATTCAGAGATAAAGATTAATCAAGACAACGGGCAGATGTCGATATCCTCCCCTCAGCCAACGTTCATTAAAATTCGACGCTCGTCCTCTGTCCCATCCAAGACTGGGCACAACAGAGACTCTTCCAGCAGCAACGACTCGGGCGTGTCCACCGGATCTCTTAGTCACAGAACAGCGGAGTTCGTCGAGTTCGAATTGTCGTTGGGCCCTTCCACCTCGACGAGGAAACAGAACGTGTTGTCCGTTTACAGGAAGAGTCCACCGCCCACGTGTTATCACAGTAGCCTACCGAGGAAGTCCAAGTCCAGCGATCCGCTTCGAGAGTTGTCCTTTCAATTTCAAAAGATCAAGATCCCCACAAAGTCCTCTTCGGCGGAGGCTGACATTCCAACGTGCCTGCCTAAGACCACGAAGGGGTTCAACAGTCCAGGGGAAGTGTCCAGTGCCCCGTATATAGACTCGAGAAGCACGAGCAGTGGCACATCCGACATGTCCGATTATATCGAGACGTTGTCGTTGTCGTCTCATTCCTCGTCCGATACGCCGGACAGTTTAAGGTAATGTATCAGCAGCGAGAACGCGAACGATATTTTCTTAAAGCTTTCATCCACCCTATCCGGTGAAGTAACACTGACTGGGCGTGGAGAAGGTCGTTAAGAAGAAGAAGAAGAAGAAGAAAAAGCATGTTTAATCGTTCCCTCGGTTTTTCAGACTGGGTGGCAGAGCAGTGGCGACGACGCTTCGTCCACGTAGCGGGAAAGAGTATTACAAGATTGACAGAAGTATTCTCGTGGAGCAAGGAAGAACGTTGACAACACCATCCGCCAATTACGCGAATATTACCCCAGTACTTGAGAAAAGTGAGTCCCCTTCACCTGGATACATGAGCAGCTCTCCCTTTGAACAGCCACAACCTACTCGCGAACACTTTTTGTTTCCCGATGTGAGTATTACAGTCCATGGAATTGCATTGCAGTCACTATTGTGATGTTAATTCATGATCTTACTATGCTGAATTTTTTGTTGCAGGAAGCTTGAACGTAGCAACATTGTTTGGGAAGAGAGCGGAAAACTTGAAGTTCCTAGGAATTCCAAACAAAGCCAGTAAGAGTATTTGTGGTAGAAATTATAATCGGGGCATCCGTGACTGTTTACACTATACGCGGGTATCCTAGTACTTGCCGATGCTTTTTCGAAGCAGCGAATGGCTTGGACTTGCATTCCATCGAACCGTACGAAAGAGGAGGAGGAAGGTTATCTCTTTCAGAGGTTCGAAATTCAAGGATTATAGTAACGGATATATTTAGGGTGGTTAACTTTCTGCTTTCTTTATCTCCTTTCACAATACTACTGTCTTCTTACAAAGCGAACCCGCACAATCAAAAGAACCTGATGAAGTTGAGGGAAGTTCTCGCGAGAGACTCTAGGTTCTAGCGTATAGTTGAAATGAAGTCAATATTATTGAAACACTTCCTACAACGACTCAAACAATTTCTAAAATATGCTCAATAAGAAACTGTAATAGTTTGTATAGTAAGAATCCTGCCCTAGGATAAAAAAAACGTGTGTGCATCGTATACTTTATATGAGTATATCGTTTTTTGGATATGTTTTATTTTATATGAGTATATACTTCTATAATAGGGTATTGTACAGCGGTTAAACCGGAGGAATGCAATTAACCGACTCTGTGTTTATACTGGTTAATGCGACGCCATTGATTTGCATTCTAAAATATATGCAACCAAAAAGAAAAAATACGAGGAATAAAAAGGAAAAGAGAAAGAGGGAGGAGGAGGAGGAACAAAAAACGATGAATGAAAGAAAAGGGAATGCAATGAAAGTAGTCAGTTGCATAGCGTTCACAGGGTTTTCAAATCTTTACTAGTTATTTTCTAAAGACTAAGATAACATTTACACACCGTCAAATGGTCTTCTTTTTAATGAGATTTATATGGTGGATGTCGTAGAGTCTCTGGGCAATCAAAGTGGCACTATGTATAGATTATAAACAAGATAACTTTAAATAAGTCCTAAGGATACGCGAACGAATAATAAAAGCTCGAGTTATTTTTATTGAATTTTTACGGTCCATGGGCAGACCTTTTATCGGTGTAATCATTTTTATCGTAATACGCGTTTCTCATTTATCACGCGTTCGATTCGTATAATTTTCCTACTAGATTTACGTAGCTCTACGCAACGAATTAGTTGTTAGTCGTTAATCGCAATATCATTTCTTTCATCCCCTTCATCTAATCGTAGCAATCGTACTTAAGATAATTTTCTATTCGTACTTAAGGTATATCTCCGTGTCGTTTCGTATGCGCGAGGAATAATACGTCTATGGAATTCTTTACCAAAAGTGAGTGGAGAGCAACAAGCGAGAAAGAGGAAAAGAAAAGAAAAAGAAAAACGAAGAATATTTATTTTTACTTCGACGGTGCAGGATCTTTTTGATAAAACTATTTATAACGTAGACGAGTAGTAACCGAGGGAATTGGTACGACGTATCGAAGGGAAATCGAACTATTTGGGCCTATTTCGTGTCTCTGCACGAAATTTCGAACTTTCTTTGGTCGTCGTTGCAAGAAAAGATGGGAAAAAGGGGGGGGGGGGGGGGGGGAGTGAAAAGAAAAGAAGAAAAAAATGTACGCGCGACTGCGAATCTTTAAATGCGTTTAATTTTTCTTCTTCTCCTGCTCTCAGCAAAATAGCAAAAAAAAAGAGAGAATAAATAACGGGTCGACACGTTATTATATGCAATCGCAGTGATACCGAACGCAATAATAGCAATGCTAGGAGTTATTACGCTGGTTAAGAATGGAAAGAGGCGAAGAAATAAAGAGAGAGAGAGAGAGGGAATAAATGAGAGAGAATCGATATTGAATGTTTTCGCATTGAAATATATTAAAAGCGGATTATTCTCTGTTCCATGTATGTACATGTTATGCTCCGCGGAGCGGATAATCAAATCAGTATTCAGAATCAAAAAGATACAGCGGTAATGAGCGTTTACCGTGAACATTAGAGGTTCATTGAACAATGTAAAGTTAACCGGGAATCACGATTCAACGACAATATAGCTGTATCTCACCCCCGACACGCAAGGAATTGTTTTCGTCGAGCCGGAATAAAATTTCGCGACATACAGTGGCTACGAAGGATATTCGCGCACCGTCCTGTTCATACATTTAACCCCTTGCGCTCGAGAAGTTGGTCGCCAAACGATAGTTCCGCAAATTTTTGTACACGATTTAACTAAACTAAATGAAGTATAATTTATGCTACAAATTTAGGTTGATTGCAATTGATCACGAAATAAGTTTATAGCTGTTTGAATTACGAATTACTAATATTTTTGTTTTTTTAAAGCAACAAATCTAATATCACTTTTTATTATCAAAATAATAACCCATTTTTTCTTTAAAATGAAATCTTGACGCCCAGAACACGGCGCTCTAAATTTGCCTGGCAGTGAATGGGTTAATGATCCTAAATAATCATAAACCGAAGGGCTACAGTTGGATTCAAAAATTAAACTTTATGGTAAGCATGGCGATTTTGTTACTTTGAATTCGTAATCCGTCTCAGGAGTATACAGTAACGGAGAAAAGTTTAAGACGACAGGAAAATGTAAAGCATAATTTTATAGTATGCAAATATTGTTCATATATTTATTTTTATCGTCATTATGGTGGAACACTATTTATTGATTTGCATAGAATACAAATTTTATTTGTCGTGCTATTTCTTATTAATTAATTAACTTATTCTCTTTGATCCTATCTTAACATTAAGGACGGTTAAAATATACTTATTTGTGATGAAGAAATCGAATTAAAAATTATATTAAAAAGGTACTTAACATGAGGAAAACAAATCGTAATGATTACAGCAAAAGCCACAGTAAATTTTCAAAGCTGTAGGTATCACGATAAATTTATCAAGTTTCCATAAAAAATTTCAAATTGGTCATTTTGACCGGTCTTGGTAGTCACAATGTTAAACTTTTGTCTGCTACTGTAACTCGTCGTTGTAAGACAAGGGGTTAATCAAGTAATTAGATCCAAATTTCCTTGATCTGTCATTCTTTGTCTGATTGAAACGACTTAGAAAGCTAATAAAAAAAAAAAGAAAAACAAAATAATAAAATAATACGAGTGTGTAGTATACGTGTTTTGTAGCCACTGCAGTAGAGAAACACTCTACACTACTACGTCCGTTGTTTCTTCGAGCCACCCGGTATACCGTTCTCGTCCGCCTTTTCTTTTCTCTTCGTGTCTCGTACATCAGAACAATTGCATCTCTATCGTTGTAGCAACACCGCGTTCTATCTTTTCTTCTGTGTGTCAAGCGGCAGATGTGTCGTAACAACTGTACGAGCCAATGAAACTTTGAATCTAACTTTCGAAGCATTTCGAATTTTTCCTTCGACTAAGAAAATTCGAATCGCATCGAATCTGAATCGAATCTCGTCCAATATTGAAGTTTCGATCAGTTTTGGTGTCTTTTTGGAAATCTCGATTTGCCTCGAAGTCTAACGCAAGTGAATTTCGAAACGCATCAAGAGTTACACGACTTCGAAGCGAATCGACAATTTCAAAGTTTTCAAAACTGTCTCAGGTTCGAAACAGATTCGAAACGTTTCAAACGTTTTGTCATACACGTACAGTAGCGAAGAAAAAATTTACAACGAGAGGATAATGTAGAACATAGTTTTATGGTCTACAAATATTGTCTGTACATTCATTTTTATCGTTATTATGGTAAAACACTATTTATCGATTAGCATAGAATGCAAATTTTGTTTATCATGCTGTTCCTTATAAATTAGTTTAATTTCTTTCACTCCTTGGTTTTAAACTTTTGTTCGCTACTGTACGTAAGTATACACAATTCGTAGCGATTCGAAGTGCTTCGATTGCCATTACTATCGACAGGCAACAACTTGAGTTGGCTCCTTCGCGCACAGACGGTCTATTTTAAGCGTATAAAAAAGGATCACGGTACTTAACAGTTGACTCTATAACGAATTGTAAAAGTATTAAAAGTAGTATTAATCGCAAGACTGAAAGACAAAAGGATGAGAAATAAAATAAAATAGTTGTTGTGTGGTTAAAACCTTTAGGGGGTATCTTAAAGAAGTTAGACGATTTGTATGTAATTTTTTCCATAATATATGGAACCTTTCCGCGACTCTCGACCCTTCTGGTGCCGCTTTTTCGATCAGCCCCTTTTTTAAAACCCCAACGGGGATGGAGCAGGGGGAGTACACAGCTCCTCCTACCTCCCTTTTATTTTCTACCCCACATTCTGTGCATCGAACGTGTTCCGTGTCCTCTTATTACAACATCGTGGCGTACGACGCGAGAAATAGCGCGAAGAGAAAATTCAGAGAAAGGATAACGTGTTACGCGTGTGTTCTCTGGTCGGCGAGTTTACAAGGTACCAAGCCGCTCTGTCCAAACTCTCCGAATTTCGTGCTTATGCTTAACCCTTTGAATGCTAAATACTCCCCGTCGAGGTGCTCCGAGTGGACAGCGCTCTATTAGCAATTGTGTTGCTCTAAAGGGGAGCGAGGAAAAATTAACAAACGCATATACGCGCCTATAGCAGTCAAAGGGTTAATCGTGCATATCTATGGGGAACTTGTAAACGGTTTATACAGCAGGACACGAGAGATGCCGATGATTACTTAAAAAGCTAGGTCGTACGAATATTATACGGGAGAATCCAGATTTTTCCGAGCGAGTGTAAAATCAACCCTTTATGCTCGAAAGGCGACGCTCTATTCGGACAAATTTTCAAACGCGAAATTTTTAACTTTTTAATTCAATATATCGGAATTTAGTCGTATTAAAATTTATTCGATTTAGATATGGAACACTTACTGAAATTTTTAACACTAGGTTTACGAGACCATGTCAATTTAACTGGTTTCGAATTTCATGGGCAAAATTTGCAAAAACGATTACTATTATTCCTAGCAATTTTTGCTGACTTTTATTAATGGAACGATACAAATATACCCAAATCTATTTCCCTCTCAGTTCTGTTCGATGTATACCTTGTTCCTTAGTATATGTATAGTGGAAATAGATGTACAAAAAATGTTCGTAAATCTGGTGTTAAGCATGATCTTAAACGGTATTCAGAAATTTGTGAGATCCGGTATCGTTCGATCGTTATCGACGGTCGCCACTCGAGTGCGAAGGGTTGAAAGTTGATCGACCTTTGTATTTCTCTCGTGCGGATCGTCGAGCCCCGCAGGAACTTAATTTAGATCTCGTACTGTCGTCGAGGAGAAAGGTATAATCTTTAAGGTAAAAGAAAAAAAGAAGCCGACATCGTACCCCATAATTTTCAAGCGAATATAATTGTATTACGTTAAGGAGAGTAATAGAGATGCGTGACGGATTTGGAGCGTGGTCCACGGACTTTTACGCAACTCTATTATGCTATACGTCGCACCGATAATTCCCAGTCGAAGGAAAAAAGGAGAAGGAAAACGATTAATTCGATTCGAATCGAAATGTTACGGTTCTCGAAGGGACTGTACGTTTCAACGAGATCGCGTCGATATCGATTTCCAGCGAGCAGTTACACGCGCACGCAGGGACTGGGAATCGGTTCTATAAACACATGCTAGTCAAAGTTAAGTACTAACGTAGCGATAATATATTTTTACTGTAAAAGGGACTATCGCGAGCAGGTCGAAGGCCGAGCACGAGCTTCCGTCGTACGGAAGGAAATATTTAATATTGTTCGACTGCGACACGATCGCGAATAGATCCGTCTCCTGTTTATGATTCCAAGTTAACTGTATGCTGGCTGTAACGTACAAAACGAAAGAGATAACGCCTGGACGCGCGTTGTGTAATTATAAAAGTATAACGAAACAGTTGCATTTATAGTAGAGGAACTTCAAATTTATAACCGACAACGTGGTTCGCTTCTGGTCAATGGAGGAGGACGTGGATTTTTTCCTTTGGACTCGAAATATATTTCTTCGACAATTTCTTTCATCAATCTGTTGTTAAAAACTTGTAATTACCATTTTTCAAGATTTTTGTTTATATAATAAAATTATGCGTTTCACTGTTTTTATAATTTTAACACTCCATATGTGTTATCAAGTTTCACATTTCATAGCTTTTTAATAAAAGTTCCGGGTGCAAAGGGTTAAAAATCATAGCGAACGCAGAAGAATAATTGTTTGAATATTTTGTACGTTACAATCCAACGGATCTCTGATACGCTCTATATTGAAAAAAAAAAAATCGCAATCCCTCCAAGGAACTCGAACGAGCTTGAGGCGAAACTCATGGAATTGCTGGAAGTCTGGATAACGCGTGCTCGGCCTTCGAGCCTCGAACACAACCATATCTAAGAATTTACTAATGATATATTGAATCACGAATAGCGAGTAACGTTCTCGAGGGTATTACATACGATATAATATGCTCTGTTTATAATTTCCTGTACATACAATCGGTGTGTGGCATTAGCGTAATCGAGGTTTCTTTATTTTGTGATCCGAGAGAATTGTCGCTAAGGGAAAACGTGTGGAATCGACTTTTACTTGTACATATATAATATGAATTAAAGAGAAAAGGAACGGCTAAGAAATTGAGAGAGAGAGCGATAGAGGGAGAGAGAGAGAAAAAAAATGGAGGCTCTAGTGTGATGAAATGCGCTCGAATTGTCTTCGAAGCCATTACCACGTTTCGATTGATTTCGCTCGCGTGTTACAATGCCTCGTCGTGCGATTGCACGTTCAACAGCGCAATAATTGATCCACCAGGGACAGTGAGAGGGTTTAATGGCAGGAGAACCGCGAGCGATCCGTATTGTCGTCGTCAGGGATTATTTATGCGATACGAGCAATCTGAAACGCTTTACCGTGCACACACACACACATATACATACATACATACATATATATTGTAGCATACAAGAGTTTAAATGAGAAAAAACCAAAAAGACAAGTAGAGAAATAGACTGGTGAAATTTGTTCTCTCCGTGGAAACTGAAGTCTCGTCTCGTTTATTTACTTCTCGTACGTATACAGGTAACCCCTATGTAACACGGTAATAGTTAAATGTTTATAATTATCAGGGCTATTGTTATCAAACGTAACAGTAAATGACCAAACGTCCTACAAATTAATTCATATTAATTGTCATAATAACAAAGAATAAAAAATATCAATTTGACTTCAGTTTGATAATATGTTGATGAAAAGGCTTATAGAAAATCATTTTGATAATCATCGACAAACATAGCTGTCTTCGCAGCATCTTCATTTTTATACTGTACTTTTTTTAGTTTTGTAACTGTGTTATCCGAGGGTTGTCTGCATACACTTGCGACCGAACTATCGCATTTGCACACGCATACAGACATACAAGTATGTAATCCGTTCCTCATGGCCGTCGATGCTACCAGCTCGACGAGTGCTCTCGATTGCACGCGATCGTAGCAATTACGGGTAAAAATGAAGGAAGCGCAATCGAGAGGGACGCTATGCGTCTTTCTGCGCTCTTTAACTCTTAATGGCGTCTCGTTCCTTTCTGTGGGTTGTTTCGTGAGACCGCTGATCGTTCGGATAAAAGGACGAAGTCAGTTTTAGTTCGATGAACTCTGCTAATGGTAGCTATTCGGTTCTTAAAATAAAATTCTTCCTGTGTTTCGAGTGTAAGACGTTTCATGGTGTTCGAACGATCGACGGTTCTAACTTTCAGTGTCTAATATCAAAGTTCTATCAAATTTACTTCAAACCGTTCAATCTTAACCGCAAGTACACTGCTTGAAGTAATCAGGAAACCATTTACTCGACTGACTAAATTCTCAAGCAGAGTATTCCTCTTGAAACCACCACCTCCAACGTGCTGCATAACAATCTGCACTCGATCTAAATAACCCTACTTTCGTCCCTAATCGTTTCGAGCAACGTACTTTACACGTGCAATATATAATGTTCCCAAGTGCCAGAGAGGGAAAAAAGAAAAGACGTTAAGTGGAAGAGTGAGAGAGCGCTACCTCAACGAGGTTGATAGCATCGAGACCGCAGAGCCACCTGTAGGTATATTTCTCCCATAGACAGTCTCTGTTGATCATACGGCCGATGATTGTGTGCGAACAAGTGAACACACGTTGCTTGTATACTTACGCGAGTCACTCCAAGTGAGATGGTTCCGGGTAAAATAGTTTCGCATACGATGAACACCGTGCCATCATGTTTATTCAGCTGTTATTTCCAACCCCAAAATGGCATACATCAAAGTGATAGATGTATGTACTTATTTACGTGAGGAGAGAGATGAAAAATTCCACTAGTGATAAGGGCATACGCGAAAGCAATGATGAGAAAAAAGGAAAAGGGAGAAAATCGGAATCTGTTTACTTTGACAATCCGTTCTCGACAAACGGAAGGAAAACGGAGCCAGGAAAAATAAATATTTGAAATAAAAATATTCAGACGGCGATGTGTACTTATCACTTTTACGGTTGTTAGTAAATATACAGTGAATGTTAAACTTGCATTAAAATTGTATTGTCTTTAAACAAGAATTGACATTTTTATTTTGTAAATGCAACTTTTGTACCGTTCGAATATTTTTCAAATACGTGTTTTTCACCGCTCCGAAAGAGAGAATCGGTTCAGATGAACTCTATAAAGGATTTGAGAAGATACTGTTTATAGAAAATTTTATATATTCGTGAGAAATCGTCCTTCGACAGTTCAGTTCTGCTCCCTCGTGTAAGAGGGTTTAAAAAAAAATTAAAAGTGTATGTAGAGATGAGAGACAGTATTTTAGATGGGTCGAGTGAAAGACATTTGTTGTCGAGAATCGCAAGAAAATATAGTATACATAAATGCCACGTTATTTTCGAAATCCCCATTATTATAGTAATAAACATTGGTCGCGTTTACAATAACGAGACGTTGAATTTGATGAATTTAAATGGACAGAAAACAATAAGTGACGGGAGCTTACGTACTGGGCCACGACCTCACGTTCAGAACGCATTTCATCGAGGGATAGTGGAAGTTCTCTGATCGATTTACCTTTTTCGAAGTTTTTTATTAACAAGGTAAGCCGGGGTGCGTGTGAGTGAGCAAGGATGATCGAACAAAATCATTATTATGTACTTTGTAAGTAAATTATAAAAGAAACTCATACACAGTTTGTAGCGACTCGAGTCACTGATTTATTAAGAAAGTAGAAGAAATAAAGAGATTAAAAAAAGAATTATCGGCTTACCTTTTTTCCATCCCTTCTTCTAACTCGCGAAAGCTTTTCCGGAGGAGGCAAAGACTTTTGGGTGAAGATATTGTGACAGCAATTGCGTAACAAAAAAGGTTCAATTTATTGTTTGTAACGTATGTTAAAACAGATGTATAATATAATATCGACAGAGCCAATAAAATCTACGATCGCGGTGTTCTTTATTTTCTCTTTCTTGCATGTAATTAGATACTCTTTTTTTGTCTCTTACAGATATACCTCACAAAAATACACTTCTCTCTCTCTCTCTTTGTAACATTCCTTACTCTTTAGGGGAGTAGTTACGAGTAATAAAAATATCGTTCGACGAATTTGATCGTTCACCACGCGCGACATTATGTATTCTTCGCGTTTAGTTATTTGTTTCCTCTTTGTTCGGCTCGCGATTAAATATGTATCTTTATTTAAATGTTATTTTATTTTTGTTTCTTTTTTTGTCATCACAGATTACTCCTTCTCCGAAAGAAACACAGGTTATAGCGTTCGTAAACGGTCATAATTTTTGTTCTCTCTACAATTTCTAATCGCGATAAAAGTTTTTAACGCACGAACAGATAATCGTGCTCTTTCGTTCTTCGTTCGTTCGATGGGCCATTTATGGCACACTTTCTTAAAATGGTCGACGAGCGACGAAATTGTCCAGGATAAAGAAAATTCTATTTCTCGAGAGTACTCGGGTTTTACGTACGCAAATACATACGTAACAATTAGTTACAATATACATATGTATATATAATAACAGTGTCAGCGATAAAAATGCTAGACCCATTCTTTGTTGTTCTTTTTCTTTCTCTTTCCTCTACCGTGTAGAAAGAAACGATTACGTAAAACAAATGTGTGAGTGTGTTAGTGTTCTTATATAACATCATACTGCGTATTTTTTTTCTTTACTTTCTGGCACAAAAGTTAATATTACGTAGTACGGTAATCTGTACAAAAATAAGGAGCAGCATTTTAAGCGATTTTACAACTTCTTGGCGAAAAATTCGAGACTCGAGAAACTTTACTTTCTCCCTGCGTACGTTTTTTCCTAGCAATCCTCCTAACGTGTGTGCTTTCGATTAACTCTCTTCGTTTTCTTTACTTTCGTTTGCTTCTCTTCGAAACGCGCCTCCCTGTGTGACGGTTGTTCCTATAGTTGCATATTTAACAATTTGTTCAATTTTTGTTAAACTATGTACACTTATTAGTGTGTGTATATATATATATATTTATTTATATTTATATAATATATTCTAAGATCTATAAAAAAGAAATTTCGTCGCATGGTGAACAAACAACCGTACGATTTTGCGAAACTCATACTCACATACACATGCGCGTGCTCTCTCTTTCTCTCTCTTCGTGTAAGCTCAATATGTTGTGCGACAGAGATGAAATTTTTCCAACGAAAAATATTCGCACCCTATCGTCGACTCGACTTACTTAGGCTTATGTTCATTGTTACGTTCGCGAAATCGTACGGCTGGCGCTACCCTAAAGTCTTCTATAAAAATAATACAACAAGCTTTGCTATGTTTATCGTATTAGGTCGATAGCCGTAGACGATCTTACATTTATAACAAAATAATTAATATCTTTACGCGGCATCAATCGATCGGTAAATTGCGTCTCTTTTTCTAGTTTCTAAGCGTAAAGAGTGTGTGTGTGTGATCTATTTCCCGGTGTTTAGCGGCTTGTACGAGAAAAAAACGTATGTATGTATGTATGTATGTATGCATGCATGTATCCTGTTCCGTTAGTTCGTAAATCGATGTACGATTAACTGCTATTTATTATTTACACGTACGTTTAGGCGGACTTCGCGAAACCTCGGATTGACTAGCGATTACCTTCAGAAACTCTCTATGTATATTACAAAACACGAACGAAAGGACAGTATGAGAGTGTGAAACCGAAGTTAGATGGATATGAGCATCGAGAGCGTAATGAACGAGTTATAAGAGTAGTCGAGCAACTAACTTATCAAGAACTATTTACGCGATATTACATATCGTGGAAGTGTTGCGGCGACGGTTGCTCGTCGCGTGTATTTTGGGCGTTCGACGTTACTCGTTCTGCGGGAAAAATCGACAGGTTATGTACACACGGTCACTCGTCTCTCTCCAGCCGTTCAAGTTTCCAGCATAACTGTTCGATGGCACTTGCACTGTAAAGCTTACTCGGTATATGTACACGGATACAAGTACGTAATGCCTTTTTAAGGGTTTGTACGTTGATACGCGTGATCGTATCGTTAAGATATATCATCTTTGGCTTCGAAGCGTCTTATTATCGTCTTCTTCTTCCATTTTGCTTTCTCCCCTCGCCCCCAAAATACATCTATTAGAAGCTCAATGAAAATATTCTGCGAAGATATTATACATGTCCAGTTTCTTATTATACATACATACAGGTAATATCTCTCTTCTGTTACTTCGTTTCCCGATAAACTTCTCGACTTTTCTCTCTTCTTCCATACTACTTGTTAATTAATTAGACATTCGCTAATCGTCTTGGTCAGTCTATGTACATATATATATACATATTTATACATATATATATGTGCGAGTGTGCTTTATTCTCCTTAGACTCTGTATGATATTTTCGTAGATATTTCTCGTTTTTTAAGACACAACAGTAACTCCACAGTCCATGATACAAAGGAAGGGTTAACCGTTCAATGTGTTACAGAGGGAATCGGGGAATCGAAGATCCCTAAAGTTGCGCTCAAAAAATTACTTCGTTTCTCGCCACATCGCTGGTTCTCCGAATAAAAATGAAGAATTAATGTCGATGTTCGTAAATCGATCGAAAATTACCGTAGCTAAATATGTATAACGCTTCCTATGCGCGCGTTATACAATAATGGAGGCGTTCAAATCATTAAAATGCTCGCTATTGCACGCGTCTATACGTTACTAGGCTGGCTGATTTCGATAAATTCTACGGCTACGTTAAAAAAGGGGTTATAAAAAAGATCGGTAAAGGATCCTAATAAAAAAAAAACCATTGGCCCTCGTTAAGATGTTAGAACTGAACTTCGTTAAAAGTGAACAAGAAGCGAAATACAAAAGTCCTGTTTGAAGATTTAAAAAACGCCACCTTTTTTTACAGAGATTAAAAACTAGCCCTGCTTTCTTTTTCTTTACAACTATTCAAGACTAGACCTAGAATTGGCTATTAAGATAATTAAACTCTATCCTTCGTTATCTCTTTTGTAGTCTCCCTAATATAATCGTCTATTAGAATATATTCGATCGGTGATAGAGCAATACGTATTTAGATATGCAGCTATAAAATTAAAGTGCAAAATAGTCTCATTCTTTTACTCTCACGAACTTCGGATACGGATCGTTTAATAAAACAGTCTTTCAATTCAAGCATGCGTGTCCGCTAAAATATACGATGCCACTCCCTCTCCTCTCTGACTGATATATTAATACATCGTTTTCTGTGTCGTTTAATATGGGAATACTTGCGATATGACAAACGGTCTCGTGTACAGTCGAACAAAAAAATGCGTCACCGGTGATAAATATTAAAAATATCCGATACTTAAATGCATTTTATGATATACTGATCAGGCGTTGATTGCTATAAACACAATACTGATTCGTCTTCTCCTTTAGTCTTTGTCAATTACATATGCATGGAAAAATGCATCGTTAAAGGAACGCACGAGACCGCATAAAAGAAGAGCGAGATTGTAAACTAGTGGAAACAGCCTCGTAACACTTTTCAAAATAACCTCGTCGCTTCGCTAAAGGAAATGCTAAGCTTGCGAGCTGATTCTGAAGATTCTACGACTGAAGTGCACAGAATAAACAAGTATCCCACGAATCTGTTCCCGACATATTTATAATTAGATGCGAACCAGCACATGCAAAATTATCTCTCCTCTTTCCTTTCTACCTTGATGCTTTAAATGCATTCGATGTAATTTACATTAATAGAGCTGATATTCCTCGAACTTCCGGCACAGCTTGTCGATCTCCTCGTACCTTAACTGCGAACCCACAGGGCTGGACGCCCTAGTGGCGGGAGCGGTCCTACTACGGCGTACGAAATTCCTTAAGGGAATTTTGCTATGTCCCTGATTATGATTCACGTCTAACGTTGAGTACCGCCTTAGGGCCCGGCTAAGCCGCTCCGACGGCGCGTAGTCGGGCACATCAATACTGTGCTGCTCCTTCAAGGTGGGCTTGGTCTCTTTCGTGTCCAGCATCTTTAAACTAAAGTTCACGGAGTGTCGTTTAGTCCTGTCCAGCATGCACTTTGTCTGCACGACTTTAGGCTTGTCTTTCTCCAGTATCAACGAGTTCCGTCGTTTCATTTTATCGTCCATCTGCCTTTCCTGATTCACGCCGAACCCAAACCTCGACCTCATGAAAGGACCAAGGTACGACTGGTCCTTTTTGTCGAGCTGTTGTTGGTTCTCCTTCACCAGACTTAAGCCATCTTCGTAATCGATCGACCGTAATCTTATGCCTCTCGCTTGATTAGTTCCGTTGGTTCTCCGTTTTATACCGTCCTCGTACTCGGCAGAGAAATTTCTCTTAGGCTTTCCTCTGTCGAAGCTCGCGGAATTTCTTTTAGTTCTTTCCAGCGTGCACTTCGATGGCACGATTTTCGGCTTGTCTTTATCTAATACTAAGGAGTTTCGTCGTTTCATTTTGTCGTCCACCGTTCTATCCTGATTCATACCGAATCCAAACCTCGTCCTCATCAGAGGCCCAACGTATACCGGATCTTTTTTGCCAAGCTGTTGATTCTCCTTCACCAGCCTCAATCCGTCCTCGCAATCGATGGAAGTCCTCAGCTCGTTCGGTTGATCGGCATTCGCTCTTCTTTTCATACAGTCCTCGTATTCAACGGAGGAATTTCTCTTAGGCTTTCCCTTGTCGAAGTTCATACCGGTAGGCCGAGCACGATTCACGTTGAACGCGGTTCTCCTCTTACCAAACATGGGATCTTGCAAGTGTGGTATCTTGGAGGTGCTCTGAGAAAATTGCACCGGGATCCTGATGCCGGCGTCCACGAGGAACTCGTCGTCCGACAGCATTACCGGTATCTCAGGCATGGAGCTACAAGGCCAACAAGAGTTATAGTGAGCTGCAAGCGTTCTTACAGTGGCAGTGTCCTTGCTGGCAATGTTAGTGGAAAACTCGCGGGCATAATCTCGGGTTAGTAGAAAATTTTGCTGCGACCTTCGCCGATTCTCTCTCATGATCGCCAAGAAGACAGACTTTGCATAATCGGACGAGGGACAAGAATGGAATGAATAGTCTTCCGCGTAGTCGCATTCACACGTTTCCGGCCACAATATAAATGGCAATGCTAATTTCGATCGGCTTTGCTGAGCTTTTTGCATTACATAATCACTGCACGATCCATTGTCAAAGTTAGTATGGGTTGTACTAATGTTTGAGTTGGTGTGCCCTATTCTTTCCCAAGGATGTGTTAGTTGAATTCTGTTAGGTGCAAAGCGTGCAGAAGTTGACATTAGGTTTTTGCTGAAATTGTTAGTAGACTAAGAAAAATAGCGAAATTTAACTCTACTTTTTATCAATTCCTGAAATTCTATCTTCTCTATTTCCGAATATTATTGTTCGATTAAATGTTAATATCATGCTTAAAATTAAAGTTACTTTTATTCATAAATACGATTAATGGGTAAATATATAGTATATGTACCTTGTTCTTAGTCCTTCGGTTGACTGATGAGAAGATGCTGGTAAAGTATCTATAATAAATATTACATATTTTAATCGTTATTGCGAAAAATATAATACATTTAGTCGATAACGAAGAAAATATTTACCTTTCAACGGTGCCGGAGTTCTGAAAACCAAAAATAGAGCGAAACATGTTAAATTTGATCGGAATATAATGAGGCAGTTTTTGAAGTTACAAATTACGACGTATAACTTACGATGGTTTCGATGAAGTATCGGTACTCGTTCGTCGGCAAGCACCTGCAATTATAGTATTATAAAGTTTGGATTCTTAAAAATAATAATTACGATAATTTATCAAAGTTTATATTTACGTACCTTTCTTCATTGAAGATCCATTAAATTGGGATTTTCCAGTTACTGCTCCTGATAATCTTCTCTCTTCTTCTAATTTCCTAGCATCTTCAGCATCTTGTCTTGTATTTGTTCCAGATTGCTAAAACAAAATGTTCTACATAAGTAGAGTTTTAGTTATAACATTAAATTATACTTGATACTACTTACAATACGGCCATCATATTTTAGTTCTATATCATCCATCTTTTTTATGGCATTGGACAACACGGCATGTACATCTGGATCTTTCTCGCTATTTATTAAATGCGAGACAGTTGTTTCTAACGCAGTTAATAATTTCTTATCTGTTGGTATACGTAACTGACTTTTTAATTGGGGCAACAATGCAACTACTTTCATTCTTATGTTGGCTACAGAATCTTCTGCCATGTTTAACAAAGTACAGTAAAAGTGTTCTTTGAAATATACAGAAGAGAAAATTTCCAAGGCTTCTACCATTATACGAACAAACATCATTCTCACATAACTATTTCCGTTACTAGCCACTTCTGAATATAGCTTGATACGAAGTTCAATCCTTTGCACATGTTTTGTATTGTAACGTAAAAGAAAAAGATATAAAGTTCCTGCAGAGAGACGAACCGGTATTGGCCTCTGGAAGTTAAGGATAACAGGAAAATTCGATTATGTCGTACATTTTGGAAAGGATGAAAAGCGATTATTTTTGGAACTTACAGCATGTAAGATCCTGAAGAAAGCCATTGGCACAAAATATGAATATATAAAGTCACTTGGAAAGTATTTAGGCAATATTTCTAGCTGTGAATGCATTGCTGCTGTTAATCTCCAATTATGTGATGCTGCTACTTCCGACTCGCATTTCAATAAGGCTCTGCCTATTTCCATAACATTGGAATCCTATAGATGTTAGATGACATTGTGTAAATAAATGCGAATAAATTTTATAAATTTTCCTCAAGGAAAGAAGATACAAACCATTCTATCTACTCCAATAATTTGACTTTCAGCTAAACAATCAAGAGTTAGTGCTATATTAGGAATTAAACCTTGTAAAACTTCTTCAGAATTGTCTTTTAATAATTTTATTACATCTGTTTTTATTCGTCCACTTTTTACACCCAATATTTTGGCTACCTTCATAATAAATTATGGTTATTGGTATAAAGCTTTACATTATAATTTTATAGTAGAGTCGTTAAATTCTTACTTCATGAATTCCACATGCTACAGTTCTCCTAACCAAGAAATAATGATCACCTGCCAATGCAGTAAATGTAAGAAGCAATGAATCTGTATCATCCGATGAATTTGACACAAAAATGAACATTGCCGGTAAATTAAAGGCGCACCACCTTCTGCATTGTACATATTTTTCATCTTCACTGGGATTAGCATTCATCTAAAATAAATTAATCTATGTAAAAGATATATTATAAAATTCATTAAATTTTATTGAGATTTCATGACTGTAAACTTACAAATGGAAGATTTGGCTTGGATTCTTTTTTCATAGAAACAATACCCATTTGTGAAAGCTGTTGAAAATATTTTAAGAACCATATTTTATCCATGGGTAATAAGCATCCTAAAACATTGATTGGATATAAATTTATTGTGGTCATTAAAATAAACATTTAATGAATAAAAGAACTTACTTTCTAAGTTAAGTACAATTTTTCCGAATTCTTGGGCAATGATGCATATCACATTATTGTCTGCATGTGCAGACTGCGCATTTTCACATAATTTTTTAACAAGTGGCACTATGGTAGTTTTTACTGTATCTGTAAATAATTATTACGACACACTATAACTCGATCTTAGAAAATTTCTGCGTAAATGTTAATCGATCATAACATTTTACTACAAAAAATTTGAAATACTTATAATGCACAACTAGTTATCAAGCATACCTTCCTGAAGATGAGGTAGCACATACGCTATTGTTTGTACAGAGGCGTATCTTACATTGCTTTCTTCATCACTTGCTAATTCTACTAGAGATGGTAGCAAAGCAGATTTTACAGACTCAGCACCAAGGCCTTCAGCAACAAAACGTAGCTGCAAGCAGATACTAGCTCGTACTTCACTATTTACATCCTGACAGAGGGAGTGTACCATTGATAGAACTTCCTTCTGTATCCTGACAACAATTTTAACACGTATACTTATTTAATGACTTTATTGATATGTCTTTTGACATATTTTGCAAACTATTAAATTTTATTACGTTTAATTTTTCATTCAAGAATGTTGTTTAAAAATTGGTACCCCCCCAATAACAAGAGCTATTAAGGATTCTGATAAGATGAAACATACTCACAGAGCAGAATCAAATCTTGTACAAATCTTTCCTAATATCTTGCCACATATTATCCTGGAGGAGGTAGGTTGTGATAATTGTCCTTTGCTTATAGTCAATGGAAGAATCTGTATAATTTTATTTCTATCATCAATGATGTTATCATCTTATTAGATTTAAATAATGCCTATTTCGGCAAATAATTTTGTCATCAAAGCTATGTTAAACACATAGCATTTTGACAGAGTACTTGATGCTTAGT
The DNA here is from genome assembly GCA_033822845.1 of Tetrapedia diversipes. Taxonomy (NCBI): domain Eukaryota; kingdom Metazoa; phylum Arthropoda; class Insecta; order Hymenoptera; family Apidae; genus Tetrapedia; species Tetrapedia diversipes. The sequence goes on from JAOPTO010002284.1 coordinate 506,442, forward strand.
CTAATGACAAATAATAAAATAAACTAACTTTATTACTAATCTATTGCTCCATTACTCATTATGTGATAAGGTTGCACATATACTACAAGAATAATAATACATTTGCCCTTCTAAATGATAATGTTTTTTAAATATCAATTTCTAAGATCTATACAAACCTGCTTTCTTATGACTTCTACTGGCAGTAACTCTATCACATCCAGTAAGGTCTCCAGCCATGCATGACAGATAACTTTAAATGTACATATATACATGTTTAGTTATGTAGAATAGTACCAAATGCATAGAAATGTTGATACAGGTTTAGCTAGCAATTCTAATTTACAAATGACAAAAATTCCTTTACCTGGATCACGCTTTTCAAGTGAACTTAAGATACTTTGGAGGAATGTTCGACTGAAGACATTATGGTTGACAAGTTTCTGCTGTAAGATTGTTTTGAATGTAGACGAAGCTGCAATGTGGAATTCTGTGGATGCAGTAGTCAATGACTGCTGCACTTTTGGTATCACGCGTGTCATACATGATTCTGTGTCTGAAGCTAAGAGGCTTGGTAATGTTTGTATAAAATTGAGTTTCTGAATTTCATCGCCTTTCCTGAAATAATTATAAGTATAACAGCAAATATAGGTAAACATTTGCATTAATAAACATAATTTGTTGTAAAAACGATTTTAAAATGTCAATTATTTATTATTATACACTGACTGTGTAATGATTTATTTATTAGAATCATCCAATGTAAAAAATTACTAAATTTGTATAAACGAGCTCATCATTCTCCTGTTACTTTCCTTAAATGTATGCAATCTCCAAGGACAAGAGTCTTTACATAACACATCCTTTTGGAGCATGTGACAATGTTTTCACTGATATGATGAATATGTAAGAAAACATAGTTGCATTCGTACCACGCTCATTTCTCAAAAATTCAACAAAACAATTATTATTGTAGCATTATTATGCAAACAGAAAAACAGACAATCAATGCCGCTGTTAAATCTTCGAATAACCTACACCTTGAAACCTTACTATCTTGAGCAGGGTCTTAGCTAACTTCTTACGAGTTATACCCGTAGAATGTCATTTCTTACGAGTGACTTATCTTTAAAGGACTATAATTAGCGACGCTTAGACGACAGGACAGTAAACTTCTTGAACGACGCCGCGTTATTTATAGAAATCGTGCATGAGTTCGTAGGGAAATAGCCGAGAAAATGGAAAAATGAGCAACGATTACGAGCACGATTTTCTAACTAAAAAATTATTCTCTATTCAACCACTCACCGAGGGGATGTGCTCTTGTACAGAGCTTCCTCTTGCAACATTTTCAAGGCGCATCTTATTCAACTTTAACACGAAAAAGTGGCTAAGACCGATTAAACCCTTTACGTGGACAACTATACACGCGTACGCACTCTCATCACGCACTCGATGTAAGAAAAACAACACAACGGAACGTAGATGACAACTAAACTGGGCTCCGACTCCAAGGTATCGATTATATCTGACTTTGTCGTACGAGACGTCGAGCACGCCCGAGCTAAGTCGAAACAGACCGAATGCAGCCTACGTACTTGCACGCTACCGAATGAAAACACGTAATGCTGTGTCGCGCGTAATACAATAGAGTGATGCGTTGATCGGCAGCTGATGTTGCGTAATCGACAAACCGATGTAGTCATTTTACGATTCCCGCGCGATGATGCATATCACTTTAAGGAGTGTCGTTTACACATTTCTAAAAAAAAAAATACTACTGGGATCGTAATACTTTGTATAATCCGTTATGCAATCCCTTTATATGAATCCTGTAGGATAATTCGATCACGATCAAGACATGCGTTTGCAAATTTATAAACTTGTAATACTATACCAAATGCACTAATTTAGTTGCTCATTGTGTTATCATATGTTAATAAATAAAATTTTGAAATATAACTGTGCAATAATATATACATATTATTTATTGTATGGCCGGCCGGTAAAAGAAGGTATATGTACATGGATTTATCCTTCTCGCCAGTCGAATGCTCGAAAAACGTTCCATCATTCTTCGTCTAGTACCAATATTCCCTGTCTAATTTCTATATTTGAGAATTCTGATCTCACTACAGAATTATTTTATCGCCTGCTATATTTGTAATGAATTTTTAATTCTGAGACCAACGCCATCTCTTGCTTGGCGGCTGGAAGCTACCACTCGTTAATAGCAATACATAAGGACCAAGGAGGTCGTCGTATTTAACCGTGAAGATATTTTTACCACAGAGTAATTTAGAGTAGTAGCTTCCAGTCGCCGACAACAGATGGCGCTGACTTTCGTCGCAAGAAATTGCATTTTTATTACAAACTAGAGAAGATTAATTAATTACGTCTTAATAGAAAACAATTTATACACTTTTAAGTATGTATTATGTACTAGAAGAACTATAGAAGCTTCTTAAAAAATATTATTGAAATTATTCACTTCAGTCGGTGAAGACATTAAAAACATGTCGAGACTGATACGAATACGAAGTAGATGTATTTACAAAATATTTAATAATTTCGATGAACGCGAAAAAATTGTGATAAAATTGATCGAGGAAAGTAGCTAAGGGTATAGTATTTACGTTTAAAATATATTGATTTTAAATCAATTGATTGGAAGCTTATGGTTAATGATGAAAATGTAGACACCGATGACATTCTTGACAGACCGCATCAGAAAATGATTAATAATTAATTATAGGCAATGAAATTAGTATTAAAATGTATTGGAGAAAGTAGTTTGGGAAGTTAACTACATTCTACGATTTCAAAAGTGCATAAATTATTCGTAACAAATGAGTAATTAGATAATTTTCTCTAGTTTGTGGTAAAAATATCTGCGGTTAGATACGACGACCTCCTTGGTCTTCCTGTATTGCTATTAGCAAGTGGCAGCTTCCAGTTGCCAAACAAGAGATGGCGGTGATCTCAGAATTAAAAATTCATTACATATGTGTAGCAGGCGATAAAGTAATTCTGTAGTAGGACCACAATTTTCAAGCATAGAAATTGATCTGTACTTTTCACAGATGGCGTTTATTATTTAATCCAAAGTCGAACTATCGGACAAGGAGGGGAATAATTATTCCAAGACAAAGACTAACGGAATGTTTTTTGAATAATTTCACGCAGTTTCTGTCGCCGACTCGACCGGGTTGTAAAAGTGATCTCGATTTCTACAAAGTACTATTTAACTTTATGTAACATCAATTAATACCATTAGAGCCTTGATCCGATAATTAGACAGCATTGTCTTATATAATTCAAGGTTTTGTGCAGCGATTTATCAAAGCACTACGCGCGAAATTACTGTTATTATCAAGTCCCAAGGATATACAGCGTCCAGGAAGTGCTGAATACTCGTAGGACGGATGATTTGGTTTTTACTTTTCACGAAAATAAGCCGTTATCGTTCTCTGTTGTGAATTCACTTACGTCAAAAGATGAAGTGCTCTGTCAATAGGTCGTTTCTCCAAATTAGCATCTAAACTGTGCTTCCTTAGTTGTTCTTCATCCTAGGGATACATGTTTAGGTTATGAATCGATTGTTCGGAAGAACTGCTGTTTTTTTTTTAGAAGCAAACGCGGTACGCGTAACGTTACGTACTCTGTTATCGGGTATAGGCTTGTCTAATTGAAGACTAGCAAATTCCTCGTAATCCATAAACATGTTGCACGCATTTTATGACGAATACTGTAAACGGATATAACCCCCATTTATTTTAAAGAATTTATCAGAACAGGAAACGCATATTCAAGTGGTACTCATGTGGAAATATAGAAGAAAACACGATCATTCGTGATGATCTTCACTAATCAGTTTCAGGATTATTGAAGTTTTATGTGTAACCACTCGCTAGCAGATTGTGCCACAGTGTATATATATATACTTGTAGGAATTTTGATAGTGAAACACATGCAGCTGTATAAAATACGAAATATATTTACTTTTCATAGTATGTCGTATAATTTAGATAAGTATACATTCCTTGAGGGCATTGCATATGGTATATCATATACGTTTAGCGATATAAAAGATTACAGTTTACATTAATATATACAGAAGAGTGAAAAGTTTTGTGATTGAACAGCTTCGTTAAGCTTTCGCGTGTACCTTATGGCGTGTAAGTTAAATCACGCTTTCGTTCGCCGTACGAAGCATTCAGCGATTTTTATGCACTAAGTTTAAAAAAAGAAGACAAAAATCAAATAATTATAATTAATAGAGGGAGAGAGAAAGAATGACCCACTTAATTGTCATGTTTATTCCGCCAACCAATTTTCGGTTAAAAGCTGAAGAGGAAACGGGGGATGCAAATATACAGGGATTGCTTGATAAAATACGACGAGGCAGTCGGCGCTGTTTCTTTTTCTTGCTCGAGATGAGTCTATAACCGAACATGGAACGATCTCAAATCACGGGACACGACTATAGAGATGTGCGCTTTGCTGTGTGAATATATTTAAAAGGATGATGCTACGACAATGAATGAAAATGAACCTCACGCTGCTTCTCTCGACGTGGCTGCAATAAAATTTGCATTTTATCATCGCAAATATTGACGCCTGAGGTCTCTCCCTCTCTATATACGACAGTTCCTATCAGAACATCCGACGGAAAGATTTTTTTCTCTCCGAACACGACACGTATTTTACGCATTATATATATGTATATATATATATATGGTCCTTCTTTTATTTTTACAAATGTTTTTCGTGTAAGAAAAGAAATTATGAATAATATCATCTCGACGCAAGTCTTGTCCGTTACATAGTCTATACTTAACGATATAAACGTCTCTATATGAATATCTAATTAAAAAACAAGAAAAGAAAACTTACGAGTTAAGGCTCGTGGAAGCACCCTGAATCACTGTATAACACAGTCAAGTCCTATCGCTAAGAATCGCGAGCGATAGTTAGCGTTTCGTGACTTTCATTATTCTCGCTCTTCTGATCTGTCATGATTTTACGCGTTTTGACAGAACGAACAATAAAACGATGCTACGTATTCATTGTTTCTCAATAACCACGTAATCAGATATTATTACACATCGTTATTGTTCCCGGTATCGTACGTGCGTTCCAGTTTGGACTAGTTTCAGTCGTAACGAGACCACACACACACGAGCCAACGTGTATCCATGATCTCGATCTGCGACTTTTTGTTTCTTTGATTCTTTCGAGGTGCCAACATTATACATACACACACATACGCATACACACACGCACACACGGAACGTACTCCTGGCTCCTCATTTCTATTTAAACGTAACTCTCGTCATCGACCACGGATCTTCCGAATCCTAGGTGTCTGGTGGTAACCGAGGCACGAGGCTGAGGGGGTGGGCGATAAGGAGGAGGGGGTGGCAGAGACCTAGACCTTCCGGCCACTTTGTGCCTGTCCTCTAGATTCATGTGCACCGGCGGCAGATGCCTCAATCTAGGCGGCAATGGTGGTGGTGGTGTGTCCGGCCACGTTCTCTCCTCTTCCTCGTCCTCGTCGCCGTACAAATCGATCGCCTCGGCCTGCTTGAACGAGTACAAATCGTTCCTCTCCCTCGAGCCGTATATGTCGCTCGTTCTGTCCCGATTTCCATAGATGCTGCTCTCAGATTCGTATCTCTCGGTGCGCGTTGTCTCTTTGTTCACATATATCTCACTCTTTACCTTCTTGAATTCGTAGAGATCGCTCCCGGAATGGTAGCTACCGTTCTGTGAGACGGGTGATTCACGATTAACATACATTTCCGACTTGACCTTCTTGAACTCGCTGAACCGTTCCTTCTTGAATTCGTATCTGTCGCTGGACAACGTAGTGTCCCCCGTCAGATCCTGCTCCGAATTGTGAATCGAGACTCGCTCCGTACAAATCTCCTGCTGCGTCGCTCTCTCGTATTCCGATCTGAGGTCCCGGGTAATGTCGAGTTGCGAGTTCCTGTATATGTCCTTGCAGTTCTCCACGTTCTCCTTCATGGAGTCCTGTCTGAGGTACTCTCTGCCGTAGATGTCCTTCTCGTCGAACCTGTCCTTGCGATGTTCCTGCTCTTCCAGCTTGGTTCTTGGCGTTCTCTTCAGCTGAGCCCTCAGCCAGTCTTGCCTTTGGAAATTCGGGTTGGGGTAACCGATGCCGCTCTTTTCTTCTCTGAAGCTGTGCTCCACGTTGCTCGCGTGATGATTGCTCGACGTGTAACCGTTTGTTCGTTCCTCCCATCCGCCGTAGACACGAATGTATGACTTGGTGGTGGACTTGTCCTCCTTTGCGAGGGACTTATCGAAGCTGGACGAGGAGGCGTTTACTGCTGAGTCCTCGGAGCCCACCGGAGACTCTGGAATGAACAGCTGACAGTCGGATAGGGTCAGGCCGGAGTCTCTCGATAGAGACATGTGGTCCTTGCGCGGTGGTTCCGTCAGGTCTAGGCTGTCCAGGGAAAGCCCACCTGCTGCAACGAGAGAAATTCCTCAGTGGATTATTGAAACGTTGGTACACAGAACAGAAGAGTTAAGGTCAAGTTATCCGACCTATTCTTCGTTCTCGGTTGACACGATGAAAAAGAGAAAGGAAGAAAAAAGCGAACAGTACTCACAGTGAAGGCTATCGGTACTCTCCTCAGCTCCGCTGTCGCTGCGTTCCTCACCGAGAAGCTGCGTGACGCCCTCGCCGAACAGGACCTCGCAATGGCGAATCAGCATCTCCGTCAATCTGTGTATCGCCTTGCTTTGATTAACCGACGGATTCGGCGGCCAGAGTAAACTGGGTCCGCAGCACACGCCCAGATTGCTGGCGCACATAAGATTGTGCTTCGACCGTCGCGCCACGTGATGCAGAACGCAGATCAGATGCGACAGGAGGGTGTAATTTGCTTTGGGCAATCTATCTAGAATGCTGAAACCAACGTCGTCTGTTAGATACCATGCGAACACGAGGAAACGAGGAACTACGATGCAACCAAATTGCAATCCATTTCTCCGCTTACTTTTTAATGGTTTGAACCGGATTCAGGGTGTCCAAGCTGTCCATCCAGAGGGGAAACAGGTGGGAGGTCAACAGGGGGTCTGGTAAAGACCTAAGGAAGTCCTTAAGCAGAGCTGCCACTGCTATGATTGGTGCATCCTCCAAGCAGCTTGGATCACCAGTCGACTCGATCTGACCACGGAGTTCGCGGACGATTCTGACGTTCGCCGATTTTCTGAAGATCCCCTGCGTGAACGGTCCCTTGGCGAAAAGCTGCTGCAGCATGACCAGCACGGGTTTGGGTAAACCGTTCTCGTCCAACCTGGACAGGTTCACTCCAAACAGACTCGGGTTCAACGACAGGGACCTCCTCAGCAGTCCGGTAATCTTCGATTTGTTCTTTTTCACCGGCGACTTCGGCACCGGCCTCAGAATGAAGTGGCACGGGTCGTGACCGCTCTTGTTGCAATGCTCCAGGTCGAAGCCTTCCTCCGCGGACAGGATGTGCCGCAGATTCGACATCTTCACGGCAAACGGCCTTTCATGTCCGATCAGCGGATACGGCGCCTCATCCGCGGACGTTCTAGCCCACAGTTGAAACGGTCCCTGAAGGTCCAGCAGGCGCGTGGCCAGGTTCACACAGGCAGCCGCCGTCATCTCGGATCCCACCATAATCGTCTTGCACTGCGAACACAAGGTGAGCAACGCGGATGTAGCTGGGCGACACGGTTAACAGGATTGCTGGCGGGAGAATGGTGATCGCGAGGAACGCGTACACGCACACGCACACACACTTGGACGAGTAGACGGCAACGTATTCGTCGATGGGCCCGATTATAGTTATTAGAGACTGGCGAGAGGACGCGACGCGTTCGCGTTGACCGCAGCTTCCGGTGAGCGTCGAAAGGCACTCGCGTCTTCTTTGCTGGCGCGGTCGAGGGATCCGCGTATTTAAATACGGTGAGCGCTGATCGATAATAATGAACTTCAGACTAGAGGAGCGAGCACGCGTAGTTAAAGGAGGAGGCAGGTTGTCGTTTTTAGCGAAACCAATCCACTTCGCCGCGTTGACGTCAACGATTATAAAAGGGGTATACCTCGAAGGAGGACGCCTCCAGGAAGGTCAAGCGATCGAACTCTGGTCTCACCCGCGATGCGCGGGGATGCGCGAATAATGGACCGGTGAAGGTGTGACCGCGTGTGTGTAAGCAAGTATCTCCTCCTTCGAGTTTGAATACGCGCGACGGGGTACGTGCCTGTTGTGTGTGTGTGTTTATGTGTGCATACGTGTTGCGCGCAAGCACGAGGGGAGGAATATGCACACAGCACTTACGTATTCCGTGTTCGTGTCACTGTCGTGATACACGACTTGAATATTCGTGTCCGGCGGCTCGTTCCTACTCTCCTCTCGTACGAGTTCGGTCAGACGTCCCCACCAGAGATCCCTCGCTGCAGCAGTCCTGAAAGAAATAAATGTACGTTGCGCGAGATCTGACCAGATAAGACCGACACCTCGGACGCTTAATCGATCGATGCACAGACGCCCCTCGACTTTCGCACAATTCGCTATTTCGCACATTTTTAAAAATTCAACTTTTTAACACTAGAACTGCCACAGTAGTCAAAACCTCCGCCAATCAGGCCTTTCGAAAAAAAACCACGCCTCCGACGTCCCCCCTCTATACAAACCCCAGTGACGATTCTGCCCCCAGGACGTCGGCTGTCTACATTTCCTTCGGTGACCAGGTTTACGATGCGACCCTTTATATCTACAAATGACCTACTAGCAATACGTACACCTTGTAAACCTTGCCCTTGTCCGGACGACTAACTATTTAACACCTGGACCATCCGGGCCATTCTTAAATTGCCTACAATACGAACGATATTTGCATGCCATAAAACTGTTTTATATTGCCGTCTTAAACTTTTGTCCGCTACTGTATTGAAACCCGTGTACTTCGTTTATTCCTGACTGATTATCCGTCTATCTAAACGGATCTGTACCCTTCAATTAATTCGGATGATCGACGTTCTACCGTAGCACGTTTGCCTTCAGCGTTTCTATTTATTCGCATCTTCCCCTCTAACATTAACGATTGAAAAGGTTTGTCGTTTAATCGTTCGCTACATCGCGGAGACCATTACATAAATCGAGGCGGAGTACCAAAAGAAAAAGCGTAAATGACACGATAACAGCAGCGCGCACGAAAACGCCGACGGGGGTTCGCGAAGCGTCGTAAAGTACGTACATAAAAGTGGCGACGACGTTCGTAGTGGGCCAGCCGAGGACGAAGCTCGTTTCCTGCGATTTGCTCGTTTCGGCCACGTCCTCTATGTGGCCAGCCGTCAGCCATAGCTCGCTCATTCTCACGGACTGTTTCAGCTTGAAGTTTCCCCCGCTTCGTGCCTTGGCTATCAGCAGCAGGTCGGAGAACAGGAACAGGTGTCTATCCTGCGACTGCACACCCTGTGAATGTAAATGGAACAATGTCATCGTTCGTGATTAACCATCGCGAATTCGACGGGTCGATGTTATCCAACTTATCGCAATCCGCGTACGGAAATGGATGCCTCGAAAGATTGGATCTCAAAGGACAGGGGTGATGAAGGACAATTGCAAAGAATTTCCAATTTTTTGGCAATAGCATCACTTTATTTAAAAACCAGATCTTTGACCTATGATCAATTTATTTATATCAGTACTCCATTTATTATTTATTATTATACATTGTATTTGTGTAAACCTATTATTGTTCTTAGTTAGTTTTCTATATTAGTTTCTTTTCTTTGCTCTCTATAAAAAACAGATATAAAAATTGTATATTGTTTTGACGTTAATGGGTTCTTTACCAATAAAAAAATAAATAAATAAATAAAAATGACTAAATAGAGTATCTTTCTAGAGCAAAGGTTTTAAATTCGTTCAACACAAACTTAAGTGTTTTACATTATATCACGTTGTACGCTAAGGGATGATTCCTTTCACAGGTAAATAAATTAGGTTGGCTCGCAAATTTCTACCCGAAAATTACACCGCCCATTTTCTAAACTCTAATCCACTTTCTCGAATAACCACCACTGCAAATAATCGTAAAGCCCAATAGTTTACTTCATTCAAATTCGTGATCCCCCGTCAAATTTGCGCGAGCAGATATTTCTTATAAACTAAACGGATTCTAGGGATTTATGGGAGTGGATTGAAAAAAATCAATGGCTTACCGTGGTGAATTGTACCGGAGTCTCCAAGAGGAAGGTCCTCGGCGGTGACTTCGGTGCCGGCGAGTTATTCGACACGTTCAACGACTTCTGCGACAGCACTCTCGTCAGCCTTCCAGGGTTTCCGCCGTTCCTCTTGCGGATCAAGCTCTTCATTTTCTGAAACGAGACAAACCCGCGTTGCTACGTGAAACCAGAACAACAAATACCGCGATTATCCCTTTCGACGAGAACCATGTATTCTAATATAATTAATATTTAATTAACTCTAGGTTTATGAGACCCGTCGATTTGACGGATTTCGGATTTCATCGGCAAGATTCGCAAAGACAATTATCATTATACTTAGCAATTTATTAAACATCGTCAAATCTAATTGATTTATCGTTTTCATATTTTGTTATGTATAGTATTAATAGTTAGATAGTTACCAGTATGCAGCTCTATCTTTTTATTACATAATTTTGTACATATTAAAGGGCTATGTCCTTCTACTAAGTAAATAAATAAATGTATAGACAATATTTGCAAACCATAAAACTATGTTTTTTTTTATTTTTATTTTTATGTCTCAAATTTTTGTCCGCTACTGTACATCAGAGGTACTCATCGCCAGATTAACTGTATTTAATCGATATACTAATGATCTTTGTATTTAACATAAAGGGCTTTTCCTCGTTAATAAATAAATATTAAAAATATTAAGAATAAGGTGTGATTGAACAGTAGTTGAGTAAATAGTAGTGCCACGGGTCAAATTTACGCTTGTACGCCCACGTTAACGAAACTCTAAGGAGATTTCCCCGGTGCAGTTTCAGGCCGAGAGATTCCGACGGAGATCTCACGCTTTTCTCGTGGCCCCCATCATCCGGTGACGTCAAGGCGCGGAGGAGACGCGGATAAAACAGTTACACGGCTGACAAATAACTCCACCAAATATAGGCGCACGAAACACGAAAATTACAAGCGGCCGCGGGACAAACTGATTAACATACTTCGCTTTGACGGCGGTTCAACGTCGGATTCGAGTCCCTCGTCATTCCTCCGGGCCTCTTTTTTTCTCTTACGAAATCGACGGTGCCCACCGCAGCTTCGTTCCCTCGATTACAGATCGTAACTCGAACTCGTTGGAAACTGTTACATTCTCTAGACGCGCTGACAACACATGGATGGTGTTGCGTTTCATTGAACAATCGCGCATGTTAACCCTTTAGGGGTTCTTAATTTATTAATTAATATACGGGCATAGTCCAATTTATATGCATAAGTGATAAGTACAATACAGTATATACAGGGTGTGTATGTACAATTGTAAAGAGTTTGTAGTGTTAGGAATTCGAGAATATACTAAACAGGCATGCTTTAACCCTTTGCACTCGAGAGTTGATTATTAGTCGTCTAATGATACTAACTTCAAAAATGTTGAAATTCAAATTATTTACTAAGATTTGCTCATATTAAACGTTATTTAGTTCAGTTAAGTGATTTATTAAAATTTACATATATGACTATTTAACCTCTGAGTCTGATTAATAAACTTCACCTCTCAAACGTAAAGGGTTAAAATTGTTGCTGCCAGAGAAAAAGTCAACCCTCATAAAAAAAGTTGTTGGCTAGACTATCGATCCTGTTGATTGGATCTAAAGGAGCATGTTTGCGAATAGGGATTCTGAACAATTTCTCACTTTTACACATTTTGGCCAGAGTAAATCGTCGAGCAGAGTCGACTCCCCATTCATCGTTTCGCGGAACACTTCCGGTTGGAAACGTATCGACCCGTTTCAACGATTCTCACGGCCACTTGTAGAGCATTTTTCTTCGCGCTCGTGGAAAATGCGCGCGTACCACGGTTCCCACGCGCATCTCACCGGACGCTCCATCGTGACAGTGTATCCTCTCTGTCATTTGCATATGCGACAGATGTCGCGCCGTAGTGAAATTAAGTAGGAAGCAGTGTTACACTTTTCGACGTGGATGTTGGGGTAACTCGAATTATCAGAATTAATTGTTGGTTAACTTCTGATATTTATCGTTATATATAATATTATTGTTGCGTTTCAATTTGAATCCTTTTATCGACGATTAAACTCGTTTCGATCACCGACACAAATCTTAATCCGTTGATACGAATGACGAGGTAACTCTTTGTTCCAACGAATCATCGTCCCACGTATACCCAGCGTCTAATTAACATACTGGGCGGTAAGAAGTATTTATTTGGCATATTCTCGAATCTCTAACACTACAAACTCTTTTCAATTGTACTACACACCGCACTGTGTACACACTGTATTGTACTTATCTGTTATGTATATTCTTACGCCACATTACGCCACATGGAGTAACACGGAAGAAACACCCACAGGATAAATACATCACGCAGCAGATAAGCCGGAGCCTATGATTCCCAAACACATAGAACAATCCCGAAAAAAGAATAGTCAACGCAATCAGAAGATAAGCCCTAATCCTGACTACCATCATGGATATAAAAGAAGGACTAAGCACGCGAGGGAGCACAAAAATCGAAAAATCGAAGAATCAACGGGATATCAAGAATCAATCTTAGATCATTTAATATTGTAGTAGATAATAAAATTGTTTTTTTTTTACCGGTAGATTATCTCTCGCCCGTAACAATATAAATTGGGCTATGACCGTATTTTATTAATAAATTAAATTAAATTAAATTAAATTGAATTAAATTAAATTACCGTGGTGAGGACATCTCGTTCGTGCAGCCGGAGGTTGTCGCCGGGGAACAGCTCCTGGATGCGATGGAGATCACCCTCGAGCTGACCGCGCTGGAGAACAGCGCCGCTACCGACGCTTCCGTTCCCGTTCTCCACTAGGTTCCTCGCCTCTTGGCCAAGATACCTCTCGTATTCGGCCAGCCTCTGAACCTGCAACATTTTACAACCAATTTCTGATGAAACCAATGATTTCTATGGAACGCACTATCCTGAACGCATCGATCTCAACGATAACGCGGAGTACATGATAGGATCGCAAAACCGGAAGAAAGAAACGAGCAGGTCAACGATAAGCCACCGCGATAGAAAGATCGAGGATTTCTTTTCTCGTCAGGGATAACGATCTGTAGGATCATCATTGTCGTATCATACTAATCGCGACATCTGACGGAACCATAATTAGTTATAAGGTATGGGTGTGTATGTGTTTTTTTGCGGAACGTAAGAGTTAACTATTTTGTCTTACAAACAAAGCCATAGCAAATATAGTGTGTCACAAGTAAAAAGTATATAGGCAAATTTTATTGCTAATCGTCAAACGCATCAATCCACCAAAAAACCTAATCCAACACGATCACAGGATAATCGTCGATCCACGACGCATCGAAGCGAGTTATGTAAATTCACCGACGACTCACCGTTCAATCACGCCGGTTGTCGTCTCGTTCGAGCTAACTCGCTCGTCTCGAACGGGGAACTGTCGCGATTCTGGCCACGCGATCGGTTGATTCATCATCGCTTAATTGTTACACACCAGTTACACGAGCCGCAGTTTTTGAATCAACTGTTCGAATTTCAACCGGTCGGTTGTTTACAATAACCGACCACCTACGGATTCGCCACGGTTTTAGCTCCGCGCCAACGGAGAACAATCTGTTACATTTCGCTCTCAAGGCCTACAGTGATCGTGCATACATCACGTATAACGTAGACCAGCGTATGCAGGTATGAGACATCGACAGAAATATCGCCGCGAGTTGCAATTTCCCGCGGCTGCACGATCCGCCAAGCGCGCGCTGACGTTCTTTTTATTCGCTCCCACGTGCCACGAAATTTTCAATTAATCCTTTGACTGCTAAATACTTTTGGTCGAAGTGCTCCACGTGGACGGCACTCTGTTAGCAATTGTGTTGCTCTAAATGGGAACGAGGAAAAATTGACAAACGCATATACGCGTCCGTAATCCATGCGAGTAGCTTTTGTCAGACGCATATATGCGAGAGTAGTAGTCAAAGGGTTACACTTTATATAAAAGAATTCTAATTTTAACATGATAATTAATGCACTGAATTATTCCCTTTACTTAACCCTTTGACTGCTAAACACTTCTGGTCGAAGTACTCTGCGTGGACGACGCTCTGTTAGCAATTGTGTTACTCTAAATGGGAGCGAGGAAAAATTGACAAACGCATATAGGCATCCATAATCTATGCGAGTAACTTTCGTCAGACGCATATATGCGTCCGTAATCCATGCGAGTAGCTTTCGTCAGACGCATATATGCGCGCATAGTAGTCAAAGGGTTACACTTTATATAAAAGAATTCTAATTTTAACATGATAATTAATGCACTGAATTATTCTCTTTACTTAACCCTTTGAGTGCTAAATACTTCTGGTCCAAGTGCTCCGCGTGGATGGCACTCTATTAGCAATTGTGTTGCTCTAAATGGGAGCGAGGAAAAATTGACAAACGCATATAGGCGTCCATAATTCACACCAGTAACTTTCGCCAGAGACGCATATACGCGTTCATAATTTACAGTTTTCGTCAGACGCATATATGCGCCCATAGCAGTCAAAGGGTTAAAACACGACCAACCAGGCCGTTGTGTACCACCCACGCAGCAGCAAAGGCTGGCTTTCGTAACGAAAGAACGCCTCTCTTCCCTGGTGTGCCTGAATCGAACCAGGAATCGGATCTCGGCCAGGGTATCAAGCACGATCTACAAACGAGAGGCTCGAATCGAGCGGATCTACTCAAAGCGCGGTCGTTCGAATCGCGGTTAATCCCATCCTGGGAGGCCGGCTTAAGAGGAGCCGCTAACGAGACCGAATTTGTCTCCGCCGATCGATTATCCGATCGATCGAGCGTCGAGAGGTTGAGCAATCGCTCGGCCATTATCATATGAGAACACACCCGTGTCGTTTCGTCTCGAAACACGCTTCCTACTTTCGGTTTCAGCCGGTTTCGTGAACGGTTTTTCTATTTCATACTGGAGGTTACTCGTAGCGATACGATCGAGCTGAAAGACAGGGTGAAAATTGTGATCGAGTTTTATTTTCTGTTACTAATATCATCCAAATGAATAGGCATTATTTCACAATTAGTATATCAGTATCCATACCTTTCACTTTTTAATAAAATTATAAAAAATCCCCAGATGTGCTCTATCTAACACAAAAATAAACAAAGCTTTCATCGACGATTAAGAATCGATCATTTTGATCGCTAAAATTAAATACCTACTTAATATCTAAATTCTCATTTATTGAATCGTAATAAGATCCTTCGTGCAATCGGTATAATACATTGATATTCATACCTTTCACTTTTTTGATAACATTATAAAAAATTCTCAGAAGCGTTCCATTCAACACAGATATACACAAAGTATCCATCGCCGATTAAGAATTTTGATCGCTAAGGTTAAGTACCTACTTAACATCTAAATTCCCATTTATTGAATCACAACAAGATCCTTCGCGCAATCGGTATACCTACAGTCGACGAATCGGACATGTAACCCTCGTCCACGAACACGTCCACGTACTTGATGAACATCTCGATCTACGAGCCAGTTGGCGAACGCGTCTCCTAACGGTCACACGCGACGACACTGCGTGGAGATATCCGCGAAGACATTCACCAGCCAATGGTTCGACGCTGTTCGTGCAACCGTCGAGGAACAAAGTCGCGAAACGAGGACCGGTTGCTCGCCTCGAGGCTGCCAGACTGAGAGAAGCGAGCGAGATTTTCGCGAGCAACGCGTGTGCGCTACATACGTATGTACATCTTTCGCGCGCTATGAATCATCGACCCACCGGAAGTGAGCAGCGGTAGGATCGCCCCTGAGCGGAGGCTGGCTGGTGTGTCACCGTTTTTCTCACCTAGCAGCGTCGATGACTGGACGTAGCACCGTGTTTGGCGACCACCTTCTTTTAACACTTTACCGACCGGAAGCCTGTTAATCGGCTTTTTATATGCTTCAGTTTGTAAATTTTATAATGTTCCCTTACACGAAGGTAACTGTTTTCAATAAAATCGTATATGTATATTGTAAAGAGATGTTAAACTATTAATAACTCGAAGGAAATCATTGTGTTCGATTTATTAATGATGCATTTCTTCCGAATTGAGTGAACTAGTCGGGAATAAGTTGATCCACGAGCGGTCGGTAAAGTGTTAACACGTTCGCTATGGGGTCTGAATTTAGTGTTCTCGCCATGGGGTGGTGTCTTTTTTGATACTTTCTCCCATCTTTCACGGCGTTGATTCGAAATTAACACGTTCTGTACCAAGCTGTTTTTTAACCAAATGTCATTGTCTGTTTGTGAACAGAGAAAGTATTTTTTGGTATCAATAACTATTAACCCTTTGCACTCGAGATGCGACTACTATTCGTCTAATGATACAAACTTTAAAAATTTTCAAGACGAGAAGTCGAGACTTTCAAATTGTCTACAAACATGGCGAAACCTCGTGAGAAAACAAAATGGCGCGCGCTCTGTTCGATAAAGAAGCAATTACCCACCGAAGTAATTTAGTAGTTTAGTGAGAAATTTATTCAACTTGGTAATACGCTTCCTGAACGTTCGGAACGCTCGCAAAAACTGAACCTCTCACGTTTGCGCTTCCTGTTTAGAACAACGAGGCTTCCTCCGCGCGCAATATCGCAGCCGATTCAATTACCGGGTGAAAGCTGAAGGCCATCATCACCCAAAGCGAAGAAAGTCTCTCCGAGCAAAACGAAAACATCCGATCGATCGTATCCCGCGGTTCGATCATCCTGAACTTTCCATCCCGATTAACACGTTCGCGACGGGATGTATCACAGGTGCCCCATGGGGTGGTATTAAATTTTACCTTTTGAGTGCTTATGGGCGTATGTTTAGGTCTGACGAAAGTTGCTCGTAGGGACTATGGTCGTATATACGGGAATCTTAGTGAATATTAGACGACTAACAGTCACCTCTCGAGTGCAAAGGGTTAATTTCTTCACGCCATTGCATTATCGATGGTAATATTAAAAAATTGATAAGTATTGACATTTGCCCAAATTGTATTTCTACCAATTTGAACGCGGCGATCACAGGTTGACCCCCACGGCGCCAAGTTGAGTGCCGGTCACCGGTGACCCCCGTGGCATTCAACGTGTTAAATCGTAACCAACCCCTAAAAATCATAGAAGCTTCTCACCGCTGTTCTAACTACTGTTACAAAAATTTAATCTTGTTCCCTTTCTCTAACAGACCTAGAACTTCTCTCCCATGACTCTGATAATACGTAAGCACTAACATAATGGTAGACATTTTAATCCATCATCGAACCGCGACCGCCGCTCCGTTCATTCTCGTTTCTTTAGCGTGCCGCTGTAATCATCGTTCTTCGGTTCATTAAAGGGGGCCGGAAAATTTCTCTTTCACGGTGCAGTTTGCACAGTTTTACGCTATCAGCATTCCTCGATGCGTATCATTGGCAAGAGAGAAGGCACGCTAGATCCCTCCCCTCCCTCCGCCAACGTATCCTTCTCTCCCCGATCGGTTATACGTTTTCTTTCGTTCCGTTTCCCATCGTCATTGTTCCAGCCGACACACGTAGATACTTTTACGTGGCATTCTTGTCCCGGCACCGTTTCTGGGCCCCTTTTCGCACACTTTCACCGCCGCCACGTCGATTATGTTCCTAGGAACAGCTCGAACATGGAACGACGCGGCGCTGTACGCTCGATCGCCGCTCGATAATCGTTATCGAGTCACGAGCCGACTCGCGCGCGATTCGTTAACCATCGTGTGTGTATCTCGTTTCCGCGAGTACAAGCGTACGAAAACTGGGACCACTTTCTGTTCACGACAACAGGAACGCGTCACTTTTTTACCACGGCAACGTAAAAGCGGATATTGCCACGTACAGTAGCGGACAAAAGTTGAACCCTTCGTTCGAATTTTCTCATTTAGGTGTTACAAATTGAAAGATTTAGCGGTGTCGCTAACATGTTTTTGATTGAAGGCGCATTCAATAACAAAATTGATTGCACTCTAAGAGGAATCAATTCAATAACAATGCAATATAAGGAACGGTAAATGGATGCCGGCTAAATCCGGCGCTGGTAACGAAAGGGTTAAGACCAAAGGGTAAACGAAAACGAATTAATTAATTAATAAGGAATAAAACACGATAAATAAAATTCGTAATCTATGCTAATCGATAAATAAATTGTACCATAATAAAGACCGTAAAACGATGTTTTGCATTGTCTGGTCGTCTTAAACTTTTGTCCGCTACTGTATCGTGTAACAGGAACTCGAATCGACGCACGAAGCGCAACTATGTGTTCCTTCTGGTTAATAGGACTCGGACACATGACACACTCCAGTTCCCAGACATTTTTCTCACACAGGCTGGCTACGGTCACCGCTAACAACCCAATCGAGATTTTTCTTTTTTCCAGGGACTAATGCATCGCGAAAACCACGCGGAAACGAGGTAGCATGGGACACGCCAACGTTTCACGATCCCTGGAGCCTAATATTTGTATCCCTAGCATGGGTAGCTCTATTTTAATATGTACTCATCAAAGGCAGTTTTGTTTCGCTACGATCTCACCGATGATTTCACTTTGTATCTCTTGTTCCTCGCTATGCTGTCTTATATACTTAAGAATGAAGCGTACTGTAAATACACGACATCCTGGAAGCAATGTTGCAAATGTACTTAAGTAGACATACAATAAGTACCTCTCGTATTACCTTTATACCACGATTAATGATTGCCTTTATACCATCGTTTGCCGACACAAGTATCAAATACAATATTTCCTGCACACATCTATCCGTCCACCGAAGTCTAATTTTCAAGACCAAATATCCTATCATACTGCTTTATTTCGATCTAATCCTCCGCGTCTCTCGAATGAAAGAGGAGATTCGAAGAAAGCGAAGCAAGAAAAGAAATACAACTCGAGCTGCTTAAAGAAAGCAGCGGTATCCTCGAAAGGACGTCAGACGGGGCTCGTACCCCCGATTCGTCTCGACCCACAAAGGGATCCGCGTCCCAATCGCGGCTCAGGATCAACGGAGTAAATACTCTGGAAGGCAGTAGGCATCATCTCTACCATCAAAGGGGATTTCGTCCAGAAACGCTCGTAAAAAGGAGACGGCTATCTCAGGAAAATCAAGGACAGAGAAAGATTTCATCGCGGAGGGTGGCATCTCGAGGGGTAGGTGTCCCTAGTACGCATGCGAGGCTGCTTGTTAACCCTTTGAGTACTGAATACTTTAAGTCGAAATGTTTTGTGTGGATAGCATTATTGTTACTTGCACATTAGTATTTATGTTGCAGTAAGTGGAAGATCGAAAAACAAACGCATATGAATGCTGAATATTCTAAGGAACGGGGATAACGACTGCCAATTAGAGAATAGTAACAAACTGCTACATAGAAAGACAATACTGTAGTATACAAATAGTTACACAAATAGCTAGACACATAAATTCACACACACTCACACGAAGAGAGACACGATACATATATATTACGACGCGCAGCACTAACTAATATATAGTCCTTCAGGAGCTTGATCTTTGTATAAGTAAAGAAAAAATAATAAAAGTACATCGTTTAAAAGTTTAAGATTTAGCCTTCCTTTTTCTAAAACCAAACCTCCCAACACTCCCCCCCAAGAGTTCTAGGGTTAATCAGCCACACAAAAGAGCATCGCGTCCTGAGGGATTCGCGTTAACGAGGAAACGGGAGAGGAGGGATGAAAGATCGTGGAGAGAAGAAGGAATACAGCGTCGTTTCGTTCCGTGGAGAGGATTTCGACGGTAATCCCGGATACAGTCGGTTAAATTATTGCTAATTAGCATAGCAGCCGCGTGCATCCGGGGAGGGAGGGGGGACGAGCGGGGAAGATTCTTTTCTATTAGAGAGGTGCCGCTCGATCTCGCGCGCTCGTAAATCGAGCTTTCTGGCTCCGGGCGTAGAAATCCGATTCCGCGTATTATTCCCGGCGGTTTGCACAATCGAACACACTTTGTGCGTTTGGTCGACGTACTTCTGTCGCGAGGTCGTCACTTTTACTTAACTCGGAGGGGACACGCGTCGAAGAGAAACGCCGTTTTCCCAGCGAGATCCTCCTTTTATAATAACTGAGAAACTTGCGACCTATCCTGTGTCTTTAACACTAGAACTAGCAGAGCAGTCAAAATGACCAATTGCTGACTATCCATAGCAGTCTTATAAATTCACTGTGGTAAATCTTTAAAAATTTTCTATGATTTCTGCAGAAAGTATAAATAAAGATTTGTTTCCTATGCACTCAATATCTTTTCATGTAATTTTCAATTTGATCTCTGTCACGCAAATCAGTACACTATAATTGTCGATAGTTCTAGTGTTAATTGGATAAGCACCCTACAAGGGGTTGAGTAGCGTAAAAAAAAGAAAAAAATATTGGATAAACAAAACATTGAAGGTAGACTTTTTTGAACAAAAACCTTAATGATATTTTATGTCAAAATAACTGTAATGACACTGCTAGCTGTGAAACATTGTGCAACCCCCTTAGGGGTTGTTATTCAGAGACATGATTATAGAAAATTCTCGCACCTATTCATATTTACGCGTTTTAAGATTCCACGTTACAATGAGCCTAGACAATTAGAAATTTAACGTATCTACGAGTATCTAATTAATCACAGCATGAAAACCGATATAAACGCAGGAGCGTGTAAATACCTCGTGTAACCACTGTACGCGAATACGAATAGGTTAAGGTTGTACCTCCAGCTGTGGCATAAAATTACCATTAAACGATAGAAAGTTCGATACACCTGGACACAACCAATTAGTACGTAAATACTAAAGCAAAACACAATGACCTGCGAATACTTTCTACAGCCGCTACAGGCTGATGCAAACGGAGATAGCGTAAGAAGTAAATTCATCGCTACAACTACGCTACACGTATCGTAGTAATCTTCTATAACCTTCGACCAATAATTTCACATTCAAATAGTGCGTCGAAACTTCCACCTGTTTATTTATTTAATTTATTTATTCTCCATGCCCTGTGATTTTAAGAACCTCCACATTTACATCGCTTGTTTCTCAGAAATACACAACACGCTTAATCTTAATTTAACCAAAGTTGGCTTAACGCTATATCTATCGACGGTTAGGGTATACTTATTTGTAATGAAGAAATCAAATTGAAAATTATATTAAAATAATACCTAATATGAGGGAAAGAAACCATAATGATTACAATAAAATTGATAATTATTTACAGTAATTATAAATTTCCAAAGGTGTATGTGTCACAATAAATTTACCAAGTTTCCACGAAAAATTACTTTTCGAAAAATTACTACCACGAATTGGTCATTTCGATCGGTCTTGGTCGTTATAGCGTTAAACACTTAATTTAAACGCTACCCCGTTTACAATAAAATTGTGAAACAAAGTACGTCTCCAGCTGAATTCACGTTACTGTTGTGTCACTCTGTAGAAAGAGGGGAAAAAGCCATCGACCACGGGAGAGGGCTGGCGGCGGTTAATTTGTCGGGCGGCCGGCACGATAATCTGCCCGTCGGGGTGATCAATCATTTAATTAGTCAGCGAGAACGTGCCCGCGGCTGGAAATTGTTCGAACGCGGTGAATGGAAGAGAAAGGTCGCGGGAATCCGTGGCGACGGCCTTTTTGCCCCGTGCTCAAGCGATACACGTCCACGAGTGCATACATCGGTCGATGCCTGGAATACGCACGGATATGGTTGTTGTGTGTAACCGCGGCCTGCCGCGTACATCTGGAAACGTCTACCTAAACGTATCTACCGTTAACCACGTCGACCCCGCGACTCCTAGCGTTCGAGCTATTTCTCGACGAAACTCTGTTTCCGCCTCTGTGCACCAGGTCCAGACCGAAAGACGTGCTCCTCGATGTCTCGATTGGCCGTAGGTCGAAGGAGACCCTTGAGAATTTTCAGTTCTGGATTCTAAATTAACCGTTGCTCTACAATTTTTCGGCGATGACGTACATATTCGTTGGCGTTGTTAGTTACTGATAAGGAGCTATCAGTAGCTCCTATCAACTGATAGCCTCTTACGACTAATCATTGTAATGCTTGTATGTAAATACCAAAGGGTTTATTTTGATCTCTATACAATAATAACAATAATAATAAAAATAATAAAAAAAAAATTAATAATAATACTTGTTAGCTATTTTAACGTACCGTCTCAGATGCAAAGTACTGATATGTAAAATTTAATTGATGCGAATTATTGCTATAACGAAGTCAAAACTAACATAGTGAAATATCAGTGTACAGTAGATTATTCGAATAGTGATTATGTAAATTTTGGTTATCAAAGTCTGAGTTACATACTGTGTGTATTTAAACCTTTTTATCTGATACCGCTTAATATACTTTTATATTACGTTTTTCTTTATTAAGTATAAATCCTTTCGGGTAAAAGACGTTCATTTTTTTGAAAACCGTTTAGTCGTTGAATTGGAATCTTTCAGACTGATTATCCAAAAGGATTTGTCCCATAACAAATTCAAATAATCGACGTTCTACTATAACGTGTATTTGGCAATCTTTAAAATTAATCGAAGTAAATTTTCAGGATAAAAAGTACGAGACGTGGCGCTGATTTAATAATCGTACCTAGATTTTTTATTGCGTTCGGACTATGATCCCGTGGTCGCAAAGCAAAGGGTTAACGCGTTCGCGGGATAAGAATCGCGGATAAGGATCGAGGAGGCTGGTCGGTTAACGGAAACTACTGGCCTCTCTCCTCAACGAATTTCGCGGGTCAATGTCTGTATGAGGAAGGCCAGTTCGATTGTTATCGCGTGTTTCTCTTCGCTCGTTTAAGATAACGAGTTCGCCGGTTAATAGGGACCCCAGTAATAGTACGTAGCAATATGATTGCTGGCTTCAACGGTAGCTATTCGTTGTGGGTATTCCGTGAACTGGTAACCTCGTTGCGGAGTTATTTATTATTGCGATTTTATCCGTGGTCTCCTTCTTTTCCTACACGGCACGCTTTTAGGCGTTACAAATTGAGTGCAATGAGTTTCCCTGGATAATCCTCCATGTTACCCAGAAATAGGCTTAAAAGAAGATTTTCTTAATGCTAGGAGACTTCGTCCATCAACTTTTCATAATTTCACGAAACGATTGCACGAAATTTACATACAACAGTGTACGTATGTAATAACACGTGTCAGTATGTATCACAATAAATTTATCAAGTTTCCATGAAAAATTACGAATTGGTCATTCTGATCGATCGTGGTAGTAATAGTGTTAAACGTTACAACGAGAGATCCGTGATCGTGGATAACTCACAAAAATGAACCCCGATCGGTGCCCCCTTCGAAAACCCGGACAATCCCGCGACGAGAGGAGCGCAATTTTTCAGCCGATTGCGCAGCCGATCGTGCAACGCGGCGAATGGAAGCGGCGACAAGGCCCCGGAGGCACGTCTCGCACAAGAGTCTGTGGTAACTTTTTCCATCAGCATCCCGATATTACGAGAGCAACCGCGAGAGCCGTGGACGGGTTACACGCACCCGGGACAAATTGCCGCGCGTTTGGACTGACGCAACGTGGAACACCTGTCCCGGCTCGAAAAGTTACAAAATCCGCTTCCTGTGGCGGTGATTTACGCGCCGGCCTTAACTAGATTTACATTCGACATTAACAGAAACAAATCTTCCTCGCCTGATCCGCCGCCGTAGCGAGGATCGATTAATAACGAAGGCCCTCTCGCGCGCGCTCTCTTCGCCGTTTCAAAACCAGAGATATTAACCCTTACTCACTCTCTCTCTCTCTCTCATCCTCTCTGATTCCCTCTCATTCTCTTTCTTTTATTCCTCCTCCCCCTCACTCATTCCCTTTCATCCTCTCTTTCTTATTCTCTCTCACCCTCTCTCATTCCCTTTCTCTTATTCCTCCTCCCCCTCACTCATTCCCTTTCATCCTCTCTTTCTTATTCTCTCTCATTCTCTTCCTCTTATTCCTCCCCCCCCCTTCAACCCCTCTTTCTTATTCTCTCTCACCCTCTCTCATTCTCTTATTCCTCACCCCCTCTTTCTTATTCTCTCTCACCCTCTCTCATTCTCTTTCTATTATCCCCCCCTCTCTCTTATTCTCTCTCACCCTCTCTCATTCTCTTTTTCTTATCCCCCGCTCTCTCCCCTCATCCCCCTTCATGTGTGATCACTTGTACACGGGTGTCTCGCTTCCACGCGTACAGCAAGCTCGACACGCCGATCACGGCGGTTCGTTTATATAACGTAATGGGCATTAATAACGCGGCATCGAGGTCAAATCCACGCGGAATGCATATAACGCGCGCGCACGCTCGCGTACGAGTGTCGAGGAATGCAACGTGCATTACGTACGATATATAGGCGTGCATAAGCGTGCACGTACCTTGCAAGAGGCACGTTGCAAGAAACGCGAGGATATACCGTCGACTACCGAGGGGGATTACGAAACGACCACGGACAATAATTTCGTGGCGGACAACAAGCGAGGGGGGCCGGTCTAGAATACAGAATCTGCATTCTAGCAAAATAATTTCTCGACGAATGCGGACATTTTTTAATATGTAGTATTCACCTCAGTTTATAATTTAATTATTTACAGTGGCGGATGAAAGTTGAGGACCAAAGGGTCAAGGAAAATATATAAATTAATATCTTAACTACGGAAGACGTCATGTGAAATATTTTAAAAATATGGTGTTAAAAAAAAGTAACAACATTTTTGGAAGGTATAGAAACTAATAGTAATGCTGACACTGATAGTGGTGACGAGGATCTATATTTTAGAATTACTAGAAGTATGCGCAGTCCGGAAGTTATTTTTGATATTTTCACATAAAAGAATCATTATTTTTCTATTAAATAAAGACATTTATAAAATATAAGTATATATATTTTCTTCCCGTCTTAGCGGTTAGAAACCTTGTATTAAAAGGATTCTATTTAAAAGAGAGAAGTTTCGCCTTATTTGTAAACATTTGAGATTTCGTCAAACGAATCACCGAAAAGGCTCGCGTACGCGCACAGCAAATAGCCTGGAGGATTCCGCACGGATTTCTTCGAAAGAAAGTTCGTGGCCGCGGTGAACCTGTTTCGTCGATCCATTGAAACGAGCCTAACGGACGGGGAACAACACCGGAGGTACAGTAGCGGACAAAAGTTTAAGACGAGAGGATAATGTGAAGCATAACTTTATGGTCTGCAAATATTGTCTGTACATTCATTTTTATTATTATTATGATAGGAAACTATTTATCGATTAACATGGAATACAAATTTTATTTATTATGCTGTTGCTTATAAATCGATTAATTTATTCTCGTTCACTCTTTGGTCTTAAACTTTTGTCAGCTACTGTATATACACGCGGTCTACACTGAGCGTGGTTACGAAACCTCGGGTATCCGCGAGCGACGATAATTCCTCGTCGAAGCCACGACACGCTCCTCTGCCCACATTAGCCTTTCGCCGATCGCGTGTGACGCTTCTTCGAGAGGACAGGAGAAGAATCTTCGTTGGAAGAAGGGGGACTCGAGGCGATTGTTCAACGATCGTCTCGTCTATTGTAAGGATTTACGGGTTGCCGAGGATTAGGGTCGATTTTGAAGTAACGATCAAAAGGAAAGTGAAACTGGTATAAATTGATGGCATAGCTGCGATAAGGGTGCGATAAGGCTGATTTCAGCCCTTATCAGGAAATCGTCGTTATATCTTTTTTACAATTGAAAATGAAAATTATAATGTGTATTCTTCTGTTAATAGCAACGATAGAAAGCAGAGTTTATTAACATTTAAGTATTACTATACTTTTAACTCTTTAATCGTTGTACTCTCGAAACCAGATCCTTGCAGCTAACGCCTCAATCGATTGAACTATAAATTTCATCCGAACGCATAGTTTCGTGAAAAAGTCAACAACGAAAATAGCGTATTTTTATTTCAACCGTTGGACTTGATACAGTTACAACGATATGTTGTAGCCTTGAGTAATGTTCGTGTAGCTCACTATATTTATTGTTAGCCCGTTTAAAATGAACACAATAGAATTAGTTTTGCAAATCGCCAAGTGCCGTAGAAGTTATTTATTTCTCCGCTAAAATTAGCCACTGTGACTTTTCGTCAACCATATATTTGGCTGATTTCGTATCGAATATTCTGAGGCGCACACTTCAGCGGGAACGTGGGTGGACGAGAGGGATCCCTCGAAATTGGTCGCCGTCCAAGAGAAACAATGACCACGAACAGTTAATCCGACGGAGTTATTTATCATCCCTTTTGCTGAATCGGATAAAGGACCGCGGTGACTAAGTATCGCAGAACGAATCTATAAAGTTGTCGAGCTTTTTGTGGCAACCGAAAAATATCAGACTGCTTTCTACATAAATAAGATACAGTAGCAATAACACCGCAATAATGTGTAACACGAATAACATGTAACAGTAATAATAATGGTAAGAAGAAACAGCAAAGACTACGCTAATGGCGAAACTTTTTCACTTATATCGAGTTTCTCATCATTAACTGTCTCATGAATTTAAAATTAAGTGTGTCATAAACGCAAAATTTATAAGCATTTATAGGCGCTCACGGTAGCCTAGGGGTTAATTAAAATTTTAACACTTAACCAACCAAATGGGGAGATCTCCCATTCTTTCTATTTACTTTTGTTATTAGTTTCGTCATAGATAAATGAAACCCTTCTAATCGATTAACCTAAGCTTCGCCTATATTAAACGTCATTTAGTTTAGCTAAGTGACATACTAAAATTTACATATATGACTATTTAACCTCTGAGTCTGACTAATAAACACTGTTAAATAATTATACCCTTTTTGTCTGTTGAACAATATTTAATTATTAATATACCAATCTTATGCGAGTACATCTCGACCTGAGCTCTCGAGCTACGACTACTTCTACATTACAACTACGGCTGTTACTAGTTTTCATAGTGGGGATATAGGTGTGACTGACAACAAATAGATGTCGTCACAGGTTCTATGATTTGGTGTCTATTGTACAGTAGCTAGATATTGTTGGAACATTCATGCTTAATATTCAACAAACACATTAACACGTTGAACGCCACGTCACCCAGATATGGGTGATGTTTCTTGTAAACGGTTGACACTTTTCTAATTAAAACAAGATTTTGGAGGTATATTTATACTAATTTTATTTGTAACACAATTATGATAAGTATATACGATATAAAGTAACAATAAATTATAAAGTAAATATAACATTGCGCTGTTTACAGTCCGAGTCTCGGGTTTGGGTCCTAGTAGAAACTCCACCGATTTACGATTGGGCGTTCAACGTGTTAAAGTCTCAAAATTTGCGAAACTATCATTTGGCGACTAACAGTCGCCTCCCGAGCTTAAAGGGTTAATACGCGCAACGATACCGTAATCGTTGTCGGATGCTAGTGTTCGAAATGAAGCGATTCCGGTAGCGGTAGCGGGTGGCCGCGTAAAAATTCGCCAGGTCACGATGTTCATTCATTAGGCGCACGCGATGCGGCAGAGCGACACGACGCGCGCACAGGATACAGTGTGTGTTTAATAGCAGCCAGCGGCTCGAGAGCCGCTTGAGCGAAGGCAGTGCCAAGCCTTGGCTTAGATTCCAGCTCCGTCGCCGTACGATAAACCCGCGAACGACCAGCGGCGTAGGACAGTTGCTCCTCGAGGACCTTCCCCTCTTCGTCCCTCCAGCGGCGCGTATCCCGCTTTTGTACGGTACTTTCTCCTCGCAGCGGGATTGTGACACGTAATTGCATACTTTCGTCGACGGGTTATGATGAAAGTTCCAGGCAGAAAATCAACCGTCGCTCTCTTGCTCGAACGTACACACATGCAGTGTTTCCTTATCGCGAACACGGGGTCCTTTCGTTCGCAAGACAAGTCTTTATGGTCTCCTCTTCACCGGCTGCGTCTCCATAACGACGGTTTCATTTCGCGACGACGTGGAATCGAGAGGTGATGGGAAGAGAATAAAGTAAAAAGAAAATAAAAGCGATTCGCCTGCAAGACGCGAGCCAAACCGAACCAGGAAACGACGAAAACGTCGAGTAGATTTATAGGCGAGAACGTGTACACCGCGGTGGGGTAGTTCTACGCCTCTGCGCTTACACGTACACACACCTTCGCTATTTAGCGGCACCTCGTAATAACCACCGGCAAAGGTATTCGAGCCACGACCAAGGAATCCCATTCCGTTCACCTCGATCGCGGGAATTCCGATAGCGGGGAGGGCCACGACCGAGCTTTCGCGGCGCGATTCACAGCTAACGATTAGTAGGGATGTGCGGGTACCCGAAATATCGGGTCGGGTCGAGAAATTATTATCGAGATCGAGTCGGGTCAGAATCCTGCAAAACTGTAATATTCATGAATCCGAAACTAATAAAGGTAATTTCTAGGGGTGTGCAGGTACCCGACCCGAGTTTAACGGTTTATACTCGAGAGGTGACTGTCAATCATCTAATGATACAAACTTCAAAAATTCTTAAATTCAGAATATTTACTAACATTCGCCTATATTAAACTTCATTTAGTTTAGTTAAGTAGTATACTACAATTTACATATACGACTATTTCTCCTCCGAATCTGACTGATAAACAAACTAACTGAAGTCTGAAAATATGAGAAATTATCATTTAGTGACTAATAGTCACCTCTCAAGCGCAAAGGGTTAATTTTGGGTACCCGACTGCACGGGAACCAGAACTTTACGAACTTTCGGGACCCAACTCAATCCAACCCGAAGCTCGGGTACCCGAGGTATCACACCCCTATTAACACTATTCCTAGCGACACTTCACGCATACCTACTCCTATCGCGACATTCCCACGTAAGACAGACTACAAATTTTTCTGAGAAAGTAAACAATGAGAAAAGAAGTGAATATTGAAAAATGTATTATAGGTTTAGTTGAGGAAAAGTTTAAAATTTAAAGGTGGTTCGATTACGTTGTGTATGTGAAATTCTAATCGAAATTTTAAAAACGGTCATTTGACCGGTCGTGGTAGGAATAGTGTTAACGATAGAACCGGGGTTTCACCCAGGTGACAATGTAATCGCTCGTCAAGCCTTTCGAGCGTGTGTCTCTTCCTGATCGCGTCAGGCTGGGACAGAGACAATTTCACCAACCCTGTCTCCGTCCGTGGAGGAGCGCATGCTGGCGCGTCACAATTTGCTCGACGACGCGCGATCGATCGGGGACCGTGTTCCACGGAGAGGCCCCGAGCTTCAGTCCCCGACAGACGGGACGTGGCACGTATTAGGCACGCCGCGATACCGTTAGCCGTTCGAATAGATGGCGCTGGGAGCGTCGTTTGCTCGGCGCATTGCATTGCACGATCGCGAGGACAGGTAAAATCGGTCCGTATCGACACGAGCGCGCGCGTTTCACAGGTGTGTGGACGATTTTTCGACCTCGAACAACGAAAGTCCCGACGCGTGTCGCGTTCGCGGGCCAGATCACGGGGCCAGATAGCTTGTAGGTTAACGGGTTGAAGGCAGACGGCTACGTGCAGACGGTTAACGGGCGCGACAACGATAACATTGTCCGGGGCACGAGCGGTGTCGCGTGCTTTCTCCAGCGGTCCCGTAGAGCGAACATCGACGGACCTGCGACGAGAACAACACGACCTGTGTTTTTCGTAGATGTTGGGGTTCATCCATAATCATAAAATGAAGTATTTTAATCATAATTAGTAGGGTAGTTATTTTGCTGTTGCAGAAAATGTATTGATAAATGCTTGCGAATAGATGTCACAAGCGAGCAACTACAAAATTGTAGTTTACTTAATGTTTTATTTTAAAATATTGTCCAAATTATATTTTCTACATAAAATTAAAAAGAAAAATTTTTTTTAATTACGGAATTACACCGAAATTATTATAATAAGATATGAAAATATATTGATATATGATGGACTTGGATAGATCCCCTTCTCAGTCCTAACTTCCTGGAGTACACGATTTAGCATTTAGGGGATGAGACAAAAATTCAATTCGAGTTTCCTCGAAGTTCCCCTCAGTCGTGTTTGCGAACATATCAATTTGAATAAATATCGTGTTTAAGTCGATTCACGTTCGACGAATTTACTCGATTTTAAGAGCACTGATAAGAGGGGATCCGTTTTCGAAGTTCCGTTCGAAGTCGCAAAGGGATGGCGATCGAGCCTTAACGACGCGAACGGGGAGGAAGGGGGAATCGAAAAGTCGTGTCGTCGGCCAAGGAGAATCGGTGCCGATGAAAGGAAGGAATTTGGTGAATGGGAGTGCCGCGACTCGTTTTTCCACTACAATGGCATCAGTCGTATGCGAGACAGAGACACAGGCGAGCGGACTCGCTGCACACAGAGGATCGATCCGTGTGCATCGAGGAGCCGTGGAATTTCTCGAAGATTACCCCGATCACGATCGTCCAAGGTGATCGAGGAGAGTGTATCTATCGGTATCGGCCGGAAATTTCGAAATCCAACGAATCCATTTCGACGACGAAACACTCTCGAGAGAGAGAGAGACGTCGAAAACAGTTTCGACGTCACTCCGTGGGAGAGATGGGACACCACGATAATCGTAGGTGCTCGCTTCGTCTGGCAGACGTCGCCCACAGTTGTTCCATTGGAAATTTCGTGGAAATTTAAGCTTGTCCGGGTTATATTATATCTCGTGGAACCGTGGCGGTCGTTGAATCGAAAGCGAGCCGAAATCTCCGAAAGCAAGCGTGGAAAGTTCCTCGGGGGATCTATGACCGCGGCTCGCGAGATAGCCAATTCGTTGATCGAGAGAAAAGAAAAAGGAGAAACGGAGAAACAAAACAATTATCTGTTTTTTCGTGATAAATAATCGAGTTATTTATAAATTGTTCGACGATCGAGTATTCGCCTGAAAGAAATCAATTTTATTTTTATTTTCATTTATTCCTACGTCCCAGCTGAAGCGTACCTACGCCTGATGATTATTTTCCTTGGTTATGATGATAAGAGAAATATTTCACGTATAACTTGACTCAATTATTAAAATATTAAACTATTCGACCGAGTAGCTTCAATTTCTCTAAAGATAGGTTAAAATATATTCCGCCATGCATAAAAAGCTAAGCAAAAGGTGGGACCAGTTTTAGCCCACCTAACCCCAGAGTTGAACGTGTAGATTAATTCTCTCCCGAAATCGCTTCGAATACACGGAACGTAAGAGACCCTAGAGGTTCTCAGATTTAAAAAAAGAACCTGCAGAAAAAGCAAATGAGAGGGAGCGAAGGAAAGAGCGGACCAGGCTAGAAATCGTTATCGCGACGCCTGGGATAAATTCGACGGGCGTTAAGGCGTCCGTAAAAATGGCGTTTAATCGAGGGTTCTCAGTGGCGCCCCACCCTCGCATTTTTCACGCGCCTTACGGTCCCCATTCGCTTTCCGTGGAAGAAAAATCGCGCAATTAGCGCGACTCTGAAACCAAATCGAGGTAAGGGAGCTGCGATAAAAGGAATCGACCGACCATCTTCATGGGGAGAGGGGAGAGGGATGAGCAGGGTGAAAAAAAAGCGGACCAGCGAGATTGGCCGGAGTAAAGTCAAAAGTTTCACGGTGCAGATCCGTGATAGCGACCTGAACGACGACGACGACGATGACAACAGGGACAGGAGAGGGAGGAGGTGGGTGTCCTTGGAACATGGTAGTTAACCACCACCAACGGCCACGGAGGAGACCATTACCATCGGATGGTGGATCCTGTCTCAGGGAGGAGAAAGAGAGGTGCGGACCCGAGAGATGCGTGTGCACGCGCCCCCGTCGACCAAATAAGACCACCGGGGCAACATCGAGCGAACCTTCTGCCTCTCAGCTTGCTTCCCCTGGGCTTTCTGCTCATCTGTTTTGCGGTATGCAAAGTGATCGGTGTTAGGGATCGATAATTATTTGTATGTATTATGAAAACTGGCTCTGGTTCATTACCACGGGGTCTGGGTCTGACCATCGCGTATTCCCTGGGTCAGAGTCTAATCCACCCGGGTGATCACCACCCTTATATCAGTAAATTCGCTTTCCCGAACTTTACCCCCTACCTTACAACTGTGTACTTCTCTCTCCTATTTCCTATTTTCCAAACCCTTAAAAGGTTTGGTCTTCGCCCACGGGTAGAAGCAAAAAGGAAGCAAAACGAAGAAAAACGAAGTAATTCACAAATCGCGTCACCTGGGAAGCAAGAGTTAAGGTGATCGTTAAGAAAGGGAAATCATCGCAAGAGCCCGGTTCGAGGGTAGATACATGAATAATAAGCTTGAAGTTTGGGTCTGTCGAGAGGTTACAATAGCTGCGATAACGATAGCTGTCGAGAGGAGTACACACCCGATTTGCGAGAAGAATCGACTTTTATCGAGCGCTCGATTGCTCGTGATCGAGGTCGACGCCTGTGCCAGCGATAAGCGGAGCGATTCCACTGTGCGCATCACCTTTGTTTTCCAAATAAATCGCCGGTAAATTCTTTCGCGTTTCTTGAAACCACGCACAACATATGCATGTAGACCGCCGCTAACAAATAGCGAGGAGTTTTGAAACGATGAAAACAGAAAAAAGAGAAAGAAAAATGTTCCGATAGCGCGTTCAGAGGTATGCAAAGGCCAAGGTCTCGAACGATAGAATTGTTCCTGTAAAAATAGATTACGGACCACTCCGGTGCGATCCGGCCACCTTTTTGGTCCTGCTCGAGATCGTAAATCGGCTGTCTAGCCCGCGGCAGGTAGCAACGATACAACCTGTAATTATAGTATAACGTACGATTTAATTCTCCCTGGGATTCACGCAAATTATTCGCACGTGCAACGTTTCGGTCGAGAGAAGGCCGAAAAGGAGAGGGGAGAGGGGGGTGAGACAGAGATAGAGAAAAAGACTCAGAGAGAGGGAGGGAAAGAGAGTGAGGATTGGAGAGAGGGGGATAGGGAGAGAGAGAGAGAGAAACAGAGAGAAAGAACAGGCCAGCAATTTTAATTTCCATATGACAGAGAGATAGGGAGGAAAGAGAAAGAGAGAGTGAGTGAACGAGAGAGAGAGAGAGAGAGAAAGCTATGTATTCAAGACCAGTTTTGCTATTCGAAATTGGACCGAGATTTAAAGACCCTCCCGTTCCCTCTCTCCTTCTCCTCTTACGGTAGCGTCCGAACCATGAAAACGCTTTATGCAAATTTCGTTGGCGGACGTGCCCGAGCAGGTAGCAAGGTCGTATTTTAAAGAAAGTATCTGGCAGGCGCTCGCCGCCTCGACTTCTCGTGCACAGGTGCGAAATTAAAGGTAATAGCTCTCCGGGTACCTTCGATTCCCGACAACTTCTTTTCGGGCAAGTGGTCCCCCCTCTCGACGACCGTAACGCGTCGCCTCGTTCTGGACACAGCACAGGGAGGAAAAAAATATACAACATTCGACGGGTTTCGTCGAGTTACCGCGGAAGAACAGACGCAGGGGATAGAGACGCGGAAATTCCTACGTTCCACGTTTCTCTCTTCCTATTTCAAGAAACGAGCACCGCTTCTGACTACTCTCGGCGATGGCTTTGAAGACCGCCAAGACCCTTACCAGGAAATGCACACACGAAGAGAAGAGAAGAGAGAGAAAGAGGGAGAGAGGGAGAGAGATTACTCTCTAGCTGGTCTGCCTCTTCATCCACTCTCTTTTCTCTTATTCCGTCATTCCTCCAACTTCATTTCTTCTTCTTCTTCTCCTCCTCCTCCCTATCT
Source organism: Tetrapedia diversipes (assembly GCA_033822845.1). Lineage (NCBI taxonomy): Eukaryota > Metazoa > Arthropoda > Insecta > Hymenoptera > Apidae > Tetrapedia > Tetrapedia diversipes. Next base: position 540,427 of record JAOPTO010002284.1, read on the forward strand.
CTTCCTCTTCTCTTCCTGTTGCCGGCTCGCGGCTCCAGGAACGATTCCTCATTCGTCACGAACAGGTGCGGGCTTGATAAACGAAACTGCTTCGATTGCGGTCTACGAGAAAATTAGTCGCGTGGGGAGGGAAACGGAGATAGAAACAACCGCAGCGACGAGAGGGACACGCTTCTAATAATCGGATCGAGTTCCGCGTGGATCGTTACTAGGAAGCTCGTGAACTGGATCCATCGGAAGGATCGTTTTCTTGTATTCGGTCGCTTTCTACCCAGAAAATACCGAATTTGTGAAAGCCACAAGAATCATCGAGGGAACTGCTATTAGCTATTAGATGTTATCTTTAACGATGACAATAATTTAATAAATATTATGGGTAATTAGAAATTTGTAGAGGATTGCGAAACAGTCGCCTCCAGGCAATAGAATTCAATTTCGCAGCTCTAATCACTGTTAATGCCGCGTTGCACAACCGTTGCTTATGCTACTCTACTATGTATTGTTATCTCAAAAATTCACGTTTCGCCGAGTGAACGATAACCTTACTCTGATTACGGTCAGTCAATGCCCGACGGCGATTTAGATAATAATAAAATGATTTCCTAGAGAGACTACCCTGTATGTCTGCCTCTGCCTTCGGTTTAGCCCGTTACGACGTTGGAATTTAACGATAGTTGGTCGATAGAGGGTTGTTAAAAAGGATTTATTATACAACTAGCCGTTACTCGCGAATTTGCCCGCGCAGAAGTATTTCGATTTCAATTTTAACTATTTTCAAGAGAGGTTCAATTTCGCAAGCCCTTAACTTTAATTTCAACCAGGAAGTTGAATACTTATTTTTATAGTGCTTGCTTCGCACATAAAAATGATTAAAAATTATACACAATATTACTGCACATAGCAGATATTGGTTTGACAACCACGATGTCTTTTTATATGTATAGATAAGGGTAGATGTGGGATGTAACGAGGAATTCGACGAATTTTTTCGCGTTCCCGAAGCTTGTTCGCGCGCTCATTGACGAATACTCCGTGCGCTCCGGTCATGGATTCTCGCATTAGGAGACGTTTACGACTTTCCCCTTTGAAGACGGGCCCCGGCAGCTGCGTAACGCGCCAACGGAAACACACAGGCCGCTCACACCGGTGCATGCACGCGACGTCGGTATGCGTATATTATAGAGAAAATCGCGGCGCAGCCAGTGTGACTGGCGCCTTTAACGAGCATACTTTTGACATCCCTAAGAGGGCTCCTATAAAGAGTTGTGACAACGACCTTGTCAACGGCCAACCCGAGGAGAATGGCCCTTAGTCATCGTAGGAATGTCGACTGAACGCGTACATGCCAGGCGATGCACTTCCTCTATCTGCCAGAACCCGAACGAAACGACACCGGTTCTGCGTATCGCTCGAGTATGGAATATTCTTAATGGACCCCATGGATTCGGCTGGCGTCCTTCGGGTAATGGAACACCTCGACACCCGGCATCGGGTCTAACGCCAACGCTTTCCTCAGTTTTTTCATATTTAACGTGTCTCTATTCACGAGCTAATGTAAACAAAAAAATTACTAATTTTATAACTAGAATTAAATTGTGCAGCTGACCTTATGGTTCTATACAGATCTAACTGTTATATCGATAGAATAAAATTGAATCACAACAACCTAAGCTACTTTTACGGTGTTTTCGAGAAAAAAAAAAGAATTTTTCTCAAAACAGGGTATTTATAACAAAACACTAAAATTGCACGTTCAGACTGAAATACTTGATGTGCCATAACTGCATACGCTCGTCGTATGTAAAATACGCGACATTTTATGGAAATCGACTGTAGTCGCCCGTAGTACCTCAGTGGCATCATCTTATGAAGGGCGACTATAGTGGTAGCGAAAGGGTTAAGGCAGGTTCCGAGCAGAATGTGCGGTGATCCTCGAGGAGACACGGCTAGGAAGACAGCCCGGCAGACCGTTGTCGGTGCACGGATCGGCACAGTCACACATATAGCTGCGCGTACACGGTCAATGCACCAGCCCAGTTTTCAAAATAACCCGAAACGCGTCTATCATGCCGTCTCGGTCGCGCCGGGATCTGCACGCGTAAACGGCGGTGGTCCCCTTCCGTTCCGCTCGTTTCACGGAATCGAGAATATCCTCTCCTCGGACATTCGCAGACTGCCTCCTCTTGACCAGCCGCCAAATCGCCGCGCGCCGAGACGGCAGAAGATATGCACGGGCCCGCGATTCTATAACCGGTGCGCGTCGACCGGCGAACCATGAATCGCCTTTTGTAAACGAACATGTTGTAAAATTGGGTGGCTTTAACCTTTATTACAAAGCGTAAAACATTGGAAACTAGCGTATGCAGATACAGGCGCCCCTCGACTTCCGCACATTTTTAAAAATTCAACTTTTTATCATTAAAACTACCCCAAAGCAGTGAGAATGACCAATTGGTGATTATTCATAGCAGCCTTTTAAATTCACTGTAGTAAAGCTTTCAAAATTTATGATTCTTTGCAGAAAGTATGAATAAAGATTTGTTTTCTATGTATTCGGTGTTTTTTCATGCAATTTTCAATTCGATTGATATAAACTTTTGTAAACACGTGTCTCGCCAATTATTGTCCTTTCATGCGACGTATATTTATGTATACCCTATAATGTTGTGGCGTACAACGCACAAAAGAAACACGGAGTGGAGGAAAAATGTACCTGTATTCGATTGCTGGGGCCCCTGGTGTAATAAACGAATTGGATATAATTCGAGGCCCGACGTAGCTCGGAAAAACCTTTTCCTCTCTTATTCCCCCCAACCTTAGAGAACGATGAAACGTTAAGCCGGCAGAAAGGATTTCGGACCGGCATTCCTTGCTTGAGCTTCGTAGCGAAAAAGAGTCACGTGATAGTAACGGTATTATAATAAAGTTTAAACGGTGAATATATACGAGTACATTTATTTCCTTAACGTCCCCGCAATGTATTCTGATCTTCTCTTGTACACTAATGGGGTTACCCCGTTAATTATATAAATAAATAAATAAACAATGTCAAAACGCTCTCTGCAATTCCGCCTACAATAACGATGCACCGAAGATTAGAAAAGCAAAAAGAAAGAAGGTCGCTGGCACCTTCTAAGAAACAACGGCCCTTGTCTATGTGTTCGCCTGACATCAACGTTACGCTCTTAAATTTATTTAGATATTGAAATTATTAAAATGTTATTATCATCAATAAATTTAAAAATATCTTAGTATTTCGTCTGTCTAACAGAACACCCTCGTCGAGAGTCGGGATCGAAAGGAATTCGCTGTACAGCGTGACAACGTGAAAATCATCGCCTCGTTGTTACCTGTCGGAGTTCCGCATGTCGGACGTTGCAGCAACTTCCTAGGAAGGCCCACGAGATCCTCAGCAATTCAGACGCCTCCCGAAAACACATCACAACACCACTCAGGTTCTTCGATTTCACTCGACAGTTCGTTCCTGGTAGCGGCTTATCCGCGCCGAGGGTATCACGCTTCGCGACGATAACACGCGCGCAAAAGTCAAGAGCGCATCTCGCTCGTTCGCACGTGTGACACGCGAGAGAGGATCCACGACACGTCACGAATACACACGTGCTAGTGGATAACGATTAACCACATTGACTGCCACGGGTATTATTAAAATAATGGTCCCCAGGTCACACTACGCTTCTTTTTTAATCAATTCTCTTGAAAACGATGCACCAACCATCTTTCCATAAGAAGGCTATGCTAAACGTTCACTTGGTTGCATCATACACACGTCCAGAATGAAATTATTATTTGTGTATAGGGAATGATACAAATTGATCAATATTGACGTGTTAACACTTCACCGACCATGTGGAACTTGTTAATAATTTAGCTAACCGCACGGTGCCACAGCTAACCGAACACTGTCCATCGCAGAAAATGCGTTTGATGAACTGTGAACAACACTGGCTCTGGACTAACTAGTAACAAAAGTAAATAGCAGCGTTCTTGTGGAAAAAAATGGGAGTTCTCCCCACTCGGTTGGATAAGTATTGAGAGAGACCACCGAGGTTTCGAACGTCCGAACGGATCGGCGCTTCGACGATCGACTGACGGCCCAACTGGCCCGGGGTAGTTGTGTTGCCTGCATGCCGATTATCGCCGATGACAGTTCACTCTCCCTGGTGGTCAACAGGGAAAGTAAAACCACCCTTGGGTTGTTAACGCTCCGCACTCGGATTTCCTTTCGCTGCTTATCTTTCTTGGGACGCGAACATCCTCGAGAAGACGGCGCGGCGCTTATCTGCGCTGGACGTTCGGCTTCCAGAACGCTCGAACAATGTGTTGTTGACTTTCGCGGTAACGGCAGGAACGAAACAATTGTGATGATTGGTGTGGGTCATTGAATGTAATAAATGTTATTCTAATACTGATTGTGTTTATTCGTTAAAAATATTATAATAATTACTGTTAACCCTTTGCGCTCGAGAGGTGACCAGGCTCAGAGATTAAGTAGTCACATATGTAAATTTTAGTATATCGTTTAACTAAACTAAATGACGTTTAAGATCTCAGTAAATTTTATAATCTTATTAAATATTTCAAATTTGAAAATTTTTGAAGTTAATATCATTAAACGATTAACAGTCATCTCTCGAGTGCAAAGGGTTAATCATAACCCTTTCATAGTGTAATAAAATGGCGAGCAATATGTAAGGAGTTAGCTCCTATATAATACCGATCTGCTACTGACAATCAGTAAGCGAGTAATGTTATTTATTGCGGCATCAGAGCAAAAAGAGAAATGTGGAATTGATTTATCGTTTCATCTTATATAAACTCATTCTTTCCTTATACTTTTGTTCTGAAATGGTATTAACCTACCGAACTATAAAACAATTGATATACCCTCGTTAACAACATAACATTTTTTTAATTCGACCTAATTCGGGCTTTCCCCTTTGGTATTTTCTTATCGTCTACTATCCCTCACCGATTCCCTCTGAACCGTTGCCATATTCAAATAATTCACGGGTCCTAGCACAGCGTAGTACACTACTTTCTGCTGCTAAACTTAAATCGTCGCAAAATGTCAAGGGATAAAATTAGGCGGCGGAGGTCGAGTACCTAGGTACCCTTACACCATGGTAGCCTGCGGTCTCTGCGAGGCCCAGGTCAAAGGATTTATGGCTCGAACACGAAACGCATCGATGGCCAATTCTGTTTCGTGCGAATATTCATTTCTCGTTTAACGATGATTTATATGGTATCGATAGCGCCGATGCGTCCCACCGATCTCACGCGAGGAGCGATAAAACACCACGGACAGCTTCCTGGTCGAACGGGGCGCGTTTCACACCTATAGGGTGTCTTACGTGCCACCGAACATAATTATAGGAAATTCACTTATTTTCTATTTAATAGAGAGATGATAGGGCTCAGGTGTGAGTAAAATAAAGCGAAGTGCTTAGAATATTATTATATTTGTATATAAAATAATATTAAACTATTTTCAGGTGTGAGTAAAATAAAGTAAAGTGCTTAGAATATTATTATATTTGTATTTAAAATAGTATTAAACTATTTTCAGGTGTGAGTAAAATAAAGTAAAGTGCTTAGAATATTATTATATTTGTATATAAAATAGTATTAAACTATTTTCAGGTGTGAGTAAAATAAAGTAAAGTGCTTAGAATATTATTATATTTATGTTTAAAATGGTTTAATAGTAATAACTTAATATTGTATAGACGACTTTTCAACTTAACAACTTCGACGTTTTTGATTTTTTCGCAATCACATTCTTTCTGCTTCGCGTTCGCATTCTCTCAAACACTCGTTTCCTTTCAGTCTAATTCTAAGTGTTCTCCAGCTCTTTTCTGTTCCTATTGTGCACCAGTCATATAGACACCACCGATACCTTTTTCAATAAATATATACAGTCATTTTTCTTCTAACACGAGTTTTTCTACATAATCCCTTTACAGATTCTATGTCCGGGAAAAAAAACACCAGGAAGAAAATCGATCGACGGCCATTCGAAGTGCAATAAAAGTAACTCCTCGGCTACACCGCGCATGTTCAACAAAAGGCGAATAATAGACGCTGTGGATCCCTTGACATACAATGACGAGTTTTAGGGTCGTCATTCATTTTATATGTCACAGTAGACTTTAACGAGTCTGACTCGTTAAGAACTGTTTTCAGCGAACGTCGTACAGTACATAAGTAGATTACTTAGTTGCTTCACTCGTACATCGATTCGATTTTATTTAGAATATTCAAGTTATACCCCCCAACCTGCTTACAAACAAAATTTCAAAATAAAATGTTCTGTTTCCAAGCTAGCACACATAACTGTTCAATTGAGCCAAATTAAATAGTATTTTTCGGACGCATCGAATTCCATTTAATTTATATGCCAAGAGATTATTACCACTTAGTCAACCAAATGGGGAGACCTCCCCTTTTTTCCTCAACACAGCGCTACCATTGATTCTATTTACTTTTGTTATTAGTTGGCTTTGAGCTAGTATTGAATTTATTAAAAATTGTACTTTGAAAAAGCATCAAATTCCACTTTATTTGTATGTCAAGGGGATTAATGCCTAAATTGCAGTAAAATCCCATGAGTCAATGCGACGGGGACAATGGATGGTTTGAAAATTGCCGGCTGAATTTTCCACGCGCCGTGTTTAGGACGATCCTCCTTCTTTTATGCAAATGCAGGTCAACGCGTGCTCGTCGCCGGCAATAAACTCGCTTTGGTGGAACAGTAAGTCAATTGATAAATTCGTCGCGTATTTGTGGAATATCGGTCGTGCCTCGCCTTGCACGCGCCGATCGGCTGCCGATTGCCTGGCCCGAGGAACGAGACGCTGTGTGTGTGTGTGTGTGTCACCGGTGACGTTTAACCCTTTCGCTACTACGGACGACTATAGTCGCTCTCGGGGAATTTTGCGGCACGTATTATTGAATGTAATTACCGTCTCCTAGGAGGGCAAGGGACCGTCGAATGCAATGTTAAGTAGGGCATAAATTCGTGAAAAGGCTAGCTTAATTTAGCGAAAAGAATTATCGAAGCGTAACAACGCAGGGATATAAATGTATGAAAAGGCGAGTTCAATTTAGAAGTGAGAATTAGGTATAGAGGTATTACAGTAATGATTATTGGCGCTTGCAAATATCATTATCGTATATTGTTCCGAATAAATCGAACAATATATCGTAAAACAAAATATGGATTAAGAAATCTAATCACCCGCGTTTTAAGGTACACTTCTGAAATATCGAATCAGGTCAATTTCTTTTCTACTAAAAGGCATAATTTCAAACATTAATCACGCATTCATTTAAGTAGGTACAATTAATTCAGCTCTCAGGTAACTACATTTTATGGAACTTCATTTAAACTTATACAATATAATTGCATTCAACGTCTGTGAAATTCATTTTACGTATACTTTTGTATAAAATGGTCTACTAGCCCGTCAAAATAAAGACTATTATTATTGTGACCGTTGTGGAGGTTGCCACAATATTATTATTATTATTATTAACGAAGTATAACAGAAATTTAGGCTCATCTAGACCTCAACCACATAATTACTAAGTTTTCTCTTCCTTATCCTGTCTTATCTATTATCATCTGTATTACATATTAAGTTTGCGTTATTGCTACGCACTTCTTATACATATCCTCTCGTTTTTGTACACCAATGAAATTTTTCTATCCGTTAATAAAGTATTATTATTATAATTATTAATATTATTAGATATCGCTGTGAACCGAACAAAAATCGCTTAAAACGTCCCGAGTGTATGTTTAGCGCGACTCAAAGGATACTCTTCCCTGCGTGTCGTGAAAAAGCGATGAAACAGAGCGAAAAATGGCCACGACGAAACGTTACAACGATGGGACATTTTTCAGCCGCGAGGCAGCCGTCGGAGGGAAACTTCTTCGCGAGCCGAGGTTGGCGATGATAATTTCGCCACCTGTCGTCGACGGGTATCGTTTCTTCCCCCTCGCTCGAGGGGGTGTGCGTGCGCGTGTCTCCTCTCCTTTCCCGATCTCTCCTTTTTTTTTTCAATTTTGAAACCGGATACTCTGCGTATCCGACGAGACGCCGCAACAGCTAGCTGGCGAACGGGGGGGTGAAGCGGCGGTACAGGGGAGGGCCAGTCGGAACGGCGCCAAAATAGAAACGCATCGGGGTGAATGCTACAAGTGGGCCGTCGTGACTCCGTGAGAAGAAGAAGCGTGGACGAGTGAGAAGTGGCGAGAGAGAGAGGAGGGGAGCGACGAAGAAATGCATCGAAATAACCGTCGGGACGACTGGAAGAGGTCCAAGATGAAGAGGAGGCTGTCGTTGCACGCGCCGGCGAGGAACGAGACAGTGCACGTCATTCACGAGACTCGAACGAGGGCCTCCTCTTCTTCCTTTTTATCGAACATCGCTTCGCGACGTGACCGTGGCTGCTGGCGATCGGTCGTGCAAAACGCTGGTTCGCTCCTCTTGGAAGTCCACACAGTTATACGCAGTCCGCGAACCTTTTCTCCGTGAAAAGAACAAATCGCCGTGGTTGGAGTCTGAATTTTTATCGGTAGCGCCGAAGAGAACCAGCAGCGAGGGAAACAGTAATCCACGGCGAGTCTCTGCGCTCTTCAGCGTAATAAAAGGTTCTCTCTCTCTCTCTCTTTCTCTGACACACACGCATACTCTCTTCCCCCTCCTTCCCTCTCTCTCTTTTTTAACATATACCCATGCCTACTCTCTCTTTTTCTCTCTCCTCTCCCCCTCCTCCCTCTTTTTCTGACACACGCATACCCGGCCCCTCCCCCTCTCTTCCTCTTTTTCTCTGGCTGCTGTTGATTTTACGTTCTGCTAAGGAACGAGCGTTTGACGAGGGCCCGGTAGTGTCTCCTCCGCGCTCGTTATCGCGAGCGAGCAAGCGAGCGAGGAAACGGAGATACAAGCAGCGGTGGTAGCCGTCGAGCGATTCGAAAAAACGATTTCGATAAACGCGGCGGCGGTAATGGGACGAAGCGTTTAGGAGTTGAAAGTCCGCGTGGAATTTTAGTCGTGTTACGACACACGCACACGGCTTCCTCGAATATTTCCATCGGTCGTTTATGCTCGTCCTCAGCCTGGACGCCCGAGGGAAGTCCTTCGAGTTGTCGATAGGGATGCGTTCGAGAGCGGACGTATTAGAATGGGGGAGGGAGTCCTGCTGCGATCAAATTGCTGGAAAAGTTTGTGTTGGAAAGTAGATCGATCCTTTCGAAACGGCGTATCTACAAGAACTTGGATACAGTCTATAATAATTACTATTAGACACGAGATCTCTTTTTTCAGTAAGGTTTTCTTAAAAAATTTAACCTCCAAATTGAAATTACTTATACAATCTGTAACCACTTTTGTGAATTGTGGTATTCATGTATAGATATATAATCTTTACGTTAGCGCAAAAAGTGGCAAAATCGTTCGATGACTCGTATTAATCCTTTGCATTCGAAGGGGTCTGTTAGTCGTCTAATAATACTAACTTCAGAAGTTTTCAAATGCCAAATAGGGTTTCATCTATATTAAACGTCATTTCGTTTAATTAATATCCTGTTTAACCTCTGAGTCAGACTAATAAATAAACTGACTAAAATCTGCAAATTTGCGAAACCATCGTTTGACGAGGTCTCTCGAACGTAAAGGATTAAACTCAAACATAATATCTTCCATTTCCTTACACTCTCAGATCTCAAATTACACACAAGCTACACGCCTAACAACAAATTTTCCATATCCTCAGAAGCTATTTTCCAAGTTTGCGAATATTTCTAAAGAAAAAAAAATAAGGAACAATTCTCCACTCACCAGCTCCAGCTCCAGCTTACGCACGTCGTAGTATCCTCTGTAGTACTTGAACCACATCACTTCTCACTGACCACCCTCCTATGTATCATCGTAATCATCCGTCAGCCGCGAATAAAGAAGTCTTTCGAGCCAACAAAATCCGTACCCTCCCAAAGATTTTCACGACTCAAGATTCGAGCACACAGGGGAGTACCACTACGACGTTCCCTCCACCGAAATCAGAGGCAGAGAAGAGAGCACTTCCGGCGTGTCAGCGCTCGATCCCGTCTGCGTAGCATCGAGCGTACCAGTACACTCTGTTCGAGATCTCGCAACGTGGTATCGGTGCAACCCGCGAGAAGATAAATACACACGGAATGGAGGATGGGGTACGGGGACGAGTGAACGGGATAGGCGGTCTCTGCAGGAGGAGAAAGAAGAGAGGAAAGAAGCGGCGTGATACGATGCACTCGAGGACCTTTGAGGAACTGCTCTTCTCGGCGTGGCCAACTGGCCAAGTATAGACGGGGGCTGCTGCAGAGAGGCTGGTGTACGCGCGAGCGTCACACGCTCGTCCCCGCTTCGCTTGTGCGCGTGCACGCTTAGAGTCTCTGCTTGCATGGTGCGCGTTATGGAGGCCACTAAAATTAATTACCCGTTTCATCAGTGGGACTCTCCCTGACAAGCGTTCCGTTTCTTTTCGCGGAGTTTCGCGGGAAATCCTCTTCTGAGCTCTCTCAGAGGAAGATTCGACTCAAAGGGTTACTTGTGAAAATGATCGAGCGAGCGCGATGCAGGTTCTTGAGGTATCGCGAGTGTAAGTTACAACGTTTGATAAGATATGATAATCATAATTGTGCACCACCCTTGCTGGAGGAGTCTTGTTTAGGTAGTTTTTCATCTATCCATAGAATTGGTATTCGAACACTAGATTCGTCTAATCGCTTTCCAAGGAACGCGCTCCAAGGGCATATATTGTGGAGGACGAAAATTTATGGGTCTGTTAGGCTCGTTAGCTTATCTACGCGGCCTAGATCGCGGTGTCTAATCAGGTGTCGGCCGGTCAACCGTGATCGTTAATCGATTCTTAACGAGTGACGAACGAGTTTCTAACCGAGCCGAACTGTGTCGAGGCGAACTGGATTCCGCCGACTTTTCACCGGATTATGAATATTTTTCTGCTGCAGCTCGATCGATTTTTGATGATACCAACCGGCAATTCTTATTGCAAGAAGACAGCACCTGTCGTTTATAACTTTTTACGAGACAGTTAACTCGATATACGGTGATTAACAGACATGTTTGTGCGTTACTGCATTCCTTTTGTTGTTAATACGTTAATCGATCGGTTTAATTAGAAATCGATTAGGTTGAAACACATCGAGTTTCCGCAACCAGAATTATGTTCGTTTAAGATAAAAGAGATTGTAACTAATCGCAATATAGATCTGGTATAAGTAAAGTAAATAAAACTACGTTAAATAGAATTAAATTACCTGTTTTATACTAGGTTTACGAACATTTCCTGTATATCTATTTCTATGAACATTCGTCGATTTAATGGGTATCCGGAGAAATAAGTGTACATCAAACAGAGTTTGAAATTGCACAGCTGAGAGGGAGATTGACTTGGGTACACATTAGTTTCAATTTTTACTGACTTTTATCGACGTTCTATTCGTTCGAGTTTTGCCTTTCGTTGCGTACAGATTAGGTTCAAAAAGGATATACCTTCCCTTAGAAATGAAGCTTGGTAAATTCTTAAAAAGACGAGTTATCATTATTTATTCCCTTTTAATCCATAATCTCTAATAGCGGGTCGAAAGGACCCCGTAAAGATCTAGTACAAAAAGATATATCTTGTTTTAGAAATAAACTAGCTTAATCTTATAAAGAAAGTTATCGTTACTTCTTCCTTTTTCCCCATAATCTCCAACGTCATTATTCAGTAGTCAACACCGATGATAGTAGGAATAAAATGTAGAATCAAAAACAAAAATAAAAAAAAGAAGGTAATATATAACATTTTTTACGTTCTCCTTCTCTAATCCCCTTCGCTTACGTAAAACGTATCACGTTCTCCTTCTCGTTTTCTTCCCGCGAACCTAAAGCCGCGTCCACACTGCTGTTCGCGAACAGCGAGCAGCGAGCAGCGAACTCCTCAGCGAACAGCGAACAGTGTTCGCGCGGGAAGCGGTACATCAAAGAAACTGTTCGCGAGCTCGAAGCGTATCTGGACGCGTTTGTAACACAGTATGTGGCAAAAGCTAATAGCGAACTGTCCATGAATTCAGAGCGAACAAGCTTGTAACTGTTCGCGAGCTCCAGTCTGGATATGCTGCGTTTTCCGTTGGCGAACAGCTCGCGAACCGCACGCGAGCAATTCGTGTGCTGCTCGCGAGCTGCTCGCGAACTGTTCTCTTCTATGTGGACGCGGCATAACTCGAGCCGATAAACGCGGAAGAAAATGCAAAGGGAAACGAGAACGAGGAAAAAGTGAAAGTGTAAAGTGGAAATAAAGCGGTGAAGCTCGTTCAAAAATCGTTTCGTGCATCAGAAGAGCGGAGAGGAGATCCGGCTCGTTCTCCGGTTACGAATGCGATCCGATAAACGGATCCCCCGGGTGTCCCCGCGATACGGTGCAAAGTTCTCGCGGAAAGAGATGCTTCGGTCTCTGCTACCGTTTTAAATATAGCCGGTCGAGAGGCGACCGCGGCGTGGAATAAGCGTAATCTCTCGCGGCGCGCATATAACGATAACGTTTATCTCCCGCGGGCTCGCCTATGAAACGCCATTGATTCGGTTAATTAGAGGAGGACTTCGTTAAGCGGCCGTCGTTAGCTTCGCGCGGAGAAGTCGGAGCTCGCCGCTTGGGGACCGACAACTTGCGAGATTTAAATAATCTGATAAACTTGGAGATTCGCGACATTTTTCGCGAAACTGAACTGAAGATTATGTTCCACCACGTTCACTTTATTTTTCTGTTGCTTCGAGGAATAACCTTTTAACCCTTTAACTGCGGGTACCGTTTGTAGAGCAAAAAAAAAGATTTTTTTTTTAATTGTACTTATTTTATTTTTAGTTTTAGTGGTGTATAAGCCACAGCCGCTATTTGATATTAACAAAAGTTAACTTGTTGTTTATGTATCACACCTGTTTCTGGTTATAATTTTAGCATGTGGTTTATAAACCATACCCGCAGTTAAAGGGTTAAGATACATATTTGTCTTGATATTCTAGGAGGCTGAAACGAAATTTACCGATTTTTATTTTCCACGGGTGTTGGTTTTTCTTACGAGGGAGTTATTATAAGAAAAACAAAATAAGAGGAATGTTAGTACTGCTCTCTCTCTCTCTCTCTCCCTCTCTCTCCTTCTCACTCTCTTTCTCTCTCTACTCGTCTCATCTTTCCCAATTTCCGGACGCACACCGATCTACTTTGCATACTAACGAGCTGTTCGCGCGAACGGTCGCCGCCCGTAGCAGCATCAACCAGTGGCTACGGCAATTTGCAGAATATTTATCGTTCCAGTTCGGGCTACCGGGAGCGCAGTAAATTGTCGAAAGCACCGATTGTAACGTTAAATTACAAAGAAAATTACAAAGTGGTGAACGCTGACACAAGGGGACCTGTTGTCCGAAACTGGTCGACTGGGCCGGGCCCCGCTGCATACCGGTAATTAATTAGCGAGCCAAGAGAGAGGGCTACCTGTCCATCGGCGAAGGCGTCCGAAATTGATCGTGAAAGAATGCTGGTTAAACACGAATGGATTGGGGCCGTTCGGAAAAAGTCAATTCATCTTCGTCCTTCAGTTTATTTTCCTTCTCTAGTGATCGTAACGCGTTCATTTGAATAGCATAGAATTAAGGTGCTGAGAAAATGGCAAACTTGACAATACAGGAGAGAAAAGTGTATCTTAAGTGTAACCCGTTTGACTTAAGTTTTGATATTCTTATAAACTCTATAATTATATTTTTGAGGAAATATTTTAATTTTTTGTTGGCAATCGTAACGCGTTCGTTTGCATAGCGTAGACTACATTGCGCGTTGCTAAGAAAATGACAAACAAGAGAAAAGAGGGATATTCCGTTCGCTCTGCCTGACCTAACCTCTCTGACACTCTTATAGAGTCTACTTTTAGATTTTTGGGGAAACACGCTGACCGTTACTGTAAAAGTAATAAAATTCTTTGAGTCATTAAACGTAGCATTGTCTCGCTCGCTTTGGCTGTGTGTATTACGGTTTACCCTCTTCGTCACACAATGTTCATGAGGGGTTGCTTTATTCAACTAACAATATGTACAGATACACATAACCCCTATATACTATAATACAATAACATACAATTAATACCCACGTTCTCATAATGTGTTTAAATCAGTGTAACATTTGTTGGAAAATTTTTAAAACTACAAAAACAGGTTAATCGTTGACTACTTTTACTAAAAACATGTACAATCATAATTTTACGATTAGAAGCTGTTTTACGAATGGATTATGAGAGTCAAAGAAACACTACTGCAAACAAGTGTACTTTCGTATTTATATTTATTCAAATTTGAAGTCTAAGAAATATATATGCATACGTGTTACTTATGCGTGCACATCATCTTAACTGAGACGTATTGTCTAACGTAGTTCTAAGCAAGTTCACTGCCTAATTTTTCAGAACGAAGGAGAGAGTAAACGAACGAGTAAGTACATATTACTCACTCGACGCGACGGAAGCGGGAACACGTGGTTTCCGGGCGCGTCGTGGGGACGAACCGAGTAATTAGAATGCACTCGTCCTCCCAGCACGCACAAAGGCGACACGCAGCTATCGATTCCATGGATCTTCAAAGCGTGACCGTGCGTACAACAGACTTTCTTTGAACCCCTCAGACTCCCTTCCTCGTGCAGCCTCGTGAATAAATTTGAAAAATCTCCTTAACCCGTCTATTGTACTCGGGTCAATGCAATTCAATAGGGTGTCTTCAACCTAAGCTTATCACAGATTCTTAACGATTCTTAGGCGATTTTGAGTAAAACTTTTTATGAAGTATTTAGATCCCTAAATGGTGTCTATGGTTAATCCTTTGCAGCTGAAAGGCGACAATTGATAGTCAAATAACATCAGTTTCACAAATTTTCGAAGATGAGGGGTTAAATAATTATACTTATAAATTTCGGTATTATTCGGCTAAAGTCATCACCTATAGCGAAAGGGTTAAAAAATATCGCATAATGCAATAATATTTTGTTCGCGAAATTTCACGGCAGCCTATAGTCACCACCTGTAGCGAAAGGGTTAAAAAATATCGCATAATGCAATAATATTTTGTTCGCGAAATTTCAAGGGTGCCTATAGTCACCGCTCGTAGCGAAACGGTTAGAGCAGTTGCCCAGCAAGCGAAAGATCCCGGGTTCGATTCCCGGTCTAGGCAATCCCGAACGACCGACTCTTTTTCCCCTACAGAATCAATCGTCGAAGCGAACCACCTCATCCTTTCCACGCGCACCCTCGACAATTCCATTCGTTTACTCTCCTTACCTCCAGAAATTTATGAACGGGACGTCGCGCCGGGTGTTCCATTAATCATCGCGCCACTCGTATTCGCGTTCATTCGTCTCGAAAAACTTCCGTTCCCGCGCGACACTCTCCCCTTCATTGATTTATGGACACCGTGCGGTCGTTTTAACCCTTTGACTTATGCACAGTGATGCAAATTACTTATCCCTGACTCGTTTCACGATTTACTGACCTAAAATTCAGGCACAAGTAACGCTTCGCGTATTCTCTAATTTATACGAGGCTACGGGAACGTCGCCGGTATCCTAACGCGTGGTCAATTCTGACCCGCGAGTAAAATTTAGTTTAGTTAAGTCGTATACTAAAATTTACATATGCGACTGTTTAACCGCCGGGTCTGACTAATAAACAAACTAACTGAAGTATGAACATTTGTGAAACTATTATTTAGCGACTAACAATTCGTTCGACTGATCAACGGTTTAGGACAATTCGATGTTATGCACACGGAAAGATGAATCGACACCTCTACTTCTATCAACATTTTCCGCGGTCTTGAATATTCAACAACAGGGTGCGCCCACCCTGGAAGAAACTTTTCTTTTTCAGGAATTTTCCAGCCTCGAACGAGAACCAACTTCCGTATCGGGTGTATTACACGTTATTAAGAGGTTGTCAAGGTTCGTTTTAACCCTGTTTCTAAACTAACCGATAACGTGTAATCGGGACGCCGAGGTATCCAGCGAAATTGTGATTTCACTTTAATTACAGTTTAATCGGAATTTTCATTTACATAAATTAACCCCGACAACGAGGTTCAGAAGCAGGTAAAATTTAATTCCAAAGGTGATTGAAAATTAAAATTTGCTCAACCGAAGAAAATGTGCGATGCTTTGCAAACAGGTTCGTTATAATTTTCTCATTCGAAGATCACAGTCTGCGCGTGTGTGCTTACTTACTTACTTACTTTCTCACCGATCCCCCGGAGCTCACGATTAGAACCAGGTTAATGGGATCGATGAAGCATGGGTCCCATTCAACGGTTCGAGCACCTAATTCCCCCGTTTTCACCCATCGACGGCGCCCTTGAGACTTTGTTCCCCCTCGGGTGCTGGCTCGCGGATCCGTTGAAATATGCGCTCGTAAATTCGCGGGCGTCTTATTCATGCGCATCGTTAACCACGAGATCGTAATTACGCAAACACAATTTCCACGCGATAGGGTGGTGCGCGCAAGAGGAGACACGGAGGTGGAGGAGGAGGAGCAGGTGGGGTAGGGGAGAGGCGAACGGCGGACCCGATGGGGTATCATCTGCCCCGTGACCAGGCGACTCCTGATTTATGAGCGGCACGGCCTCACGCAGTTTTCAAGATTGTATCTATTTTGAACGCTTCGAATTACATTTTTCCGGGACTCGCGCGCGCGCACGGTGATTGGGTACGCGTGCACGCCAGCGTTAGGGTAATCTCGCGTTTCAACGGGCTTCGCGGTGCCAAGGCGTCGGAATTAATTTCAATCGATCGTATCTCGACCGCGCCAATATCGTGAAATTTATGAGGACCGGTCTATCTTGCTCTCTGCCTCTCTCTTTCTTTCTCGTTATTGGTCGTGGCTGGGCTTGAAAGCTCCTTTCACGAGGATCGTGAGCTCCAAGTCGGGGAGAAAACGTTGGAACGCAACGATATTTACCCTTGCAGAGAGATGTAAGTACAGGGACTGTACGTGAGAAAGCATCGAATTCTGAGCAGCTGCGTTTTATGGTATTTTCCTGGGTTTGGATGTAGAAGCACGCGGGAAAACAAGAAAATCAGTAGAGTAGTTGACAATTCTGATCGCTAAAGCCAATAGATTTTAATTTTTCCCTTCCTGTTTCAAACTGATAATTAATGGTATTTCTTTAAACAGATTCTTTAACAAAGTTTCCTTACAACTATCGGAACGGAACTCGATAGAAAAAGAGGAAAGGGATGGAAGCTCGTTAAGGATGACTTACTTTTATTACTTATAGCTTTCCATGGAAAACCCGCCGGACAGAGACACGCGGGGGTAGCCGGTTCGGCCGTTGGGTTTCAATTTAAATCAATGCCGGCTCGAAAAATCAATCATCGTCCGCTGACCGATATATCGCGGCGAAATTTATGAACCGCGCTCCCATTAATCAATACTATCGGGGCTGGCGCCCGTAAAAATCGCAGATTCATTTCTGCTGAAAGGGGGCTCGCGCGCATAATTGCATCCTCACTCCGTTGCATAGGTAGAACAAAACTAAAAAGAACGGAAAGCGACAACAGGGAGAGAAAGATGAGAGAGAGAGGAGAGAGAGGGGAAAGAGTAGACACACAGTGTCGATTTCCATACGGCAAAGAGATAGGGCGAGAGAGAGAAAGAGGGAGAGGCGCACAATTTCGATTTCCATACGGCAGAGGGAACGAGAAGTCCACCGGTGGTCGAACGCGAAAGATACCGGGACGCGATCATCTCGCGCACGTCCGACGATTCCTGATTTATGAGCCAGGGAACGCGCGCGCACTTTTCAAAACTTTATCTCCTCCCGAGTCAAAGGGTGGTGGTTGGTGGTTGATGTCGGTGGTGAACGGTGCACGCCAGCTTTCTCGCGTGTCCGTGCAATTGCCCGGGCACCGGCAATTATCGCCAGAGCACGAGACCTTCGTCGATCGACCGCCTGAGAATCTCCCTCCTCGTGTCTCGTCCAACCCTTCTGCTAATCCTTCTTCCCGAGAGCTCCTTCGCGCAGAAGGCACGGCCCTCCGCTGACATCTCGCTTTAAACTGGACGCGAACGAGCCGATTTTTCGACGCGCGATCGCGTGTCTTTCCTGGCTTTCCAGATTGAAAACAACGAAGACGGATGCACAGGCGAGCGGCAAAAAGTCGCTCGCCTCTGCGCGTCGGATCTTATGGACCACCCACTTGTGGCGATTACGAGTTGCATGGTGTTCGTTCGGCGGGACGAAGCAGCGGAGATGAATCAGGATTTACTGGGTTAAAGTTTTCGAGGCCTGGGACTATTAACCCTTTATATATAAGTTTCCGGATGCAAATAGTCGTGTTTAAAAATTTCAGCAGCCTTTATGTGAATTAAATGAGTGTTAAGATAAGTAACTTTTGATTTCTCTAACTTCTGCGTTTTATGCCTGGAAATTTTTGAAGACGGAGAGCCGCCTTTTGAATGCAAACGTTTAATTTAGGGGGGGTCTCTTTATTGGAAATACTTGAAGTAGAAGGAGGGCAGTGTATTGAGTAAAACTTGAATGAGTAATAAATGTTTCGTATGATTTTACGTAAGAAAATAAGTAGAATTTATTTCACGATAAATTATTGGTAGGATTTCAATATTTCCATGTTATACATAGGACAAAAATTTGGTTCTTTACAACTTATGCTAATATACTTTAGACGAAAATTTACACCTGAAGGGTTCACGTTTTTTCTTAAAGTATTTTGAATTAATATACTTAACAACTTTTTATTTGACAATTTAGAAATTCGAGATTCCCCCTTTGGTACTACTCGCAATCATAGTGAAGCGAACTATGCGAAGTTATTATTCTCGAACGTAGCACTACACAGCGATACAATCACCAAATAATACATAACAGAAAGGTGTCCCTGAAACCGCTTGCCTCGCTCACAGTCGATCGAAGGTAATCGAAACAGACCGTTGTGTCGATCATCCGTCAGTTTTGTTTACCTGTGCTGCCTCGTTTCGCTGGCGAGACTATGGAAATCGTGGGAAGCTGAAAAGATGACTTGAAACAAGACATAGACTCGTTTATAAGACAACGAGTCTTATAAATGAAACTCGAGAGTGTTCTGGATCAATGTTGGAGTTTCGAGATGAAAATAGTCGGATTAATGGACACTGTTCATGGAACCGGGTTTTACGAGACTCGAGATTCCTCCTGCTCCAAAACGGTTGACCATGGGCACAACGGTTTTCTTTATATTCGGCCAAGGGTCAGGATTTATGGGTCTCCCTTTCATGGCCGGAAAATATTCGTTCCTACGATAATTAACCCGCCTGTGCTACGTTATGTGGGCAGCAGACATCTTTTCCTAAACCCAATTTTGTTTTATATTTTTCCTTTGGTCAGTAGAGGTTCGATAAAAAAGAATACAGTTGGTGGCTATCGACAAACATCAACGTTTACAAAACAATGTGTAAATCTATTATATTCCTCTATTTTTACACTTCTTCTATGTTAACAAATGCAAAAAATTCTTTATTTTGTATATATACACTAATAGGTTCCCCTACCCGTCAATAAATAAATAAAAAAATATTTCTTTTTTTTTCAAATATTTTCTGTATCTTTACCGTTGTTAAATTTTTCAAACACACGCACGTTTTCGAACAAACTCTCGGAGATATTTTAGAGATATCTGGTATGTTAAATGTGAAACGCATTTAACAATAACAACACGCTAATTAGCAACCGCGTGCATACTTTCACCGAACGATCGCGAAAATTTCTCCGCTCGAGACGAGTCCCTCTGCTTGATCGCGAAATTTGCAAAGCTCAGTCTCGCGACTAATTGCTCGCGTAAAGTCGCCCCTCCCCCCCTTTAACGCTCGAAACTGCGGGCGTATCTCGTCCGCGAATTGCCCCGGTAACGAGCCACGACAGAACGCACGAACGACTCCCTTTGCAGCTTAATGCTCCATTAAGGCAGCCTTGCGGCGAAAAGCTCGATTTGCAAATCGTTGGCGCGGCGAACTGGCCACATTATCGCTTTAACCGTCGCGATGGCCCAAGTCGAAGGAAAACGAGCAATCGGAAGCTTAGTCCCCTTTATGTCCCGTTTTATCCCTTTGAACATCCTGTGCATTATCTTCTCTTTTTCCTAACATTGTAATTCTCTCTCTAAAGAAGACTCTCAATTGCATGTCAATTCGTTTGAGTTCCAAGCTTTTACTTTTAAACCGTTTAAAACCTTAACGAATCCATTTGATGCTACGAAAAGTTTTATGGCAACCGAAATTTATAAAAGTAATTTCGTTATCGAAAAGTAACAATCTGTACTAAATCATAATCTATGTATTATTTCATATTTCTATAAAAGGCTATGATAATAACATTACTGTGGTTATCTATTAGTATGCCACTATTTTATATTGAAGTATTCTAACTTTGGATTATTATTTATTGACCTATGATCAAAGGGTAAACGCTAAGTGAAATGTTAATATAGAAAAGTAGAAAAAATGCCCTGATCGTCTACCATTTGCATCCATATCGTTCTACATTCAGTTTCTTCGTAATTCGACGCGCGATTAAGGATTTTTTCAACTTCGATTTATTAGACGGATAGCCAGCTCGCATGACGTGGCAATGGCGATGCACGTTGCACCGTGAATTCGTAGCGAGCGATCCAACCGTTACGCGCTCCATCTTTTTCTCGATTCTACTCTACTCACCTGCCCGTCACAAATCGCTTGGTTTGCCAACGGCTCCCGAGACGCGTTACTCACCGCGTTGAACACGCCACAAGAACATTGTATTCACTTACCTGTAACAGAGAAAAAAAGGACAATGGTTAATTGATAGCTACGAGGGAAACGAGCAGCTAGGCACGTTACATCGCGAGAGAATTCTTTTGTATCCTAAAAGAGTCTCATGTGTAACAAGAACGAGCACGTAAGCAGTTTATTTTTGCAGCGAGATCTGAATAATTCTTATCTACCGAGTTACAACGAGCGTCGACAAGAATGGTCGCATAAATAAATAAGGTAATCTGAAAGAAGGTCTTGTACAGGGACGAGCAAAGTTCAAAGAGCATGACTTAGCAATGAATGAGAATTCTTTGTTGTCCTGTTAGGACTATCCTGAGTATATCAAGCTGTGTTGTAAATTATAAATTATGCCACGTATAATTCTTTTAAACCTCACTTATTTTATGTTTATATTTCTAATTTTCTAGATTTTCTAGACGAGCACGGATCAGATCAAATTTTTCTGTAAGGACAAGGAAAATCTGATAATGTAAGGAGTTCTTTGAAACTCCATCTTGTTTTGATATAATGTTTCCAGATCACAAATTTAGAAAAATTGTGACTTGGGGTTGGTGAATCTTGTCAGTGAATAAAGTTGATAGACATTCCTTTGGCCGTGGGAAACGTTGGCCGTAAACGGATAAGATCAAGTGCCTAAATAGTCACCTTGATTGTTGTAAATATGATGCACATTTTTGCTGGGGTGGCGTGCCTATGTTCCTCGCGTACACCATGAAAAAACAGTACACGTTTGCGAAAGGAAAGACAATGAGCACCACTCGATAAGAAAAAGAGACAATAACCAAACGAGAAAGTAAAATCAACGAAAATAATACTACGCTTCGCGTGCACTCTAAGATTTATTGGTTACTTATCGCGACGTGAGACTGGATCACACTGAGTTTTAGACGCGTCGGTAACGCGACATCTATTCCAGAGGCTCCAGACTAGAGGGTGGGGATGCCAGTTCGGCTTCCGATTGGATGCTTCGACACGGAGATAGCAATGGCCCTTCGGTTCCAATGGTCAACATTTAAGCTTCGAAAAGATACGGTTATTTTCGTTTCGTCGAGGATGCCCTACAGGGAACAACCGACTTGGGAACTCGGGATAGACTGGCTGGATTATATTGCGAGAAACATGGAAGATGTCCTCTAACCTTTAGATTTATCTCAACGCATCAGTCCTTCATCAAGATGCGTCGGTTTGGCAGCACTAGTATCGAAACATAGAACTATTGTGACGCAATCGCGACATCTATGGATGTCTGGAGAAGATTACATTACAGAAATTACGCTCGTTCGTGCGTGTCTTCGATTTATTATTATTTACCACGGAATCCTTCCCCCTACAAGTATGTGTGCCTGCATCTTTCATCTGATATCTTCACGAGTTTGTTTCGAAGCTAATGCAAGTTTGCTGCGTATATCATCGAGATATGCATTAGAAGTATCTATCGGAACGAAATGTGGTGTCTATCGTAACCTTCCTTTGAATAGTATTAATAGAGATATCCAGTCGGATGTTATTCGAACTGACATATAGGAAACCTCCCACGCTTTGGCTATTCGATCGTGAAGAACAAACTCGTGAATACGAAAAATCAGTTTTTTCCATGCCCACCGATTTTATAAAAGTGTATGCATGTTACAGCAGTACAGTATAAGCGAAGTGGAAGGTTTCTAAGGTATATAATTATTGAACGAGCATGAAACGGACGTTCAATTGAATCGATCCTGCTTGAGCGATCGGACGTCGATCCCGTGTTCATGATCGCATCTCCAGACGAATTTTTCGCGTTCCTTCGCAGTCGATATAACGGAATGCACGCCGATCCGCGAATCACCGTTAAATGCGTGAGGTACGTTTTGCGCAGAGCAGTAATTAGCGCCGCGTCGATTCTTTGGGTCAGTCACGTGCCGGCGCATGCAAATGCAGCAATGGCCGCGCATCGTTGCATCCGTTTCGATTCAAATCAGACTTTGATCTAGCCTCGGTGTTCGATGTTTCACCATCTCTCGCTTCATGGAGATTAGACACGGATATTGCTTCGAGCAGACAGAATAGTTCAGGTAATTGAAAATAAATTTCTTATCCTTTTTTCTTGACAAACAGCCAAGAAGGAATATAAAAGATATTTTACCATCTGTTTAACACTTTGACTGCCACGTTGATCATATATGACCGGTCACGGTGGTCATTGTTGACGCTTCAACTACTTACAATTGTAAGAGTTGAATAAAAATTGACAGTTAGTGCATTTTGATCATTACCGTTAATTAAAGGATACTTTGAAGTAAAAAGTGCCCCACTGAACGATTAAATATTTTTATTAGAGTATCTAAAATAAAAGATTAATTTCTATGAAATATTACATCTAGCAGTGTACTCTCATAACAGTCAAAAGGTTAAACGTAATTTTGATGAAATATGAAAATGGAGAATGAGAATCCCTGAAGGGTGACGTTAAATGCACCAGTACCTGCTATATCTGTTGTAAAAGAGCAGCAGGCAAGGGGTCCGAAAAACCAATGATTTTCCCACCGGTTTTCCCTCGCCACACGTGCACAGGGTTATTTGTTCAGTTGTCACCAACAGCTCCGTTCGTCCTGTGACGCCATAGCTGTGACCTCCCGAACGGAAAATTAATTGTCCCAATCTTTTAAAGCCTCTCGACGTGCAGTTTTTCACGTTTTGTACACAGACCATTGTTTCATTTGTGTACGTACCGCCAATAGAAAATGTTTGTTTATTCATCTTTTTAGCTCGAGCAAAATTTTACACTCTGTCCACGTTTTACTTTTTTTTTTTTTTTTTATCACACGTAGTGAACATCTGTTAAATCATGAATCGTAATAAAATCAAAGAGCTCCTTTGTCGTTACTTTTTCGTTCATGATTGTCATGATTACTCAAAAATACATCTTATTAACCTAGGCTTAAATAGGCAGCATTAATTCAGCTTATGTACAGTTTTGTATAAAATGGGCTACTGGCCCGTCAAAATAAAGATTATTATTCAGTTATAAACAACTGTAATGCGACAAGACCGATTCGAAGCTTCGAAACGAACCAAGAATTGCAAGCCTTCGAAACGAATCAAAAGTTTCAAGACTTTCTCAGATTCGAAGCTCATTCGAAATGCTTCGATTGCCATTACTAAATGTGTTCACGTGTAACAATAGTTTCCATTTTAGTCTACCCTAAAGACAATTATTATCATCGCTGCAAGATCGCTAGAATTTATTCAAATATAATCGAAATTCATTCGTGTCAACTGTGTTGACGCAAAATATAGTTAAATGTTTCTCGTCAACGTGAGGTAAGATCCACTTCTCTAAGGGCATGCTGGGTCCTCTCGACGCCCCCTCGAGGTCCCACCAGTTGTCTGCGCGACTTTTACGACAATTTTTATAGTTTCCTCCCGCGACACTACCGCGTTTCCTCGCGACTCCGTTCTCTCGAGCAGCGCGATAAAAAGAGGCACTCGAAAAATTCGTCGACCTAAAGCCGCGTTTAAAAGCCTCTCAACCCCCTTTCGTCCCTGGGAAGGAGGATACTCGTAAACGCCGGTGAAATACGCGAGCCCTCGCGCGACTGTGTTTCTGTGACACTTCAAACTTTCCTTGTTTCTTTCTTTTTTTTTTCGCCGTTCCTTTGGTTCTTTTGCTTTGAACCGACGCGTTGTGTACGTACGCGAGCGCTTGAAAAAGAAGCTCCACGCGGAGGAGGCACTTTTATCGTCCTCAGCGCGGAGAGAGACGTATTTATGGCGTGCAATGCCGTTTCGGGGATGTAAATACCGTCTCCGGCACAATACACAACGCTTCTTTGCTTGGATCTAGTTTCTCAAACGCGAAGAAAAAGTTCTTTAACACGGTCCGTGCTGGACCGTTTTTTGAAGACTTTCCGTTCTGGCCATACATAGAACACCAGAACTACCAGAACAGTGAAAACGACCAATTGGTGATTATTCATAGCAACCACATAAGTTCACTATAGTAAAGCTTCCAAAATTTACTATAATTTTCTGCAGAAAGCATAAGTAAAGATTTGTTTTCTATGTATTCATTATCTTTCCATGTAATTTTCAATTTGATCTCTTTCATGCAAATAAGTACGCTATAATTGTCGATAGTTCTAGTGTTAAGCCTCTGTGGTCAGATGTCCCTCCTGAGGGGAGGCTACTGGGCTGCCCCCTCTCATTGCAGTTTCATTATTAATTTTAATTAATTTGTTTTCTTTGACCCTTTCATCTTAAACTTTTGCCTGCTACTGTAGCACCCCTTCCACTTCAAGAACTCATCCAACGAAGGACACCTCGTCTCTGACGTCGTCGGTAAAAGGAGTAACGGTCACAGAGCTCCATGGATCACGTATTCCCGTCTAATCCAGTCCACGATAAAACTTTTCACTGGGGCATTATCCAGACCGATGCACGGCTGACAGTTTTCCAAAGGAGTGTGTGGGGGGAAAGGAAGGAAAAAAGGATAACGTACCTGGCCCAGGGTCTACGTGATTTTCGTCACGAGTCTCTGGCCCCTCTGACGTCCGATAAAAATCTCCGCCCTAGGGAGAGGAAGCAACGACAAGAACTCGCGTGTCTTCTTGTATCTTCTGTCGCGCTACGCATGAAACACGAGACACCCGGAGGACACAGACCGAAAAGTCGAACAGGCCTGGAGGAATTAAGCCCAACGGCGTCCTCGTGACCTCTGCGTATGGCGTCTTCGTTCGTGGCTCGCCAGTGTCGCCAGTAATCCCTCTGGACCCTCCGGAACGTCTGGAATGCCCTCTGCTTTGACGTCAACGCGTGGCAGTTGAAGTGATGGGAGAAAAGTGGGTCTCTGATTGGTTTATCCAGTCCTGTTTAGGATCCATCCTCTTCGACATGGGGCATGAAAACAACGGGGGAAGTTTGGAATCGTTGTGCATTCCGAGGAGTGTGAAACTCCTTTCACATGAAAACAATAAAGACCGAAATAAAGAAACTATGGAACCAAGATGTTCACTCTTTGGTCCTAAACTCTTGTCCGCTATTGTACCGACGAAAGGATTAATGTAGAACATAATTTTATAGTCTCCAAAAATATTATCTGTACATTCAGTAATAATGTCATTATGGTGGAACACTATTTATTAATTAGCATAGAATGTAAATTTTGCTTATCCTACGTTTATCACGTATTTATCATGTACGTGAGAGCTGAATTAATGCTGCCTGTTTAACTGAGTGCGTAATCGTTGTTTGAATTGCATGAAACAGCACGTGAACGAACCATGGTGGAAGTATACCACGGGGAGAGACGATCGGGATCGCGTGGGCCGTAGTTCGAATTAAAATCGGCCCCGGGAAACCCGATTTCGTTCCCCCATCGTTTACGTGACCGGCCAATGACGGATTATGAGATTTATGGACGGTCGAGGTAAAGGGGTTCGAGAGGTAAACCCGCTCGGATTTATTTACGACCGACTCATGATGATGGGAACGAAGCAGAGGGAAGAAAAGTGCGTTCTCCGGAGAAACAATGTTTATTCTATATCGTGGCTCAGCAGAAACGAAGGTTTTATGAAGAATTAAGATCGAAAAGTGAAAAACAGAAACATACAATTTAAAGAAGAAGTAGAAGTTCCGTAAATTTAAAGTAACGAAAATACAATATGCATATCTATGCATCTATATCGTTAATAAATAAAAAAAATAATTGAACTTTCAATATTTCATTCTCATATTTGGAAGATATACCTATGTCGATGCTACTGTCAATTGGTTAATTAGATTAATTAAAGGAAGCGAAGGTTTTATGCAGAATTAAGGTTGAAAAGTGAAAAACAGAAACACGCAATTTAAAGAGGAAGTAGAAGTTATGTATTATACCTATGTTGCACAAAAGTGCACGTAGCAGACATACTAAAATCATTCGGAAATAATGGATTCCTTGATTTTCCTCCCCAATATTTAAATGACGTTGTGAAGCTGATGAAATTGTTTTACTTGTCCGCGACTCTTTGTGATGGAGTTATTCGCACCCAACATCGTCGTTAATAAGCACAAGCCTAGGTACGACAGAGCTAGCCTTCGCGGTATAGTAAGCTCAAAACACACAATAGATGTCGTTTCATCGTCTCGTTCCTACGAACGAAGCAAGCAGTGTCACACACAACGTGTCTTTTATCAAAGAGAAGAGCCACCTGATGGACCGCGCCGTGTTCCTCTCACCAGCTTGGCTGCACCGCAGCGCTTCATCGCGCTGATAGAAAGCTCAAAGGGGGGAGCAAAGATCTATGGAGATCCGATTTAGATTCTACAAGTCACATCGAGTGGAAAGAGGTCGAAAGGTAAACGTCCTGGCCCTGTCACTGAACCCAGATATCTCTCAGCGTCGAGAGATACCCGGCGGGGTCCGCTGCTAACGATCTCTATGCGTCAAACTCGTCGAAATCGGTGGGTCACGAAAAGAAATCGGGACCTACATTCTGGAATGCACCGACGTTTATCCACGATAACGCAATCAAAAGAGTATACAAGGCAGCTCGAGTTAACCCTTTGATTGCCTCGCCGAAAACATATGTTTCGTTCAGGACACCACGAGGGTACACCAATAAATGCAAGACTTCATACACATTAAGATTTTATTGTCGACGTTCTAATAAAAATTATTAATCGTTCAATGGAGCACTTTTTACTTCAAAGTATTCTCTAATTAGAGGTAACGTTCGAAATCCACTAACGGTTAATTTTTATTCAACTCTTACAATTGTAAGTAGTTGAAGTGCTCCAGTCACCAATGACCAACGTGACAGTCAAAGTGCTAACAGTGTTTATTGTCGACGGGTATAAGGTGATATTTGGAATAACGGGCGAATGGTATACAAGATGACTGTAAAAATATTGTCAGCGTAAAAACAGTGCAACTGTTTCTAGTATCTTTATTTATTTCATATATCTATATATGTATCACAGCAGAAACCGACAAAACTTTTGCAACGATCTATGTATTAATATAGAGCACACTTTTCTAACGTATACGTCGTCGTTATTTGTTCGCCATGATGGGACCTACATTCTGCCTCCTATGCATCCCTCTCTCAACCGTAGAACGCTCCGAAATTATCCGTCAGAACGGAACCAGGAGAACGATGACGGGCGAAAGAGACAAACGTGGTCGCTCCATTATCGCGGCTCGCACTTATCGTGGAGCAAATTTATGAGAGGCTGGCCGTTCCGCGGCCTCGCCCCAGCCGATTTATCACCTTCGAGGCCGTGATTACGGGCCGATTGTTTCTCCGACAGGGGCCCCTTGCGTCTGCCCCCCTAACCGGTGGATCACGCGCCCATTCCTCGCCGTTTAGGCCCAACAACCAGCGATGGAAGTTCGAATTTAATACTTAGTGAACCGAATGGAGAGATCTGCCATTTTTTCCTCAACAAAACACTACCATTGATTGTATTTACTTTTGTTAATAGTTAGTCTTGAACCAGTGTTGAATTTATTAAAATTCGTACTTTCGAAAAGCAGAAAATGCATTCGACGAACTGTGAACAACGCTAGTCCAAGACTAATTAATAATAAAAATAAGTAGAATCAATGGCAGAGGATAGAATAAGAGACCTCCCCATTCAGTTGGCTAAGTGTCAATAGGAATCGCGAGGGAATCGTTGTGCCGCGTTGCCTTCTGGGCCTTGTTTCTTTCCGTCGATCTGCTTCTGCTCCCCTTGAGAAACTGGGCGGAAGACGGGAGTAGGAGGAGGAGAAGCAGAAAGAGGAGGGAAGAAAAATGAGCGTGAAGGGCCCGTTGCATAATGCCCGCGCGAGGCTTATGATAGATAAGCTGCGTGGCTCGGGTTAATTCGTGGATTTATCATAGACGATCCGTGAATATGCGCACACAGCTGACTATCCACCTTCGCCATGGATATCGTCGTCGTCGTCGTCGTCGGAAAACCCTCGAGGCTTCATGGAGAGCTCTGGACTTAATTATTTTCTGGCTTCCCCGGCGTCACGGCTTGCTCTACGCAACTGTGAATTAACATGTCCCGCTGGAACGAAGAGTTATCGTGCCCCATGACGGGACTGGGAACGCACCGTGTGCTCGTTCCCTTATGGGGTTCTTATAGAATCGTTGCGGGTATGGCATTCTACTTAGCGCTCCGTTAAAGTTGAAAAAGTGCATCATTTTAATGGGGGATTTTTGAGTAGTGATGAAAGGGGGA
Organism: Tetrapedia diversipes; assembly: GCA_033822845.1. Lineage (NCBI taxonomy): Eukaryota > Metazoa > Arthropoda > Insecta > Hymenoptera > Apidae > Tetrapedia > Tetrapedia diversipes. Next base: position 569,513 of record JAOPTO010002284.1, read on the forward strand.
AGATGGCAAATGCACAAAAACGATAGATATCATGGTGAAATAAGAAAAGGCCGGGTCTGTCTTGTTGGGCGTGTCCAATGGCACATTTCAACTTCGTAGACCCAAGAAAAAGGTTCCTTACAGACACACATGGCGGCAAGCTTGGACTTCCTCCTCAAGATTCAAATGACGCTATGAGGCTGATGAAAATGTTAATATAAACCGTCTCTTTCAATTTCCAAATTTTTTCTGCCCACTCACACATTTCAAACATAGTATGTTTTGTACTCTATTACCTAAAAACAGCTCCATATGGCATAATGGCCGATTGATGATTACCCATAGTAATTTTATAAATTCACTGTGGTAAAAATTCCAAACTTTACTATGATTTTCTGCAGAAGATATAAATAAAGATTTGTGTTCTATGTATTCGGTGTTCTTTTTCACGTGATTTCCAATTTTATCTCTTCTTTACAAGTAAGTACATTTTAATCGTCGGTAGTTCGAGCGTTAATCCGTGTGTCTCCGTGGGAGGCGAACGGACACCGAGGAACGAGCCGCCGCGAGGTATTCGAAGCTGGAGGCATCTTCTTTGATCTCTTACTCCATTATGAAAGCGCGGGGCACGAGATAAGGTGGCGTAGATAACGAAAGAAGTCGTTCGAGGGACACACGTATACAACGCGCGCGCGCAGCTAAAAACTGGTTAATGGAGCGTAATAGCCGGTGGAGGCAATAATGGATCATAAACTGATCCCTTAAAGGGTGAAGCCAGATGATACTGTGTAGCACAGTTTTCGAGAAGGACGGTATCGGATGATTCTTCGTTAATTTTCTCGATTCTTCTCGTATGTATCGCTTGTACATGTACAGTAGCGGACAAAAGTTTAACACCAAAGAGTCAACGAAATTGAACTACCTAATTTATAAAGAATACCAAGATAAACAAAATTTGCGTTCTGTGCTAATCAATAAATAGAGTTCTACCACAATAACAATAAAAGTGACAATACAGTGCAGACAATATTTGTAGACCATAAAATTATGTTCTACATTGTTCTCTCGTCCTAAACTTTTGTACATAACTTTTGTATCAATGTTTTTTTTTTATGTGAAAGTATAAGTATAAGTGTAAGTATAAGTGTTATGGACCAAGTGAAAAATAGGTCATTATATCTAGTAAGTAGAGTACGGTATAAAAATGAATTCAATATCTTCAGATATAAACGTTTAAACCCCTACCCCTTGATCCAGCTTGTTTGGATAATCGACATTTGGATAGCCAACATTCGGATAATCAACGATCGAAATTCTGTCAATTTTTCAGCTCTATCACTTAATCGAGCTTCGGATAGCACGTTTCACGAAGGAATTCCAAAATTTCAACCGGTGGTTAATTAAAATGGCGACGCCCAGAAGCGTCGTTTCGAGCACCGTTTTACGACTGCAATGGCCCCTCGCGATGCACACGCGGTCTGTTGTCGGTGCTTTTGACTTTTCTCGTTGCTCTTACGAAACCAGCCACTCCTCTACGATTCTACGCTCGTTTCTCGTTTCTGGCGCGATAATAGCGATTGTCGCCTGCTCGAAGATAACGGCGCGTGTGTACACGAGCGATGCAGCGTGATGAAATACGCACAGCATTCATATCGAGGAAACGCTCTCTCTCTCTCTGTGTTCGACTATTATCTCTCCAAATATTGTTTCAGTTACGAGATCCTCGTGTTTTTGTACGCGACGATATCCACGCTTCGCGCAGTTTCTACTCGACGAATTTCCGTTGCTGTACGCGGGAACACTTTCTGTCGATGTAACCAAGCAATAGCATCACCTCATTTAAAAAGCAGGTTTTGAAATATTTAGTTTACGTCATTTAATTTAGTTAAGTGATATATTAAAATTTACATGTATGATTATTAATCTCTGTGTCTGACTAATAAACAAACTAACTGAAGTCTGAAAATTTGTGGAATTATCATCTGGTAACTAACAGTCACCATTCGAGCGCAAAGGGTTAACATCTGTGTCTGATTAATAAACAAACTAACTGAAGTCTGAAAATTTGTGGAATTATCATTTGGTAACTAACAGTCACCATTCGAGCGCAAAGGGTTAACATCTGTGTCTGATTAATAAACAAACTAACTGAAGTCTGAAAATTTGTGGAATTATCATCTGGTAACTAACAGTCACCATTCGAGCGCAAAGGGTTAACATCTGTGTCTGATTAATAAACAAACTAACTGAAGTCTGAAAATTTGTGGAATTATCATCTGGTAACTAACAGTCACCATTCGAGCGCAAAGGGTTAATTATTCTTTTTTTTGGGCTGCCTCTTAGTTATCCCCCGACCTTTTTCTGCGATCCATCGATCCGCGACATACTCGATCCCGCTCGTTTCCCGGATGCGAAGAAAGAACCTCACTGTCCTCGCTGGAATTCTCGCGAAGCGTTCTTGATCGAAAAGTCGCGAGGAGGGGACACGAGGGGAAAGGAGAAGAAGGTAGAAAAAAAAGAACGGCTCTCCTCTTCAACTGTTACGGAGTGCATCGCGGCTGACAGTGGCTATCGCGAGCATAAAGGCACGTTTTGTGTCGGCCCGACACGTGTGGGTGCTCAATAAGGCCTACTGTATGCACGGCTCTTCGAGGCACGCAGAAATCATTTCTGCGTACACTTCACCGTTAAATCGCTGCTGATTTACGGGCACCCATTTTTTTCCCCCTTTCGATGGGACCGTGCGGTGACCTCTTGAAACTGAAAAGGATCGAACAACGGTTTTGCGATGGCTGTTCCGTGGAGGCGATCGAGGGTTATCGCGTAATGGATTTGGTTCACCGTATATAAATAAAATGGAATTCGATGCATGCGAAAGATACTATTTAATTTGACTCAACTGAACAATTATGTATGTGCAAGCTTGAAAACAGAACATTTTATTTTGAAATTCTTTTTGAAAGGAGGGGGGGGGGTATGTTGAATATTCTAAACGAAACATACGAGTCAAACTCGTCAAAGTCTAGTGTAGTACATGAAATGTATGACGACTCTAAGATCTAGGTGTATATGATAATGTGTGCCTATAGAGTTTATCTTATTAAGAACGATGGTCATTCTTCTATTGTAATCCCTGCTTCGAAGTGAACAAGTGTAAAGTTATAGATAATAAAACTCGATATAAGGTATTCGAAATACACAGAATAATCGCGTTTCCACTGATCGATGCGTACATACATTCGTCTTAATTTCTTAATCGTAATCTTAATTATTAATTTTTTTTTAATTTTAATTTCACATATCTTCGTAAATTTTGTACGAAAGCAATGCACAACCCTTCTAATTTGTGACATTTCACTACTTCTTCTATTATTTCGATAAAAAAAAAGCTTCTATTCGCTCCGCGAAGACCCCAGCAGAAGCTGAAACGATTTTTTTTTTTTCTCGATCCAAAATGACTGATTCACTCGACAACGGACAAACTTAAAGACGCGACTCGTAACTCATTCCAGTAGTAAAGCGTCAGAGTGAACAGAGCAGCCAGAGGGCAGAAACGGAGAGAGACGGGTCCACGCGAGATCCGCACGAGCGATCGAGCGTGCAACGGATCAACGGCTGCAAAACACGCGCGACCATTTTTCGCCCCCTTTTTTCCTCCCCTGCCGGCAATCCTTCCGCGCCGCGGACGTGCTTCCTCGTTGAGCCGGCAAAAACCGCCACACGTCCCATTCGAGCGGACAGACGTGTCCATCGATGCGCTCTCATCCCGTCTCGGCTCGATCGAAGATCGGGAACACCGGCGAAGAGCACGTAAGCCTAGAGCGAGCACATCGAAAGTCGCGGGACAGCCGATGATACGTCGTGCATCACGCGATTTCGCGATCGGTATAATTGCAGGGGCTGTGGCTAGTAGTAGCTGGTAACAGGCATCCCTCTCGACCAATCGAATCCGATACGCGTTCGATGCTGTAATTATGGTTGTTATCGAGCGGTCGAGTTACGTAGCCTGGTAGCTCGATTAATAATCGTAATGGGCAACACAGCTCGCGTGGTTCATGATCAACGTTGCTGTGGAAGGCACACACGATGATACAAAAATGTGGAGGCTCAGAAAGAATTGAGTTAGAAAGAGGAGATCTACAGGGAGGCAGTGGTAACTTGTCACACGATAATGGTGTATTTGTGACTCAGATTGGAATAAGCAAGAATTTGGTTGATGCATGACGTTCCTGTCGAAGGGAAATCTACAGGGTCATACAAAAATGTAGATACTCAGAAAAAATTGGGTTAGAAAGGGGAAATTTGCAGCTTTGGCTCACTATACGATAATAGTACACTGGTGGCGAAAATCGGAATAGGTCAGCGCTCGGTTGATGTATAACGTTCCTGTCGAAGGAAAATCTACAGGGTGATACAAGAATTTGGATGATCAGAAAGAACTGGGTTAGAAAGGGGAAATTTACAGGGAGCAGTGGTAACTTGTCACACGATAATGGTGTATTTGTGATTCAGATTGGAATAAGCAAGAATTTGGTTGATGCATGACGTTCCTGTCGAAGGGAAATTTACAGGGTCATACAAAAATGTAGATACTCAGAAAAAATTGGGTTAGAAAGGGGAAATTTGCAGCTTTGGCTCACTATACGATAATAGT